>JAOVVA010000037.1:31177298-31194927 GCA_028565275.1 Leiocassis micropogon
TGTTATTGACCAAATACTTATTTTCCACCATAATTTGCAAATAAATTCTTAAAAAATCCTACAATGTGATTTTCTGGGTTTTCTTTCTTATTATTTTGTCTCTCATAGTTGAGGTATACCTATGATGAAAATTACAGGCCTCTCATCTTTTTAACTGGGAGAACTTGTACAATTGGTGGCTGACTAAATACCTTTTTGCCCCACTGTAAAAGGCATGTTTTGAGAGGTAGTAAGAAAGAAGGAACCCACATGGACAGAACATACAGTATGCAACTCCACACAGACTGTAACCTGAGATCAGGATCGAACCCTTGATCCCGGAGCTGTTAAGCATATTACACAAAGGTTGTTGAGAAACGGATAAGAATCTATCATCAGGGATCACCTACTGTAACTCTTCACAACAAGTGTGTTGCTGTGGCAGGTCTCGTTTGACTGCACATGAATAAAAGGAAAAAAAGAAGAAGAAAGAAAAAAAGGGAGGTCTTTCACCTGCCCCCGTAGAGGGGTCGCCAAGAAATACAAGTTTGTTTTCTGTCTGTATATTAGAGGGAAGTATTGCTAATACATCTACTTTTTAAATATAGTATAATGTATGTAAAGCATTATGATGAAATGCAGTTCATTTTAGATTAATTAACTGTCAGAGTCACATTTCTTCAAATTTCTCATTTATTTTGGCTACTCAATAACTCATAGTTACTCATTACTGAATAATATGCTTTAAGATTAACAACTTTTAATAAAGAGCCAAGACTTTAAAAGGTTAATTGCATGTTTGTGAGAAACCACTCCAATATTTGGCGCAAAGACATCATGAAAAATCCCCCAGTAGCCCTTTCACACCTCACACACACACACAATCCCAATTTAGCGAATAACTGTTGGATGAGAATCTCTTGTGTAAATCTCAACAAAACAAAAAGTTTGTGGTTGAAAAGTTCTGGGACTTTATTTTGAAGCAACTACGTGAGCTTTGCTTTATGCGTCAAGAGTGTTCTGTTATGATAATGAACTGATGCTTTGTCTTATTTGTGTGTGTGTGTGTGTGTGTGTTGCTCATTAGACACCTGCATTTGTTTTGTTGCCTTGTCTTGTAATATAATCTGAGCTGTGGTTTATTAGTTCACCAATAAGAGCTTCTTATCTCAAGGCTTATTACACCATCTAGTTGTGATCTACTAGATGGTGGGGGTGTTGGCATTGACGTGGTATTTGTAGGAAAATTGAAGTTTGGAAGCTGACCTGTTTAATCAGATTGTAAAGGAATTTGGGTAGCGTGGACACTTTGTACCATGCCTGGGCAATTGAAATGATGGTCTTAAGCATGGTAAGCATGGTATGGCATGCTTGTGCACGATTCGAGTCAGAGACGAAGGCTAGGCCCCGAGTGGCGCAGTGGTAAAGTGCTCTCCCTATCATGTGGAGATTGTAAGTTTGATTCCCGGGTGATGCTGTAGCCTAGTACCCTAATGACAGTGGGAATTGGATATGACTAAACTGGGTGAAAAAAATTAAGTTATTGTAACTATACCAAAGTTTCATTAACTTTGCCTGTCTTCACCAATACATTTACAGCATATAACGCTTCATCCTCTGAACTTGGAGTTATTGCGGATAATTTGGAAGGCAGCCAAGAGCGTTGACATTCTTTTTATTCTTTTTTTTTTCTTATCTGTTTTTATTGGAGGCTTGCAAAACCAGTAGCTACATGCTGCCACCTACTGTATTGGAGTGTATAGATGCAGAGAAGGGTACGAAACAATGGTGTCTAGTGTAAAAGCCTAAAGGATTAAAGTGCCACTGCGTTGTTCTTGTTGTCCAGAGATGAAGCACAGGCCAAATTCCACTGCCACTATTTTCTACAGCTTTAATGTCATTCTGGGTCATGCTAACCAAAGTAATAATGCATTTTAAAAAAGTAAGCTAAATGTTAGAAGATCACACGTTACTTATGAAGATTAAAATGCAAATAATTCACAATTGCACATGGACGATATTATTTGTTAATTAAGACAACAAAAACACTGCACATATTAACAGGTTCTGAGATAATCAAATAAAAAGGGTGAGGGTTGTGGCTCAGCCTCGGTTACATTCAATTGTACCAAAAGCTAATGCATGTAAATTTATTTATCACTTTCGTGTATGAAATTCAATATGAATATTTCAGTTAAAACCCAGGCTCCAAATTGCATCAACTGGAGTGTATAAATCTGTGTAACTGCTGGCAATGAGCCTGCAGGAGTGGAGCCAAGCCTTATACATAATAAGTAGTCTATTAATATTTGATTTAAAAAGAAGAAGAAGAAGAAGATGGACAAATCCGTTATTGAGCATCAATAGACTCTAAATGAAATATACAAAAAATGGAGTAAAAAACAGGTTTTTAGTTATTATTCATTCATGTTGGATGTTGTTAAATTGCTCCTTATGGCTTCTAATACGAACTGTCAAGCTTAGAATTTTTTTTAGCAATATATAACCTAACTTTGTAACTATTGTGCCAGCATTTGGACAATGTGTTCCCTATAAATAAAACACAATCCTAATAATTGTAAAATGTCATCCACATGGGTGGTGGCACCTTGGTGAAAAGGGTAACAAGGTCTGTTTATGATTTCAACGTGTCTGTTGAAGGTTTTGTCCAGGATCTTCAGTTCTGTCTCACCTTCCAAAAAAACATTATTAGCTGTGATAAATTGCAACTAGGTGTAAAGGGTATGAATGCACACATGTATTTTAGCCTGCAATGGACTAATGTCTCATGTCGGGTGTCTTCACCACCTCAAGTCCAGTTTTCCCTGGATAGATTTAGGATCCACTGCAATCCTGACTAGAACAAAGAGGTTACTGAAAATAAATTAATTAAGTAATACATAAATTTGTATGAATTTATATGCTTGCACAGAATTGCCCAAAATATATATAAAAAAATACATATTATATGGGGAGTATATTTGACATTTTCTTATTCAGAAAGGACAAAATATTGGATTTCTGCAAATTGAATAGCATCACAGTGTTGAAAGATTAGTGTTTTACTAAGAAAGTGCACTTGACTATTATTTATAGTGTCCATGTGACATCACAACCTTCAGGCCCGGATATTTTAGGTCACAGAAAGTAAGCAAATGACCATAGAAAATGAAAACTACCCCACTGGTTGTTTGGCATTTTACATCTTTGGCATTTTACATAACAAACAACTCAAATGAAAGTTACACTAAGTGGATCAGACGATCAGGAGAGACTCGTAAAAATGCTGTCAATAACAAGGATCCATACAAGTCATCTGCTCCAGAGTGTTGTACAGATGTTGAAATACCAGCCTCAAACTACTGTTAGAAATGATAACTGCTGGTCAATAAGCATTTGTTTTCACTGAGGGTGAGGAAAGAGGGCACTTCATACTTTCGAAATATTGCTAAAATGGTGGCAGTTCTCCATGAAAGAACGTAATCATGTGACCCAGATATCCTTTTTACACTATGGACAAAAGTATTTGGCCAAACTGGTAAATTGTTGAATTCAGGTGTTTTAATCAGGCCCCTTATCCCCAGTGAAGGGCTATCTTCAGCTTCAGCATACCAAGACATCTTGGACAATGATATGCTTCCAACTTTGTAGCAACAGTTTGGGGAAGGCCCTTTTCTATTCCAACATGACTGTGTCCCAGTGCACAAAGCAAGGACATGGTTTGATGAGTTCAGTGTGGAAAAACTTGACTGGCCCACACAGGGCCCACAGTGACCACCACCTCGTCAAGCACTTTTGGGATGAACTGGAACGGAGACTGTAAGCCAGGCCTTCTCATCCAACATCAGTGTCTGACCTAATAAATGCTCTACTGAATCAATGGACACAAATTCCCACAGAAACACAAAATCTTGTGGCAAGCCTTCAAAGAAAAGTGGAAGCTGTTAGAGCGGCAAAAGGGAGACCAACTCCATATCGAAGTATGCATTTATGTGGCGTACAGTTTTCTCATTACAAAAATTAAGTGACGAAGAACCAAACTGTAGTTCATCTTTTATATAAATAAATGAAAGGTTGTGTCTGTACATCGGAGTGACTCCCATAGACGCTATGCAGTGCAGTAGATTCAAAAGAACAAACGACTCAGACTAGAAGATACGCGAGGTGAGCTGTTCATTCTGTTTATCATAATATGTCCTTAGCTGCATTGTAATATTTTCATTACTGGAACTATAGCCAAAATTTGGCTGTTTATTGAAAATGTAACATTTTATTTTATTTCTGATCAAAAGAACGAAATGAACTAAATGACTCAACAAAAAAAAAAAAGATTCGTTCATTTTGATGCCCGAGATTCAAAGAACCGAGTCACTAAAATGATTCAAACTTCCCATTACTAGGCATTAGGTTGTTGCCAGGAGTTACATGTAAATCTAACGCTAGTACGTAATAATAAAGTACCATAGCCGCTCTTATACGGAAAGCCAAAAACGTCATATTGCTCCTACATAGGCGCTCATTTCGCTTCAGACAAAGGCTGTTTTTAATTGTGCTTTCAAATAAATATTCCTCCGTTTTTCAGCAGTTGTAATTCAAATGCGACAATAAACTGTCAGAACGTCGTTTTGTAAGCTGCAATTAAAGGTAACGGTGTACGTGCGTAACCCTTTTGGCGTACCACAGTCGGAACCGTTTTCCTCCTTTTTAATCGCTGCTGTTTAAACTAATGCTAGTTGTGCTAGCTGGAAGCTGAATAAATTGGCATAAGAGCAAATAATGGACTTTTATACGGTAAGTTATGTTTGAAGATACTCATGAAGGAGCTTATGTTTGTTAAGAGACTGGCTCAGCTGTTAACGCTGTGAACGAGTCGACTCTTTGAGCCGAGTCTTTTAGGTGCCCGTTGAGAGCCTGGGTAAGTTAACAAACATCACAACCATAGCGAAAATTGGGATTTAAAGTTCATTTCCATGAAATAAATTTGGACACGATTTAAAAAAAAAAAAAAAAAACACACACACACATCAGCTTTAAATGACTTAGAAAAATAAATTGCAATGAGCCGTTTGGGATTTGAAGGAGTCGGTTCGTATTGAGTAAAATGATCCGATTCAATTAAAAAACCAACAACTCCCTTGTACTTGTACAGTAGTTAGTTTAAGTCACAATCTCCACAACAAGTTTTTACTTTTTAATGAATTTTCTATTTGTTTATAGCCATATTTCTGATATACTGTAGGCAAATTGTAATGGCCAGACAACTGGGTCAGGGCACCTCCAAAAATGCAGCTCTTGTTGGGATGATCCCAGTCTGCAGAGGTCAGGACATTACCAAAAGTCATCCACAGAAGAAAAACCGGTGAACTTACAGTAAAACAGGGTCATGAGTGGCCAATCACTGATGCACATTGGGAGCGAAGGCTGGCCCGTGTAGTATCAATTCAATAGAAGTGCTAGTGTAGATCAAATTAAGGAAAAGTTTAATGTTGGTTCCAAACAAAAGATTTCAGAACACACAGGACATTACCTTTTTGGTGACAAAGCAGGGGGATCTACTTAATATAACACATAGTGTTATAGCTGATCAGTGTATATTATGTTGCATAATTAATATAGCATGTCTCTGAAGCCCTTGACAGGAGGTGCTGCTATAGGGAATGAATCAACATGTATTGAAAAATCAGTTTAGAGAATTTATCAGCATCGTGGTATGGTATGGTCTTAACTATATTAAAAGAGTAAGAGTTAGAAAGAAGCAGCTTCCCAGGTTCAGGGCTCTGCTCAGCCGTTTAATTTTGCATCAGTGCTGAGGCAGTGTGTTTGACTGAGACACACCCCATACCATCAGTCTTTGTCACCTCCTGCTTACTCCTGCTTTCACTGCGAATGAAAAAGCTGCTCGCTTTTAAATCAGAGCCGAGAAGACGCTCAGCGCAGTAGCCTGATTACATTATCTAACCATATAATTACATGGAAATGTGTACCTGAGGCAGCCTACAATATCAGCACTCGTTCACTGTGTTTCATCTCTTAATCCGCAGGTTCTGTTCACTACTTAGTAATGGATTACTCTTGAAATTTTGAGGGTGGTTGATCTTGACCTAACTAACAATAAAAATCTTATTATGCACCAAACAGAGCCCAAAAAAAATTAAACCTTTTTTTGGGCTCTGTTTGTGTGTATGTGGTATAATATAATGGAAAATATATAATGTTTGTTATATTTTCCAAAGTGAATCGCAAACTCTTGACAGTGTTTTGCTTATTTATTTTATATATGGTATGCGCCAAAATATACAGTACTGAAATCTCGAATGCTCATGTGTGTTTGTCGATGGAGCATAGCTCCAGCTGCACGTTTCCCAGTAGTGAAAAGAAATTTTTGTTGCACAGTTGTTGTTGGAAATGGGTATCTCGACAGAGAATATACAGTTTAGTATTATATCTGCTTATACGAAAGAGGTAGTGAATGGGGACAGAGTTTGAAAACGATGGCAGAACAATTCCAAGAGAGATTTAATAAAATGACACCAAGTACAGTAACACCATTATTTTTGTCTAATCCTTCCGTTTTACAGACAAAATACACAGCAGCCTAGTCTTGGAAATGGCACAGTCTCTAAATACCCGTTTTTATAAAATACCTGGCTACGTGTGGACATGGCTTAAATGTGTGTGCACATTTGTATTGTGACATCTTCACCGCATAGGGAACACGATGTACCGCAGGACAGAAAGTGCAAGTCTGTTACCCGTCAGATAACACGTTAATTTTACACAGGTGCTTATCAGCTGACAATTAAAATCTGTGACGTTAAACACCACCCATAACCGTGACAGCGATGCCTAGCAGGGAATCTATTACTTTTAACCTTAACATTTATGATGAGTATAACGCATTTTTATTTTAAGGTAGGAATCATACACTTCATTATATTGTATTATTTTATTCCTAATTTGAGGTGGGCTGGGTCCAGATTGACAAAAAAAAATGTTCATTACACAATGATACCTTGATGTCCGCTGATATATACAGGCATTGGTAAACACTAATCAGTGTTATGAACATCTGGTTAATCATTTGTTGTTTCTTTTTATTCTCTTGCTTCGTAAGCCATGTGTGAGTGATAAATGTGCTTTTTGTTTAATGCGTCACTGTTGAGTTTTGAGCGAGACTAAAGATGCGACCATGACTCACTAACTCCATTCATTCATTTTATACAATTAGTGGTGTTTTGTTTCGCAACCAGGAATTAAATATTCAGTATTAAACATTTGTTTAGGACAAATGCGTTCCGTCTTAGTACAAGCAGACATTTAGGTCGATTTAAAATACCCTCAAAGTTTTCTGATGTTGTTACTCCCTCGTTCTTTAAATAATGTGCATTAGTGGCCCTGTTTTTGCAATGAATGCAACTTTTAAATATTCCTGTTTTATTGCTAGATCATTTTTTAGTTTTTAAACGTTTTCTGTATATCTCCAAGTATGGAAAATGATCTGCTAATACAATAAAACAATTCAGAGGTTTACATAAGTAAATACAGTGATTAATCTTACATTTGGTTTATAATCATTACAGTACATTTGCCAATATTTTTTTGTGCAGTGTATAGCCCCAACACAAACTTTTTCATTTTTTTTTAGAGGACTTGTTTGAATCGCATGGAAAGCATTTGCATAATATTTGCATAAGGTTAAACTTTTAAGCTAATTGGTCATGTTGTCCTGAATGGAACACACAGGCTTTAACACATACTGTAAGCTTGAGAATCGTAATGTAGTCAAATAGTAAATGTGAATCTTACTTTATTCCCTAATGTGGTTTCTTTTGTCAGAAAACCGCTCACTGTCACAACACAGCAATGAGCATCATCATCATCCAGACATTTATTTATTCATTTGTTAATGTATTTATTTACTTGTTGATATTCAGGTGTTCTCATGAAGGTTTTTTTTTTCCTTTACAATTTGTCCTGAATGCAATCATTTAATCAGGTGTATAAGTTTGGCGGGTTTGACTGTCAAAGCACAAAATGTCTTTGAAGAGTATTTTTTTATTTACTTGTTTTGTTCCGTCGGTCTCCATGATTCATCCTAGTTGTGTATTCGCTGTAAATCCTCAGGTGTTTTTTTCCATCCTCCAAATTTTACCTGTTTGCTCTTTTTATTTTTATGTTTGTGGTCTCCGGAGTGGGTTAAGATGAAGCATGCTACTACAATGTCTGTAGGTCAAGCAGCTAGAATTGATTAATATGATTAAATGTTTGAAAATAAAAGTCACATTCACGTTTATCGCACAAGACGTGTCAAGGAAACCAGCAGAGGAGAAGTTCATTGAGGTAAAATATAGGCTTTGTTTCAACACAATCGGTGGCAAGAGAAGATATGCTAATTTGAAATTTTAATTGAAAACGACCCTATATCATAGAACAATGACCCTGAAAAGATCATTATTACATCTCAAAATTTAACAGATGGCGCTGTACATTTTTTAATACGCGCTTATGATTGTGCAGTTGAAATCTACTTAAACTAATCTAATAAACGCTATCTCACACTTTCATTCCATGCACTTTACCGTAACAGCTGAAACTTTTGTTCATTTTAAAATTTAACAGATGGCATTGTACGTTTTTAAAATGCGCTTGTGAGTGCAAGTGAATTTGATGTGATTTGATGTGGCAGATCCACTGTAGTTTGTGTATAAAAGCGTTAATGTTTACCTTGTAGACTATTGGCTTAAGTGCACTTTAGAGCACTAAAGAGATAAAAATAGTGATATTATCTCACGCACTTAGTACATATTTAAATGGTGATTTTATAGGCATTTATAGAATGTATTGCATTTCATAGTAAATACGTTTGGTGCATGCGGTGGAAAACTTGCAATATGGAATTATTCAAAACGGGTAGAAAACACTAGAGTCACTGAGAATGAAAATTCTATCCATTTATCTCAAGATAGTAATCACATCTTTACCTGAAATGATGATTGCCTTTGGTATTGAGTCAAGAGAAGGTGTAATCAGGCATAAGAAAATATATATTTTTTTCTCATCCAGGGAGCATACATGGGTATCAACGATCATTTTTGTTCTTTGGCATTTTTCGTAAACCGGTTTTAAGCATCTGAAATCAATCCATCAATTTTAGATTTCACCTTCTCTGACGTGCTCAGATAAACTGACAGCACCGTCAATAATGACCTATTGTGGCTCATCTCCTCAGGGAAGCTCCAGTCATTACTGCAGCGTATTCAAAGCGGTGGCTAGACTTAGGAAATGAGCTGCTAAGTATACAGGCAGCTCTTTATTAAGCTCCCTCTTTGTTCTGCGACCCAAACACGAGCGAGCATGTCCGAATCAGCATGTTCTGTAGACACAGTGGAGATAAGGGCTTATTATTTGAACAGAGGTGCCTTGCTTGTCTTCGGCGTAATGAAGATTCAGAGCGTCATCGTGTCATGAACATGGCAGAGTCTGCGATGTTAAATAGCAGAACCACTCTTGTTATACACCCGTAATCTATGTGACAACCGGTTGGCTGCCCAGTCTGATGATTATTTTTTTCACCACTGGTTAAATGTCCCATCTCAGGTCCATAACCGATGCTTAGTAATATGCTTAGGAATACTGTCCACGTTTTTTGCATATATATGCATTACCCGTTCTGGGAAGGAGGAAATTGACAAGTAATTGAACTCCACCCCCTTCACCCCTTCTGCTCCATAAACCAGGGATGCACATTTATTTCTCTGCCTGTATCACTGCAGGCATCTGGACAACATCTTTGTAATTGCCTGGTTGTAACATCAGTAACGTTGATAATAGACCTGCCTTAACGAATCTCCGTTAAACTAAACTATTCTAATGTTTTAGTGTACCACTTTGGGGGATTTTTTAAAACATTATTATCATGAATAAGGTTATAAGTTTCTCCCAGGCTATTGTGTAATAATAAAAGCCTCTGTTCAATAGATAATACAGTTGCATTAATAATGCAATAGATATAACTTACCATCGAGTGTCCTTTCCTCCTATGATAAAAGTTTAAAGGTCAGTAACGAGCTGAAGCTCTAGCTTGTAATTATGCTCTGAAGATGCACTTATTTATAAATTTACTATCAAAATGTTTTCTAATTTGTTTTCTGTCAAAGTCGCAATCCGGTAAAACTGACAAAATAAACACATTTTCCTTCAATAATCAAAATGTCTTCACACAACAGTTAACAATTGTCTTGATGGAAGGAATACATTTTATAATTATGAAATGACAGCATGCTGTTTAACTGCATTGCATTATGTTTAATATAATTATCATTACATCATGCTGTTTATATTGATTCACATTTCTATTGTCAGCTTCTGTTTCTCTGATTATAAGCAAAATTTTAATCGATATTTAAATTGTAATACGCATACATACACACAGTCACACCCTCATCTTATGTGCAAGTGGGTATGCGTTTCAGTTCTAAATGTGATTAGGGTCCAAGCAGTATGACATCAGCCCTATGTCGTCATAGTGTGTGAAGGGCCCTATTATTTTAACTATGGATTATTTATTTAGGGCCCAAGCACTCTTGTTTTTCTAAAGATTATTATCGGGACCGAAGCACTAGGACATCATAGTATGTGCCCCAGTCGTGGCAGATTTTGCTGCATAGCACATACACACTTGCATGTATGTACAGTACACATTTCAAGCTCATTGAGCTGAACAACTTTTATGTCATGGGCTCAACTCAACAGGAAGTCAGTGATTTTGGATTGTTTGCAAAACCCACCCGATGAAGTTTGATACACTCTTCCTAGGGAATTTATACGATCGCCACCAAACCATGCCTATGTGATCTCAAGACATTGAGGATGCAAAATTGCAAAGGGATTTTTGAAATCTCAAATGGGTCAGCTGTGACGATGCCTTAAGCTTATGCCGAAAAGTGGTTAATAATTTTTTGTGGGACATCACATTGAGTGACATCGTAGTGTGATGGCGTTTTGTTGGTCTAAACATAATATTCCCCCTTTTCTAAAATTATATCATAATGGTATTGGGATTTCCCCTTTAAATGCATGTGCCCACTCTGCCCGGTGACTTTCTGATGTGCCTGGGTGGCGATGGCGCAGGGTGCTTGGGCTCGCTCATCGCTGTCATCATGGTTTAAGAGAAGCATGGTCCAATAGACTGTCACTCTTAAACTTGGACTGTTTGTTTCTGAGGCAATGGGAGGGATCAACATCATAAATATTGTATTAGAATTTATTCTATCAGAAAATATTCAAATCAACAATGTCAGTGGGGTTGGAGTTTACTTGAATTATATTCTGTAATTTAAACAGTAAATATTTCCACCTGAATCTTTTAAGTAAGATCTGTTGTATCAGTGTTTTATTAAGTCTAATTAAACAATCAGTTTTCCACAGTTAAATGTAGAATATTTGTTTAGCATACTGAATGTGTTGATAAAATTATGTTATGTTGTGTGTGTTGTAGGTTCTGTTCTTTGCTGTAAAAGATGTGCTGGGCAGTAATGCCCCAGTGCGAGATCTCTAACAAGCAGCTTCTGCAGCTGCATGCCCAACACACATCTGTCCACCACTTATAACCACAGGTAAGAGGAGATGCCATGTAAATACACATGCACATTACAATTAGGTAGCAATGTTACAAGTTTATAATTAGGCATAATACAAGTGCTGATGTCAGTGGATTGCAAAATTGCTCATTTGCCATTATAAGGTCACATGTTCATGTCACATGTTCATGTTCAGGTATTATAATTTTACAACTCATTAATGCAACTCATTATAACACTGAGCATAATTGAATTCTCCATTCTGATTGGTCAGAATGTGTTTCTAAAGTAACTTCTAATTTATATTGTTATATTATATAGAAGCAGATGTAAATCATCAGACATTATTTAAGAAAGAATGATGGCGATGGTGTAGCGTGCTTGGGCCCGCTCATTGTTGCTTGCAATTATGTTTTATATATTTATATTATATGGAAAAAGGTGTAAATCATCAGATATTATTTAACAAAGTATGATGGATTATATGGAAAAGCATCATGTGAGGACATTATATGAGGACATATTTGGAAGGAGTCTCCAGCACCAGCACTTTGTACCAGTCCAAGGTATACTGTAGGTGTAACTTTGAGTTTGCACTTTTAACAAGTTGCATTTTAACATTTTTACTAGAACAAAATTAACAAGAAATTAATAAATATGAAAATTGGTACAGTATATTTCAGTAGAAATGCATTTTAAATTGTTGTATATTGCTGCAGTATATACGAATTAAAACACTTCAGGACATGCTGCTATAGTAAAATAATAAACTTCAACATTAAACATATCCATCACCCCATCGTTGATTAGTTTCTTTTATCTTCATGAACTTCATTGTTTAATTTTTTACTTGACAGTGAGTCACACGAACAGCATTTACACTAAAAGTGGAAACGGCTTAGCTGTAATAATAATTTGTTTGTAATCCACTTCCATCCACTTAACTTAATGACATAGATACAGACAGAGTGTTAATGTGCAGGAGCAATAAACAGGACAACCACAATCAGCCTGCTTCAATAGAATCACATTAACTTTTTCACAATGACACATTTTTTACCTTTTTTGTCCAGGTAATGACCAGGAACAGAATCAACCCTGGAGATGCCGAAGAGAAGAGACATTCTTGCCATCGTGTTAATCGTGTTACCTTGGACTTTGCTCATCACCGTGTGGCACCAAAGCGCAATCGCACCCCTGCTCGCTATCAGAAAGGGTAATCAGATCCCTTTGTGTTCCAAAATGACCAGAATTACATACTCACATCACATCACATCACATCACATCAACAAACATAAGTACATATATCAAATGTTTTTTTCCTATAGTTTGTATATGAATTATACACGATTTAGTTTGGCAGAATTTCAATACATATCCCAAAAACAAGCATACAGAGCAATGATAGTAATAATACCAGGTATAAAACAGTAATGACTCAAAAAATTATTTTTATAAAAAGTAAACTACATACATTTGATTGAAAATTTGCTTTCCATTCATAATGAAACAGATATGACCATCAAAAGTATTCCAGGTTTCCTCCCACAGTCCAAAGACTAGGGAGACCAGATTAGGCTAATTGGTGTTCCCAAGTTGCTCTCGTAGTGTGTGGTGTGTGCATTTGTGTGCTGGACAGGGACCGTGTCCAGGGTGTACTATGCATTTTGCCAGAAGTTTCCTAGGATAGGTAGGCTCCAGGCTTTATGCAACCATGTATAGAATAACTAGTATAGAAGATTAAATAAATAAATGAATGAATGAATGAATGAATGAAAGATTTAAACTTGTTGTAAATTTGCTCCTTTACTTTCCTGTTAAATTTGGCAAGGTTATGAAGTAAAACATTTAGTATATATAAGCTGTAATAACCCAGTTCGAGTTTGTCAGTGATATATTATTGCTGGTGAAGACAAAAATATCCATGCGTCTATTTTCTTGTCTTCACCAAATTTAAGCAACTTTTTTCTTTCAGTCTCAATAAAACTCACCCTGTTTTTGCCCTATCACGACCTGTATTGTGGCAGTCCACAAAAATCCTGACAACAGTGTCTCACAATTCCCCTACATGCACCTGACTGAAATCTAAACTTGTTCAGTCCAAAAGTCATCAGGCTAATCTGTTAAGCAGCTGAACTCTAGTAGCCAAAGCACTCTGATCCATTTCAATCTCTTTAGTTATCAGAGCCTATTATCAGATTTCTGGCCGTGTCGCTGTCCATACTGATTTGTGATTGTGTCCTATATTTGGAACACAAGCAGCACTTATATTTAGGACATGATGCACTACTATAAGCTCAACTCCTGAATAATATCCTAGCACAGTCATATGCGTTGTATAACTTTAACGACACAGCATGACGTCACTCTAAAAAAAAAAGGGCTTTTGGGCTTCCTTTTTTAACCTCCTGTCAATTCTTCTTAATAGAAAGTAAAATGTGTGTTAGGAAGAAATTGTGTCTGTTTCAAGGTGATTTTCATGTTGAAAACAATAGGTATTACATTAGTTCACTGTTTTGGTTGTTTTAAAAATGCTACTTCTAAAAAATCAAATATTTTTGACAGTTATTCTGCAGCTACACAGCATTAGAAAGGTGCTCTACTTCATATTTCAACATGCATAAGCATTTTGGTTAAATTTGCTTCTAAATGAATTATAGTAAATGCATATATTTTACCAGAGAATTTTTACTATATAATTATGTTTAATTCCCTGCCTAAAAAGGACAGATCTTATGCACTACCTTGCCACACAAAAAAATAAATGTTTGAGAAGGGTGAAATTATTGGTCTTCATGAGCAAAAAAATAAATAAATAAAAACTAAGAAGATTAGAAATGACTGTAAATGAGTTAAGAAACCTCTCAGGATATTATTAAAACTTGGAAGGGTTGATCTGAATCTTCAAAACATCACGAATAGAGATGCTTAAACACTAGATGAAGTTGCATTATGAAAAGATTGACAGAAAAAATTTTCAACTTTTTCACTAAGAGTGAAATTAAGCAAATTTCCAGACAAACAATATTACAAGAACATGACAGTATTGAGACTAAACAGCTGTGTAGCTGTGAGAAAACAACTTGTTTGTGAGGCTAGTAAGAAAAAAATGCTTGTTTGTTAGGATGTGTAAAAATTGGACTTTGCAGCCAAAGGAAAAAGGTCATGTGGTCTGATGAGTACAGATTATCCCTTTTCCAGAATGATGGGCGTGTCAGATTAAGAGGGGAAGCCCTTGAAACGATGCACCCGCCATGCGTTGCACCCACTGTACAAGCCTCTGGAAGGAGTGTTATGATCTGGAGTTGCTTTAGTTGGTCAGGTCTAGGCTCAACAACATTATGTGTCAATAAAATAAAGTTAGCTGACTACCTGAATGTACTGAATGACCAAGTTGTTTTCACTCATGAATTAGTCCCCACATTGCATGCCATACTCAAAGCAAAGCTGGTCTAACAAAATCAAGAGCATTAAAAAAAATTCACACTTGATTTTTTTTTTTCCGGTCAGCCAGTGTTTGTTACTGTAATTGACGGAGAGCATAAATAATTATGTTAGTGATTATGTGCACATAGTTATTTTGCTCAAGTATTTCCCTTTTTTTTTCCAAATCATCCAGCTCTACTCTTGAGCTTGAGCTACTCTTGAACTCTAGCACACTGCTTTAAAAGCCAAGAGGTTTAGTGGTGAAAATGTGAGGATTTGCAACAGCTCTGAGTCTGAGGGTGTTGCCCTCTTACATTGCCTACTTTCACTCTTTCCAGCTTGTCACCATCTAGTTAAAGAGATCTTTATCATACCCGAGCGGCTTATGGTCCAACGGCACCGCCTGTCAGGTACTCCTCTTGGGCTCTTGGCATGCGTCAGACATAGCCAGAACAGCTCCGGTGCGTGCTAATGCCTGAATTCGCTTTCTCTGTCCTTGTAGATGATGGAGCTGGCGATGGCAGACGTGACACAGGAAGCCAAACGAGCGACTCAAAGGAGTTCTGCTCCTCTGATAAAGACATAGTGGAGGTCGTGCGGACCGAGTATGTGTACACTCGGCCGCCTCCGTGGTCTGACGCCCTGCCTACCATCCACGTCATCACACCAACCTACAGCCGCCCAGTGCAAAAGGCCGAGCTCACTCGGCTCGCCAACACCTTCCTGCATGTCCCCAACCTGCACTGGATTCTGGTGGAGGATGCACAGAGGAGGACACCTCTGGTCACCCGTCTACTGAGGGAGACGGGCCTCAACTACACGCATCTAAATGTCGAGACGCCTCGCAACTACAAGCTACGAGGGGATGTAAGGGATCCCAGGATCCCACGGGGAACCATGCAGAGGAACCTGGCTCTCCGGTGGCTGCGGGAGACCTTCAGCCCCAACAGCACTCAGTCAGGCATCGTCTACTTCGCTGATGATGATAACACCTACAGTCTGGAGCTATTTGAAGAGGCAAGTTAAAAAACGCAAACTGTAATTTTAAGCAAATATGTTTCTCTCTTTCTTAGTAATGTACATATATAATCATAAAAATATACAATTTTATTAGTGCTTTAACATGAATTGAATAATCCAGCATTAGCAGTGGAAAGTCCATATGATGTCCCAAATTGGGGCATCCAGGTTCTTCATGGCCAGCACTTTGAGTCATGAACCATTTCAATATCAGAGCGATGCCTATGAGTTCTAACTTAAATCCTCCTTTACTGTGACTAAATAATTCATATAAGCTGCCAAACTGTCATTGCATTTAACAGCATCTCTTTTTTTTTCTTCTTCTTCTGAAAATAATAAAATGCGGTTTGTCTTGTCACACAAATGTCCTCTATTTTGAGGCCTTTAATGTGGCGAAATACATAATGTTATATACTGTATTCTCCAAGCGCCAACACTGAAAAAATTGTGTGGACCGTCCACCTTGCAATTCTTTATGTAAATTTTGTGTACAGAATGAATTAATTCCTTCTGACCAATGGAGCCATGATTTTAACAGTGTTGTGTTATAAATAACATTATCAGTTAGGGCTGGGGCATATTGCCTTTTAAGGTGTAATTGACAGATTTTGAAATAAGACATAGGATAAGACAATACCATTTATACAACACTAAGTTCAGACAAAGCAAACTACTGTACAGTGGAACCTTGTATTACGAGCATAATTTGTTCCGGAAGCGGGCTCGAATTCCAAAACACTCGTAAACCAATTTAATTTTTCCATAAAAAAAATGGAAACTCAAATTATTCGTTCCATAGCGCAAAAAAATTAATACATAAAAATAATGAACACAAAATATTAAGTAAAAATAAAACAAAACTAACCTACAATTTACCTTTAAAAAAAAATTCAAATATAAATCCTGACAGATATGTTTTTCCGTTTGTGCGCGTAGGCGCTGTGTATGTGTGTGTGTATGTGTGTGTGTGTGTGTGTGTGTGTGTGTGTGTATGTGTGTGTATGTGTGTATGTGTGTGGATGTGTGTGGATGTGTGTGTGTGTGTGTGTGTGTGTGAACCTAAAGTAAGCTCCACTCTCCCCCTTCTCGTCTTACGCAATTACCCTTCCTCCACTCTTTTCACACACGCACACAACGGAAACACTGTTTTATCGAAAAAATAAACAAGAAATCTCTCTAATGACACTTGATTGAGCGACATACTAACGGAATCACTGCTGTAAAGTAAAAATAAAACAAATTAACCTGCACTTTACCTTTGAAAAGACTCGCGACAGAGCAGTGTTTCTGTGTAGAGCAGAGGAAAAGAGAGTGTGTGTGTGTGTGTGTGTGTGTGTGTGTGTGGCACAATGTCCAATGACTTGCGCACGCACAGACACACACAGCAGGCAAAAGCAGGCTAAGTCTTGAACAGAGAGAGAAAATGGATCTTTAACCTCTCTAATGAGACTTGCTTTTGCTTTACACATGCGCTGTACACACACGCATACAGACACAAAATAAAAGATGTTTTAAGCACACACACGGGGTCACAGTGTTATACTGTAGTAAACAGTACACTCGTGCACGGATGTTGATTATACCAGTAAGAGACGCGCACTAAGACCCAGCAGGGGAGACGATTA
>JAOVVA010000037.1:31205569-31227268 GCA_028565275.1 Leiocassis micropogon
CAGATCTTTGAGTTTAGCTCATGAAAAATGGGAGCAAAAATAAAAGTGTTGCGTTTATATTTTTGTTCAGTGTATTTAAAATGCACTTAGGAGGCAAAATTTAAGATTGCTAACAAGGTAACCTGTTGCTGCTATTGCAGGGCTGTGTAATAACGAGAGCGCTTGTGGAAAGTTCACAAATGTTTGACAGTTGAACGGTCTAATGAACTGTCTGTCCTATGTTCCTGAACGCTATCGTTACTGAACATCCTGCTCTACTCTTGCGTGCAGTCCTGTAATCTCATGTCGGCCAGGCAGACAGAGGAGAGGAGACGGCCTATAACCGGATTAAAGATTGCTGTATGTGTTGCATGTGGGTGACTGACCTAACACTAGACCATTTCAATCACCATCTGGAGCCTTCCAAAGAGCATTTCCATGCACAAACTATGTGATGAGGACTCACCACAAGAAAACCACTTCAATGCTTCATTTTGGTAGAGAGCATAAGCATTGAACTTTAAAGCAATGGAAAAAGATCATGTGGTCTGATGAGTCCAGATCGACAGAGTATTTATTATAAGGAAAGTAATGTAAAGTGATAAATAAAGTGATGATTCATAAAGATCATGGTGCAATACTACACATTGCCTCTAATTGAATTTGAGTTTGAAAAAATTCATCCATCCATTAAGAAACCTCTGTAGTCCAACTAGGGACCGTGGAGGCCAATGGTGATTTCCATTGTATTTATTCCAGTTTTACAACCATGATAGCACCTAAGGTAAACATTCACACACTCATTTACACACTACGGGAAGTTTGGAAATGGGAAATTAGCCTAGTCTGTAGGTGGGGGCTGGAATACCCAGAGAAAACCCACCAAGCAGGGGGAGAACCTGGAAACTCCCTGGAGGTGCAAGCCAACAGTGCTGCTAACCACTAAGCCCAACCGTGCCGCCATATATATCTATACTGCATCATTATTTTTGTATTTATTTTTGTATTATTTATTTATTTTATTATTATTATTATTATTACATTTATTTTTTAAATATTAAAATACTGTCATGTCAGATTTTAGACCTTGACTTCCTCAGGTCCTCAGGTATGTTTTCTCACATTTGTTTGTGCGCATGCATTTTTGATTTGCAAAGTGAACCTCGAATGAACTCAACCTTGGTCTCATGAAAAATTCATACCAAGTTGAAAAACAAAACACATGGAGTGAAAATGTATAAAACCTAGCGCACTGTTTTCCTTCCATAAAACATTTTGCAGTGCCTGGAGTGAAATTTCACACCCCCTCATATAAAAATGAATCAGGAATGAGTCTTTGTTTTACTCTTGCTACATTTTTCACCAATCTTTACAGTTTAGTTAAAAGTATGTATTATGTATGTTATGTACTGTATGTTTAAGCGGGTAAAGGAAATTTATCAATTACCATATTGTAATTGTAGTTAATCTGTAACCAAATTGAAAAACGCACAAATAATGAATTCCCGCTATTCAGAAGTGAATGCATGAAATCAACTGCATTTTAACCTGATTTAACCTCAAGTGGGCTCGAACTGTCAACCTTTGGGCGCTAAGTGCACGAGAGAGCGGGAACATAGAAAAGAAAGACATGGTTTATCATATCCTTTATGAAAAATCAATATGAAGGACCGTCTACATCTAAGCGTGTATTATTAGTGACTTCCTCAGCTCAAACTCTGCAGATGCTACACTGTTTATTTCTCAGCGCAATAACAAGTGTTTCAGAGGAAGCGTGGTGATGCATATTTACAAAAGTGATCAGGAAGCATGATGCTGCATATTTATAATAGTAATTGTGCAGCATGAAGGTGCATGTATTGCTTATTATTTTTGAATAGTTGATGGACACAGTGAAGAATTGAAATCCAGATATGTTTGAGAACATTGTTTTTATTGCAGTGTTCAGCTGGAAAAGGATTGCAGCTGGTACATCTCTGTTGAGAGCTCTATGTGTGTCTGAGTTAGAGAAAAGAATCATACAATTTACATCTGTAAAATCATGAAAGTTTTAACCCTACAGATGCACAACAACAGTTTTTAATTATGCATTCTATTTTGTGCTACGTATACACAGATTCTCGTGTGGCACACAAGGACGGAAAAACCTGTCCTGGTAAACGAAGGGAAAAAAGGCTTCACAGATCCAAACGTGGAAATCTGACAACACTGGTAAGTAAACAAACTAACACACACACACACACACACACACACACACACACACACATTGTGCATCAAACTCAAAATAACCCTTCCCAGTTCTTCCATGCAGAGATTAAAGTATTAAATGTCATAGAATGTGCTCACTCTTTTGGGAAAATCCATTCAAAATTCAAATTCAAGTCAAAACTAGGAGATGAAATCATATTTGGGCATCTAGTATTGAACTAGTGTAGAACACATGACAGTAAGGTGTTAGTGCATCATAAATCAGAAGACCCAATCATGTTGGCCCAATCATGTTGCAAAACATTTTTGCATTCATGAAATCATTTTTCCATTTTTTAATGACATTTGTAATGGAGCCGCCATGTTAAAGAATTTGTTATTAAGTACAGATTTTTTTTTATACAAACCTGGACAATTGTATTACATAGTTATATAATCAACATGGCATCCTAGCAGAAGAGAAGCACTGGAGTACGCTGGCTCTTATTTGAGTGTCAGGCAGACCAAGGTTGCAGGAAATATTAAAAATTCTAAAGCATTCGTTTTTTTTCATTGTGCAATTCAGGAAATATCTGGGGGAGGATCACTGATAAATGCACTACGCTACTAAATACAGCAAGTAGCAACAGTCTGATATCTTATTTCTGATATATGGCAAGCTCTACGATTAGAAAAAAAAAAAAACACATACATTTGTATATTCAGAGCAGGCTGTAATGATCAGACAGTGTTTTTAAAGAAAAAACAGTATGTAATTCAACCTTAATTGTCTCCGAGCTCAGAGAAAACACTTTGCATGGCCAATCTGGATAGAAGTTAAATCACACCTATAAAACAGAAAATTACCCCAACACTCCATGTACATTTAATCCTGTTCAGCTAGGGCTATGGAGACATTATGCGTATGTTGTCTGTACAGAAACACACTAAACATTGAGCTCAGACATTACAATCTCATGATCCCATTTTAGTATCTTGTGGCTCCATTAAGAAACTGTCAGTGCACGATATGAAAGAATAAAATCCAAATTAATAAGATGCCTCTGGCAACCTAAAAGGTCTGAATTTCGTTGCAGATGATTTGCTAAACCCTGAAAATCAATTTAAGCAACTACAACACTAAATATTTGCACAATTATTTCGGTGTACCTTTTGGACTCGCTGACTCAAATATGTGATATAACTCAAGGTTCAGAAAATACAATAATATGTTCAGAATGTGGGTTTCATCTACTTACGGCTGTCGTGATGTATTTCAGGCACTTGGATAATTCGAGGCCCCGCAGGAACGAAGAGGCAGCATCTCGGAAACCTAACCCTCATGTGATTTCCCGTTCCTGCAAACTACAGCGAAAATTAACTGACTACCACAATTGTATCTTTCAAAGCACAGATTGGTTCAACAAGGCAATATCTCTTGGTATTTTGTATGTTAAGCTGTTTATGATTGTAAAAAGAAAAAAAAAAAGAAGAAAAAAAAAAGACAGGAAGCGAAACAGCGGAACATTGACGCATCTGGTCTCAACACACACACAAAAACAGAAGTGATGCGAGGTCCCTGACTCTTCCCAGCACAGAAGTCTATTAACAACAACAAAAGAAAAATAGGTGCGGATAGGTGCGTACCCGCTGAACGAGGGAGGACGAATCATCTCAGTCTAGTTGATCTTTAAGTACATAAACTCAGACAGAACTCTTTTCAGAGATTAACACCTACATATTGTTCAAAGGGAATGTGTTCCTATTGTTTGTTTTTTTTTGTTTATTTCAACTTAACACGTTGTCTTCTTTTCATTTAATGTCCATTATGTTCACTTTCTTGCTAGTTCAGACCTACTGACTTCTTGTTCTCTGCTTAACTAAAATACAGGTTCTAAAGGTGTTACAGAGAAGCACTGCGATATTTACTCACATCCCCAGCCTAGTAGCCGTGTTGGAGTCCACAGTGAGTGATCATATAGCAGTCTTCTTATGACGAGAAATAAATATGAGTGGCACTACATTTTATTAAATTTTTTTTGGGTGGGTGGGGTGGTGGACGTTATAGTATTGTAAATATTAAACCTTACACACGAACAATCATAGGCTTCAAAATGGAGTGGTCTAGCAGTAAACCGAACAAAGCAATGTAACAACTGTATTTATAACCGAGTATATAGTGAGATTAAGACATCAAAACGCCACAAAGGAAGTCTTTGTACACGCTTAGCAAAGGCAGGAAAAGAGCTGTGTTTAAATGGGGTAGAAGTGTCGGCCATAATCGCTTCAAGTAAGCTGGATTTCGTGTCGCAACATAAGCCATGGACTCTATAAAGGAGACCTCTCAGGCGAAGATGCAAAGCTAATATTAGCCCAGTGGCAGCTTGGGTGGGGGGTCTGCAATAAAACCTTCACAGTACTAATGTGTTAGCGAAATTCTCATAAAGCACTATCCCTAGTATAGTTTATCATTTTTAAACTGTTGGTTTTCTGCTATTAAAATGAGAAAAGGTGCCATAAATGATGTCAGTTTTGTTCAGATGGTAATCTACAGCCACCATAAACGCCGTCTAACAAAACAAACGGAAGTATTTTAGTGTCCGTAAGGTATCGGCGGTGCCTTCGGAAATAGAACAGCTCGTAATGTTACCTGCATGCCACAGAAGCTTCTCCTTTTTTACGGGTAGAAAAGAGTTCCTGTGCACAATTACTCTCTGCTGTCGACAGTGCTCGGCTAAATCTAGCTAATCAAGCACAAGATCCCGACCTTGTAAAAATCTTTAGGGGGAATCGCTATTGTCTTGTATACTAAAGCAGTCTCAACACTGTTTAACCAGATCGTTTATCTGCCGTCGTTCATCACTGTTCATATCCTTAGTGATCACTTACCCGGTAACGCATCATATCTTTATATTAGACGGTAATGAATAGCTTATCAGTTTATAATTTGTGAATACAGCAATTATTTTGGGAACATTAAAACAAAGTTGACCAGCTTTATCATTTTTTTTTTTGTTTGTTTGTTTTAACCCAGATCTACTTGACACGCCATTAACTTGACTTCACGCTCTGATTCTAATTAGTGTCTATTAGTGTATGTGCTCATCTTTCATAGTCAGAGTTAGCAGTTTCTCATTAATTACAGGTGTCTTTTAGGGGAATGTGACCATTTAAATATTCATATGAAACTTATATAAATATCCTGCTTATCTTCTTTAATACCCAACTGTCTTGGCCATACGCTTTTACTCATCTAGCAATGCAAAAAAGAGACAAAAAGAAATATCTTGCATATATTCTCATTAAGAGATTCAAAGGAAAAACCATAATCATTAACCATTACATTGAACTCTTTTTCCTGATATAAATTTAAAAAAACAAATAATAATAAAATAAAATCTGCTAATAGATCAAGATAAACCTATATTCAAGATATTTTTACTGGCTAAGACATGGTCACAGTTTGTACCTATGGCAATAAAAAAAATCCAAACAAGTGTAAGATTATTAAACCTGCCAAAAGCTATTTTTTTTACTGAGATTAAGCTTGAAATACTGTAGTGTTATATTCTCATTTATTTATAGAAAAAAATAAACTTGTGTGCCAATAGGATAAAAACATTTCACGTCTGAAATTAGTGAACATTTCTAGTGAAATCAAACAACTACTTATACGAATTGGTACCTTATGAGATAATATCTCTTTACCCGCCTTGTGTTAAGAGCACAGTGTTAAATGCTAAACATTTCTATAAATAGTAGTTATTATGGACAGCAAGATGGTAGCACCTACAGTAAGAAGGGTAGAATAAAAGAGCTGTAAATTATATCAATATATGTTGCTAATGTTGCAAAATAACTACTGTATTCACTATTTATATGTAAGGCATACACTCAGCAACACAATGCGAAGTTACTGTTCTACCATCTCGAAGTTGATTAATCTACAATTACATCCTGAAGTGGTTCATTCCTTTTACACCACTTGTTGAAGGTGTTATACGTTATATACAAAAATATTTTTTACAAAACCAAATTCACGATTTAATTTAATGTTGTCAAACAGCCACTGTAACTTTGGTTAGAGGAGTTAATAGTTTTAAAAAAAAGTCATTCCAGTCATTGTTTTTTCCATTTTTTTTTTTTAAGTTAATAAAACATACAAAAAAAAAGCAGCTTGTTTCCGAGAACCTTTGTAGCTGGCACTGCAATCAGAGCCGCTGTTATACAAATAATAAAATTTTAAAAATTATCAGAAACCCTAATCAAAAACTCCCCAGCGCATAAAGATTGAGGCGTGTTTATTTTTACTAGCTATGAACGTCTAACAACGTACATGAACACTTTCATTAAATTTGTCCTCACCAATACGGAGAACATCCTTTGTCGTTATTTATGAGACACGTCTCTGCTTACAAAATCATTATATAATTCTTACCAAACCCCTGAATGCTTCTGCATTTCAAAAGACTCTTGAGCTCAGAGTGAAAGCGTTTGACTAAAGAACGCCAGAAATGAAGGAAACTCGAACAAAAGCCCGAGCAGCCCGTGCAGGTGTCTGAAGCGACACTTGGCCTCGTCTCATCTTAGCTCCTTCATATCCTTCATAACTGTCCTGCTGCATGATTATACGCTTCTCTTCATTAAGTTGGAAAGAAGTTTAGAAGCCTGTGACATTTCCGCTGTTTTTTTGTTTTTGTTTTTTCTTCCAAGACACTTGACGCACTGTTAATTTAACTTTATGCGCTAATGATAATTATCTACGCGTCCTTTGTTTTCTCTGAAGCTTTCACAGCTTAACAATTCTTTGCTAAAACGATTTCCAGCAGGTCCCAGTGTTATTTGTTTGATCTCTGCATGGTCTGCTTATTATCACCTGCCTACTTAGAGTTCATCAGCACGTAAATATTTGGTGCAACTTTTCATCCCAGATTTAGCCTTGATTTTGAGTTGTAACTTGATTGAAAAAGTGTGGAATTGTGCTATGAATCTCGTCTGTAATTGTTACTTCAAAAACAAAAGAAGTGTCTGTATCATCTTCCTTTTGTTTAACCTCACAGAGTTGCTTGTGACAGACAAAGTGTTTAAAACTGAATTTTGGAGTTATTATTTAGAGACCCTGTAACCACCTGATATCATTCCCGACACTTTAAAAATGTTATTTTTTTCTATTTATACTGTTATTGATCTATTTATTTATTTTACTGTATTTATTTTACACAGTAATGTCCTGACTAAAATGTTGACTTACCAGCTCAGATTAATAAATCTCATCCCTCAAAAAATATATAAATAAATAATATTATCTGAAATTCTGAGAAGAAACTGAGAAGATCATTCGGCATGCAACGAAAGAGATCACGATGATTGGTTTCTTTGTAGCCCTGTAGCATTTCTCTTTACCTGCTGGGTGTGTTAAAAACAGTTGTTTTTTTACCACTTTTTGCCTTGATGTTTTTCACCTTCCTTGCGTTTGTAATATAAACTCATAAGCCATGATAATATTTTTGCGTTACTTGAAGAAAATATGTTGGGTGTGGTCACTGATATTCCGTAGAAATGCACAGTATAACAACATCTCACTAAGGCAGAGTATTTATGCTGGTCCTGCTGTTTGCATCGCCACACTGCTCACACACACACACACACAGAGACAAAGCCTCTTCTGCATGTTACTCTTGTAAATGTTCTTCTGTTTTTCTTCATAGCTCATTTCAATGAGAAAGAGATAAAAATGACCAAAAAACAATAAACACACACAAAAAAAACCCAATTCGCAGTGTTTCTTGAATGATCGAATGTGAGCTCATGAAAGAGTCAATCAAATTAATACTAATGTAAAGCATTTATAAGAAAAGGTATTCAAGTGTAAGATCATGTGGAATGAAAGCTTTTATGCAATGCAGCCAGACACGGAGCGGAGCCAATGTCACAACACTAAAGTGGATTATTTTTCAATAACAGCTCATCCTGAAGTCTTCTATTTCTGTTATACCATAGACGAATACAACTCGAATATGTGTTTCCAGCACACTCAACCATGCTCAAAGCAAACCCCGGTATGCTTCAATTTTTGCCAGAAAATTTCAAAAGTCCATCTCTATAAAAACAAGCACTATGCTGATGTCATAGTTCTTGGGCACTAGATAGAATTAAAATAGAAATATATAACTTACCAAACTTACCATAATCAGTTGTTTAATTTACAATTACATCCTGAAGTGGTTTATTCCTGAATATGTTATACATGTTATATACAAAAATATATAATATTTTTATATTATTTATATATTTTTATATTATTTATATTTATATATTATTATATATTTTTATGACAAACCTCACAATTTAAATTTAAATTAATGTTGTCGAACATCCACTGTAACTTTTGTTAGAGGAGTTAATAGTTAATAAAAAGTGTCATTCCAGTCATTGTTTTTGATAGTTGATTATAACTTACCATAATTATTTGAATAATCTACAATCCTGAAGTGGTTTATTCCTTTTACACCACTTGCTGAATATGTTATACATGTTATATACAAAATTACACAGGATTTACAGAATGTACAGTACAAAATGAAATTGTAAACCTTGTAGCATAAAATTATACTATTATAAAATATAGCAGTTTATATGGTGTGTGGGTATATGACCAATTCATACCTGCTGTTCTGCTGCTATGTCTGAGAAAAGCAGGTGAATGTGTTTGTCAGCCTGTTCTCGCAGAGGTAACCCCCCCATCCTGGGATAACTGAGTGTCATCATAACTTGAGAGAGCCTCCATCTGAGACATCGGCAGGGTTCATGCCAATATTAACACCTGCGAAGGAAGGCATGAATTACTTACTACGCTACATCTTATTAAAGCAAATGATCTGTGAGCGTTGGTTTTGTCAGCGCTGTGTGTGGAAAGCTGTTGGTTAAAAGATGTATTCTGTACCTGCACTATAGTTGGGAGCTGTTATCATGTACCTAAGCGACACTGAAGCTGGTAGAGCAGGAGGCTGACAATGCTGTGAACTGAGGTTTTTGTATTGCTTATAATTTTTCTTATTCAACTATCTTTTATATTTAAAAAGTGCAGCAATTTTTTTTTGTATACAGCAAATTTCAACACTGTTTTTCCTTGAGCAAAGTTGCTAAGTTGTCACTACTTTCTGTTTGACTCACTACAAAATCACAATCATGACGGCTATATCTTTAAACAGCATGTAATTTATACTAAATTGCATACTTACTGTAAATAGCCACAAACACACTTGGAGGCTGATTTAACCCTTTTGCCAAAACTGTGGGAGATGGAGTTATAGTAGTTATAGCTTTTTGAAGAAAGAACAATCACACAAAATTCACACTGATATAACTGAAAAAATCTTGAAAAAAATGCTTTGCCGCTTGCGCTTTTTAACACCCTTGTGACTTACAGAAAACATGAAAATAATTTTGCAAAACAGTCGACCACCGTCATTCCTAGGTTTTTTTCTTAGAATCTAATAATTGTTCGCGGAAACCCGCAAAAATCATCTGAAATTATTTTTATTATTTTTATTTCTTCTATTTTTTAAATAAAATTTTGTAACGTAAATATTAATATAAATTCACATAAATTTACATATTAAATCTATTACACTATACATTTCGTAGTTCTGTTTTGCAACCGTAGAGGAAAACATGGCCTGAGGATTACTATAAAATTATTACTGTATTTACCCTACTTATACCAAATAAAATGACAGCACATACCAAAGCAAACATGCTTGCCTGAATTACAGTACACATCGTGATAACATCAGTATTTTACATTCTAGAGACATACTGTAGCTGTACAGTATATGGGTTTAACTTTTTTAAGGGTAATGTATTAAGATGAGATTAAATTGGAATTAAAGTGTTGTGGTAGCATATTTGGGGGCATATTTTTTGTTTAAACTACAGTATATCAAATAGGCATTTATAGGCAATTTTTGAACATCAAAAATTTCAAGGGTCAACTGTACTGCATTTTCTTCAAAAATGGAGTTCTCACATTGCTGTCAAATTGTTCATATATTCCATTATATAGTTAGTACTTTAACCAAGAATTCACAGAAATTAAAAGCTCTTCTTAGATGTTCCTTTTTTCAGAACAATCCATATTTTTATGTTTGGTAATCTTATGTACACCAATCAATCATACAATCAACCATAACATAATGCAAAAATATGTCCTGTAGTGTGTAGATTCCCCTTGTGCCCCTAGGCAGCGCCGGGCCCTTGGTCCATGACTCCACAAGACCGCTTGGGGTGTGCCATGGTGTCTGCCCCCAGGAGGTTGGCAGCGGATACTTTGGGTGTTGTGGGTTGCAGTGTGGGCCCTTCATGGATTGGATTGGTTTGTCCACTGCATCCCATGGCTGCTTGATCATGGGATGCTGTGGAGAAATCTGTGGGGTTTGGACACTGGGTCAGTGGTTTGCATTCTTGGCCCTGTGCATGGTGTGCTGTGGTGCACTGGTATTCTGGTCCCTTTCTATCATAGCCAGGATTGACTTCAGTGATGTGTTCTGTTTTAGCTGGGATCAGGCCAGACAGACTAGACCTTGGCCCCAGCAGCATGGATGATCCTTGAACACCCATGATCTTGTCACTGGTTTACCGGTATATAATTGATAATTAATAAGAAAAAAAAGCTCCTGCTCATTCTCTCTGTGTTGGTCTTCAGGAAGCGGAAGTACTTTCCTGACTTCAACAGAGAGAAGAGTTCATTGTGGGGTGGCAGAGGTCCTTGACTATCCCCCTGGCCTTGGTCCATCACAACATGCTTTAGATGATCACCTGATCACTCAGCTGATCGGCTCACACTCTGGAAACCGTCTGTCCTGCTTGGTGCTGTTTTCAAAGCAAGTTGTAATATCTCCTGTCCAAGTGCTTTCTGTGGCGCAGGTGTTAAAGTTCCTTAGCCCTCTTAAAGGCCAATTTATAGTCCTATGAGCTTCTAAAGTGGTAAAGATGCTGACGGGCCTTCTTCAGAAGCTGAGACTTGGAGCAAATTATTTATTATTTATTTATTTATTCAATCCCTTTCTCAGCACTTAAACACGTCCAAATTTGTATCTGTGATAACCATACATAATGTAAGACAATCTGCTTTAAGGTTAAACATACTGAAGTATTCCTCTCATTAGAGATCTTAATTCTTGAATAAGCCATCATTGATCAGTTTATTGATCACACCTGACAATCTTTGGTAAACCAGCTTAGCATGCAGGAACAGCTTCATAACTACTATTCTGCAGCTGTGACTAAGAAAAGCAGGTGAATGTGTTTGTCAAATCCTGTCTTCGGTAAGGTAATCCCCCCATCCTGGGAAAACAGAGTGTCATCATGACTTGAGAAATCCTCCATTAGAGACAACAGCAGGGTTCATGTCAATATTAAAACCTGCGGAGGAGGACAGGAATTACTTACTACGCCACATCTTATTAAAGCAAATGATCTGGGAGTGTTGGTTTTGTCAGGAGAAATAGATTTTTCTGAATTTGTAGTACTCTATAGAGAGCAATACAAGGAGAGCGAGTGGGTGGATGAAAGATCTGCAGTGAGTCTGAGAAGCCGTAAACACTAAAGAGCAAGACACAAGAGCACCTTTAAGCTCGATAATGGGCCTGTAGCCTTTCCAATGGATGGGACTTCTTTTCTGCTACTAAAGCCTGAAGCTGACTTTAGTGCTCAGACACAATGGAAGCATAAGAGTGTCAGTCAGCTTCTGCCCAAGTGAATAGATTTAGCTCAGTTCTGAGGTGAATGCTAGAAACAGACTTGAGATTAAAAGTGATGTATTAATTTAACAGTTTATTGTGATTTATTTAATCATTATTATTCATTATTTATTAAATCATCCATGGCAAGTAATTTAACCTCATCTGGGTTGCGGAGTATTCAAGGTCTACCCCTAACAAAGTGGGAAAAATTTACTCAGTTACTCAGAATTGACTGCTTGAAAGGGCACCATCATGGGCTCAGTGGTGCGGGTGTTCAATTTCCTTAGCGACTTTAAGGGCAATTTAATGTCCTTTAGGAATCTAAGGTGGTAAAGTCAGTGACAGGGTTCTTCTCTTCACCACAGTGTTAATGTGTCAAGACCATGGCAGGTCTCCTGCGTGATGTGAACACCCATGTTCTGGAAAGTGTCCACTTTCTCAACTGGGGCCCCATTCATTTTAACAAAGTGGTCCACTATCAAATCCTTTGTCTTGTTGATGTTCTGGAGGAGGTTGTTCTATTTGCCCCAGTTCTCCAGACTTTAAATCTCTTCTAGGTAGGCCTTCTCATCTTTGATGGTGGTGGTAAAATTTGGGTTGATGATGAAAGAACTACAGGATAACTGCCAGGGAATTGTCAGCAGTACTGTATATCCTGCATGTAGTGCTAGATCTACTGTAGCTTCCCAGGAGGATAAACAGCATTACCTTGTACTGTAGTGCCAAGTAGCAACCCTTAGCTTGCCAAAATGCTGTTGGATGAGTGCTGCAGAACAATTACATTGTTGCTTAACCTCAGTTTGTCAAAATAAATGTTCCAGACAGGTATAAATATATACTGTAGACATGCTACTAAGATAGGTGATCCTTCAGGAGGGTTCCTGTGGTTGTGTATCTGAAGTTTTGGGGAGTTATGTGCTGTGGGATTTTTCCAAGAAATTGCCTACACTGTCTCTCCTGTAGATATGGCTTTAGCTATAGGACTTGGGGCTTTTAGTTTTTAATAACTGTACATTTAGGATTGTTGTCAAAGGCTTACATAGGAATGTAAAAAAAATGTTACTGCAAATGTAAGGTAATTATAAAATCATTATGATATAGGTTGGTACAGTATATAGGTTTCATAAGTGAATTTATCAACAGGAAAAACATGACAAATATCCAAACTTTCATATAACAATACTCATTTTACCAATGCATTTCTATTTGCAATTATTTAAGAAAATCATTCATAAGCTTTGCACACAATGCCTCTGTATTTTGTTAACAGAATAACCAATAATAAAACATCCAACATCTTTTAACCCTTAATATACTGTAGAGACATTTGGTTACTGTACATTCTGAAATTTAAAAAAACCCGAAACAGACAAAGAACCATATATGATACTTCACAGACATTTTGATAAGGATGGGGTGGAGGGGGAATCCATACATTTTTAATTTCCAAGTATTTAAGAAGTCAGTTAGTTTCTTGTAAAGGGTTAAGCCTTTACATGACTTTAAAAAGAAAAAACAACATTGTTTAAAGCAGTAAGCCATCCTCTTAACAAATGTGTTATATAACACTTGCTCTGCTGCTCAGCACTTATTGTTCATGAAAAATCTTGACATTGTTTCCTCAAAGATCATTCTGTCTAAAGCTCAATTAAGGTAACAAGGAGCTCAGGTTAGGTTTAAGGTCCATAACTGGAGAAACGTTATCTCTCCCCCTAATGGACAAACAGACCACTACACTTTATGAAAAAGCTGCCATATTGCGTCTGTGATAGTCGGTAGGAATACACCCTAGGTACCATAAACACAAACAAACCCATTAACATCTGAGGGCAATTTGATGTAGCCAATCCATCTACTGACCTATTTTTAGTAGAAAACTGTAGGAAACTTAATGTGAAAATGAAAATTTTCATATTAAAATATGATGAACATAGACAGTATGCTGAGCTCAGGTTATAACCAGATATAACATTCTCATTCCACATAATGCTGCTAATCACCTTTATATTTGAGGGCATGTTCAGAAACTATACAAATGTAATAAAGATAGGCCAAAGTGATGAGAAGACCGAAATCTTCAGATTCGAGGTTCCAAGGTTTCGAAGATCCCAGGTTCAAACCCCACGACCACCAAGTTGCCACTGTTGGGCTCTTGAGCAAGGCCCTTAACCAGATCAGATGTATAATGAGGTAAAAATGTAAGTCGCTCTGGATAAGGGTGTCTTCCAAATACCTAAATGTTGACATGATGCTGCTGTCACAAAAGCCCATTAACCAGCTCAGTTGACTTGTCCAAAAATAAGTTAATAAATAACCTGACAATTGTTTCTTTGCATGCTAAATGATACAAGTTTAATCTCTAATCATAATTTGATACTTACAGCATTTGTCCTCTCATTATTATTATTATCATTTTTACTATTATTATTATTATTATTAATATTATTATTATTATTATTATTATTATTTTGGCATTGGTGGCATTGGTTTCTCTCCTACCATGCGGAAGGCCCAAGTTAAATTTCTAGCCAATGCCCAAACCCCAGCTACTGGATGAAATGCCAGTCCCAAGCCCCGGATTAAATGGGAGGGTTGCATCAGGAAGGGCAGCCAGTGTAAAAGCTGAGTTGTTGTGCAAATTGGAAGGTCCACTGTGGCGACCCCTTGATGGAAGCAGCTGAAAGACTAACAACATTATCATTTATTTAACTTGCTATGAGCCCAGTACTGAGGTATGCAGTAGTATATCACTATAGTAATATACTGTGGGTCTCTACTTAATGGGGTGCAAAAAAAAATATGGGAAAACAGTATTTGATCATTGTTCCAGCTCTTAATGAATACAATAATACTGTATATAGCTTTATGCCACATCACTGACAAGTGATGTGAACATTGATCACCAGACAGGAATCCAAAGCTTGCTCAAGGCCAGACCATCTGGTCCAAAGACACAAATCTTTGCAAAAGTCAGTGCTGGCCACAACAGAAAGACACCAGAGCACCCAGTACATCACAGTAAGCCACACACATGGAGCAAAGCAGGCAATGAGTCCAAACTCCTCAGACCCCAATCTGATCGAGAACCTACGGAATGCACCGGACACACAAGTCTGATTCATGAAAGCCCCGCCCTGCAACCCACAGGACGCAAAGGATCCATTGCCAATGTTCTGGTGCAAGACACCGCAGGACACGCCTAGAGGTCTTGTGGAGTCACACCCCAAGGGACCAAGCTGCCCTGGTGGTTCAAGGGGAAGCTAAACCTAGGTGGTGTTAATGTTTTTAATGTTGTGACTGAGTGAAATATATTCAGTCAAAGTGATTTGTGCTTGCTAAATAAATAAATCAACATTCAGACCTAACAATAGTGTTTTAACCAGCACAAACATTTTAGTTATATCTGTGATATGGATGTAGTTTGTGCTTTGCAAGTTTAAATGTCATTTGTATCAAAAGCACAGTTTACTTCCCCTTACAATTTTAACTGAACACAGACAATTTTTTCTTCCTGGCAAAAAATGTCCAAGGGTAAACAACACTCCAATACAGGCTTTAAATCATTGTTGTCCTTTCTCTCCAGTACTGCTTAGGGAAATTCCTGTCTCCATCTTAAATGTCAAATAATATTAATACAAATTAATATTTTACATAGCAATGGTTGAGGATTTACGGAGGCTTAATTACACGCCACAAGCAGAGATCTTAGCTATTAGACATGTGACTATCTATTAATATAGTATTATTAAATTGAGTATGCTATTCATTCATAATCTATACCACTTATCCTGTACAAGGTCACAAGGGGCCTGAAGCCAATACCAGAGGACTTTGGGCACCAGAGGACTTTTTGCTCTGTTTTCCTCCTACAGTCCAAAGACATGCAGATTAGTCTTACTGGCGTTTCCAAATTGCTTGTAGCATGTAATGGAGCATGTGAGCGTGTTCCCTGCGATGGCTTGGCACCCCTTCCGGGGTGTACCCCGCCTCCAGTTTCCTGGGATAGGCTCCAGGACACAGGATAAAGCGGTATAGACAATGAGTGAGTTGTAAGGACCTAATTGGTCCTGCTTAGATCTTGGAGGAATTTTGCTAGTATGACAAAAAGAAAATTAATAAATAAAATAAAAATTTGAAACTTTGGGGAAAAATGATCCTCAACTCCCCTGCTGTGTTGCTTCGATGCCTCAGGCTTCCAAAACATCATTTAACAAGCTTCACTTCAGCTGATAAAGCAATGGAGTTGCCCTGAAGATGTGACTAGGACTCCCTCACTGGAAAATGGTGAGGCAAAGTCAACAAAGGAGGGCAATATTGGAATAAAGCCTATGTCAGTTAATCATAGTGTATTCCATTTCATAATCGTGCTCCAAGTCAAGTAGAAAACTTGTGTGCTTGGATTTGTCAACAGATGTTATGGATTCACCAGCCGACCATCAAATTGGCCTCGTTCGTAATGCCATGTTCCATTAGCTCCAGCTTGTGTACTCAGCCTTTATTCAGACTGACCCACTTTACCTTTCTGATTAACAGCTACTGTGACAAACCTGTACAAAGTGACACGTGCAATTTCACATTCAAACTGAATCAGCAATTCATAAGGGCATGGAGATAATGAAAAACAATTGAGTATCAGGAGACTAGATTATTTTCCTTGTGGGAGGTCAAAGCCTGTCTGTCCTGAAGAAATACAATTTTCTTATATTACAAACAATAAACAAACAGGGCACCTTCAAAAAACAAGTAATGGTCTAACTGAGTTACGAGTCGACAAATCCCTTAAGTCTGTTGGGGCGTACTGTAAATTCAAACAAAATCCTGGCAGTGCTTGGTTTTTAATTACGTCAGGGATTGGAGTAAATGATACAGTATTATAAGGAGTAAGTCAAAATCTTCTGCACTCTGACTGTAGAATTAACTTTTAGAAAAGAAAAATACATATTTTTTCTTGTTGGTTTTTAATACACTTTGTCCATCTGCCAACAAGCTTTCATATTCCCTCATTAAAAAGGTTTTAGGCTGAGCTGCCCAAAAAGCTGCCATCAGAAGTAAATCTTCATCCTTGTAGGGCTGCTTTTAGGTGACCAAACAGGTGAAAGTCTGCTGGAGCAAAATCAGGACTATACAGTAGGAAGAATGCTTTAACACCTCAAAATAAAGTTTCTGCAAAGTGTCGAGAATGTGGGCAGAAGTGTGCGGACGTGCACTGTCATGCAAGATCATAACGCCCTTGGATAGCAGTTTAATCTGAAGTTTAGGCTTCAGATCTTCAATGAGCATCTCACTGTAACGAGCACTGTTGACTGTTGAACCTTTTTCCTGATCATGTTCCAATCCTGGCCCTTGAGAATCCCAGAAAACTGTAAGCATCAATTTTCCAGCTGATGGTTGACTTTCAAACTTTTTTTGTTTCCATTCTAGATTTTGCTGTTTACTCTCAGGTTTGTAGTGATGAATCCATGTGTCATTACCAGTAATGAATCTCTTTGGGAACCTTTCACCTTTCATAGAGTATCTGTCCAAATTTAGTTTGAAGATATCCAAAAACTTCTGTTTCCATGAAAAAAAAAAAATGATAATAATACACTGCATGCTGCTCTTCTTTAATGCAAATCACAAGTGGGGCATCCATTTTTTTATTTTTTTTTTTACAAATGAACTAATGTAACACGATCACACCTGCACCCAGTGACTGGGGAGACACTAACCTTGAACGGAAAGTATTGATAAGTTTCAATAACTGGAATGCGGATAATTTTTGACTTACCCTTGTATTTTAGTAACTGTGAGATAATGACGGAAGAACAGTCTGTACAGTGTAACTGCTGGGTTGGGAACCAAGAGCGCCATCCCCTTAATAATGACAACATGACATCGTAATTTTGCGGTCTAAATATCTCCAACCTATAATCCCCCAAAAACAAGATAGAGTAATAAGGGCAACAGTGTCTCATAAAGGGGTAACCCATTTATCATTAGAAACTATCATGCTTGAAACACTAATACCAACATCCCACTCTCTACCAATGTGCACCATCACAAAATACCAGGTCAGTGATGATCCCGTTAGACTTATACATACAGTATCAACATGGGCTAGAGTCAGTTATTATATACTTAGAAAATGGCCAATATCATAGGTGTACTTGATAAAATGGCCAATGAACAGGAACCGCACAATTACAATTGAAATAAATATGTTATGTAACTACACCAACATCGATAAGGCATTCAGAGCAGCCCTCCTGCCTTCATCTTGGAAGCTGATGCTTATTATATTAGATTCAACTTTATTGTCATTGTGAAAAGTGCATGCTTAAAGCTAACTAAACAGAGCCTTTTTGACTCACACCAAACCTTTTGTAAGGCTGATCAAGGTCTGGAGTAAAGCCTTGTTAACACTACAGGCCTGCTTTAAATGCACTGATTGGGTACATTTTTAGGCAGGCTGCCACTGCTAACTAACACAATCACTTTTGAGAGTTTGCTGAGACTGGGACTGGATACTTAAGCAAGTGTGTTGATGATACTGTCACCACAAAGAATGTCACTATACTATACATGCAATTTAGAAACCCTGGTTGACCTTAGATCTTAAAGAGCACAGAATGCTGCCCTCATGTCCAGAGACACATTGGCTGTTTTTTGTTTTTTAAGTTTTAACCCTCAAGTTTTAGAGGAATGTGCTGGTCGAACAAAATATTTTACATTGCTGTAATTCAAATATTCAGATCCCAGATCTGCAAAGGCAAATTTAAATGAGCCCATACAAACAGCAGAGAATAAAATGCGTGAAAAATCCAATGTCACTTTCCTGCCTCTAAGGAATTCCAGGCATCTCTTTCCATCATTCCATCACAGACTTCAGCTTCACCCTCCTGCAATTACAGCACTGACTTCCTAAATGCTCTCAATAACCATTTCAAAATGATCAAATACTCTTGATCCAGTTAAGAGTTAAGGTGCAACATACCTCAAAGCAACCAACAGAAAACTGCAAGGGCTCAAAATGTTCCAGGGCAGGTGTGTGCAGGCCAAGGAACATACAGAACAACTACCTTACATAATTAACAACATCTTTAACACCTCCATAAGGAAAGCTGTAGTTTCTTCATGCTTTTAGAACTACTACCATAATTCCAAACCCAAAGACACCAGTGTCATGCATCGGTCACTAGTGCCCTGGCTGTAGCACTGACCCCTATCATAATAAAGTGCTTGGATATACTAGTCTCTGTAGAACCTAGAAGATACTAGAACACTCCATCAACCGTTCCAAATTGCAAATTGCCTGAAACTGCTCCACTAAAGAAACCATATCTTCAGTTTGTTAACTGTCCCTGACACATTCGGTTAACAAAAACAGTTACGCACAGGAGCTCTTTGACTTCAGTTCAACCTTTACCCCAAAAATCCCCCAACACCTGGTACACAGATTTGGCCAACAGGCACTTAATAATCCACCCTGTAACTGGATTTTTGGTTTTCGTAGACAAAGTTCAGAAAGTATGAGTCAGCAAAACCACTTCCAGGACTGAGGCTTCTCTACAGACCAGTCACAGTGCTATTGTCCAACACCTAAATACGGTATGTACCAAAAAAATGCAGTACTAAAACTCGCATCTCAAATGCACATTTGCAAAAGGACATAGCTCCAGACGCTCTTGTTCCTATTATTGAAAAGGATGTTGCATTGGGTATTATTTCTGCTCACACAGAAGAGGTCATGAATGGGGACCGAGTTTAAAAAAGGTGGCAGAAAAATTCCAAGAGAGATTTAATAAGATGGCACCAAGTAACATGCTGTCTGTTGCTGTTGGTCTTTCGGCTGCTCCCGACAAGGGGTCGCCACAGCGGAATACCCAGTCCGCACTACAACTTGGCAAAGGTTTTACGCCGGATGCCCTTCCTGACGCAACCCTCCCATTTTTATCCAGGCTTGGGACCGGCACTGCATCCAGTGGCTGGGGTTTGGGCACTGGCTGGGAATCGAACCCGGGCCTTCCGCATGGCAGGCGAAACACCTACCACTGAGCCACTAAGTAACATGCTGTCTATTGTTACAAAATTTCCCCGTTCTGGTAGTGTACTGTGTCAACATAACTAGGTAATATTGTTCGTCTTTTGAGTAATTGAACATTGTTGCAGACCAAGCCAATGTTATTCCCTAAAAGCTGTAACCTCTTCCAGCAATAAATTGCAAGAAATACTAAGGAATAGTTTGCGAAACACAACAAAGAGTTGAAGGTGTTGACTTGGCCTCCAGATTCCTCAGATCTGTGGGATGTGCTGGACAAACAAGGATGTACAGAGGTCTTGTGGAGTCCATGCTTTAAGAGTCAGAGCTGTTTTGCTAACACAATGAGGACCTACACAACAGTAGGCAGGTGGTTTTGTCTTGATAAATTTTGTCTTGATAAACGTGCGAGTCTTGATTTACGAGTACCAAATATCATCGGGTATCATGTGGCACGTATGCGCTTCTTGTTTTGACGCCGTGAGTAACGTGATCACAACTGAGCCAATGTTTTTTCTCAAAAGCTTCTTTTATTTTGTTTGTGTGTGTGTCACAGCAGCCCCCTTTCCCCCTCCCCTTTCTCCTCTCCTCTATCTGGTCTCAATCACTGCAGCTAGGATTCTTTTGCAGCGATTGTGTCTAATGACACACATCTCTGGTTTCCGCATTCAGCTGCTTGTTCTCCGCTCTTTTTGAACATGCAAATCCTTATTATTACCATCTCTACTGCCATCTAGTGGATAGGTGGACAATAAACAGTATGTGTAATTTACTTATGTAGTTTTGTTAGAAGATACTTTTTACTTTTACTCCACTACATCCTATAGCAAATATTTGTACATATACTTAACTACATTTCTGCATGCCGTTGCGTTACATAACCACGGGATGTAGTATTTGAAGCGTGAATTTTGTCCCCTGCAAACTGTTGTGTATAAGTGTTTGACTTGCCTTTCCTTTGAGACACAACTTATAATGCAAGAGGTATTTGAAATCAGAAGGGGAGCAGGTTGCAAACAGTGATGAAAACAGCACATATGAAAAAGACTACTATGAGCTAATAGTATTTTTCTATTTAAAAAATCTATAGTTTCTATTACTATTTCCTATAACCCTGTATTTTTATTTTTTTTTTTTTGAGTAAATATGAAAGTGAGTAATTTTGGACTTTGACTTAAGTACACATGTAAATGGAGGACTTCTAAAATTTCTACTTTTACTTAAGTACAGGATTTATGTACTTTGCCCACCTCTGGGTACAACAATAATCAATTTTTATTTTATTATTATTATTTATTTGATGCAAGGCTCTGGATTCAGTCAACAAGGCTACCTGTCAAAAAGTACCACTTACTGAGGAGGATATCTTCCAATATGAGGTCACATTAGGAAGGAAATCTCATCAGCTTTTTTGTTTGTCCCTTTGATTAAGGCAACACTCTCACCTCTGAAAAGGTAGTCCTCTTAACCCTGAAGCAGCAAAAACTACAGGGTTTCAGACGCTTCTCCAAAACTTTTATTTTTTATTATTATATATATATTTTTAATCATAAGCCAATGTAATAACATACTGTCCAATGCTAATAACATACTCTCTCCCTGGATGCATTTCCTAAGTCTTTTCCATCTGATTTAATCTGGATTAAGAAACCAACATATATTTGGAAAGCAGAGAATGCAGAATTGGGCTCCAGAGTAGAGCTGTAATCGGGCCTTAAAAGTTAGGCCCGACAGGGCCCGAGCCCGACAAGTACATTTTGATTGACAGCCTTT
>JAOVVA010000037.1:31243962-31273774 GCA_028565275.1 Leiocassis micropogon
ACATGTTTGTGCACTTTCTAAAGATTTTAGTTCTGTTTTTGAATAAAGGGTTGGAAATGAATGCTTTTCTTGGTTTTGTTTTTTTATCCGAGCCCTACTGATATGCTCAAACTTTTTAATAAAGCACAGTATAATAATAATGTATAATGTGCTTGGTTGAGAATGTTATTGTATATGTGCATATATATATATACAGCATACGTATATTATATACAGTATGTATATTTTACAAAGGATGCTTTTTGTAGGGAGAAACAATTAATGATGGAGACTAAAGCTGAAGTTTTCCTCTGTTTCCTCTTTAGGACTGAAGAATTTGCGCTGTCCTGTTTTTTGACAATATGACAAGCTGCAATGTTTTGGCTAATTAACATTTAGAAAGAAGCTGGTGACAAAAAAACCTGTTCATAGTCTATTTTTCTTCATGAATAAAAAAGGAAATTGCTTAATGTCACACCACCGTCCTGGTGTATCATGCTGTATTCCATGCATATCGAATATGTGGAGCAGAGAGGCCAATCCGTAATTCCGATTATCATCAATAATTATAGAATATAGAAAATCTAAATAGGTTACAGTAAATGTCAATTAAAAATGTACTTATTTGTACATTTTAAATGTACATTAAAATGTACCTTATTTAAAATACATAAACACCAAATATACAGAATACATCTTGTATTCATTCCTACTCGAAATATGTTTTTAAATGCATAAATAATGCATTAATGCATGTTTAAGATTTTTAGGATTTTTTTGCATTAGTTAATATTGGCAGGTTAGTTTAAATTGTACTTTAACAATGCTGACTGTTTGAAATCGGTTGAAAATAGAAACATAACTGTATTGTACAGAATTTTCATTTTGCCTATCATTACACCTCCAAAATCGTGCACAGTTAATTCCATAGAATGCTTTTAACACCTCATTAAATTCCTGTTTGTAATTAGCAGCATAAAAACACAAAAGCTGCATTTACAACAGTCCTGAACAGTCCATTCATAACTGCATCATCTTCACGTCAGGTTTTCATTATCTTGCAGGAAAATGTATATAAATGTGCTATGAATGCATAGTGTAGATACTGTTTAGTGCATAAAGTATGACCATAATTGTGAAATGTTCATTAAACTCATTCCAATGCATCATATTTTCCGCCTAAATTATTTCTGCATCCTATTTTTTAATGCCCCGGCTGGAGCTAATGTGACTGAATGAGGTTATGCCAAATACGCAGCAGCAGAGGTTCCCTTCAGGCGAGCAGTGACTTGTTCTTTTTAAAAAATTGCAGCAATTTCCATCTCTCTTCTCCTTTCTGACCTTGTCTGAATGTTCCTTCCGTTTCAGTCTCTCCAACAAATTTATTTCCAGACACACATCATGAATAATTTATCTCATAGCAAGCCTAATCATTTTTTTTGGGTTGATATTTAACCTGAAAAGTGGGAAAGCTTTGTCTAACTGTGTAACTGATTTTTTTCCCCCTCTTATAGTCTTATTGAAATCAAGACAGAGAAAAATAAAAGCTGGTGAGGGAACAGCTGTTTTTAGCACTTTACACCTACTGTAACTTGTACAAGATAACTACCACATTAAAAAGCATGATCATTTGATCATCGTCTAGGACTAGGGTATTGGCAAATGTGGGGGATCTAAAAGTTTCAGGAATCATATACAAAACCTTGAATAAAACATGGTCTCCAGATTTTATAAGACTTGCCCTTGCAGCTACAGCTACCATTTTGTGTTGCCAATCTTCAGTGGCCAGGTTTTGATAGACTGCAATTACAACCATATTATATTTGACCTCTAAATTAAAATCAACACCGGTGTGTGTAATAAACAGTGACAGCTAGAGCTGCAAACCTTCAGAAGAAGTCTGGTCTGATGACATTTTCCGTATTAACCTGGACTTGTCTCGGATTATTTGCATTAGTGTTTTGGGTATCGGTCTCGCTACACATAGTTTTGGGCTTGTTTGAGAGTTTGTAAAAAGTAATGTTTGGGTCATCTTTTCATTTTGCATGCACAAAATGTGACATAAACATCTTGACTGAGCAATTTTTGTCTTGACTTCTTGAGTTTTAAATAGTTCTGGCATTGGCCTTAGCTTTGGCCAAAACATATGACATTTGATGTGAACATACGTTGACCATCCATAATCTTCCAAGTACTGTACAAAATGATGTAGACTGTCTTTATATGCTTTTCCTTCACTAAATCTAACATGTATGATAAAACCCCCATAAATGTGTTTTGCCAAGGTCGGAGTGGAAGAACTCAAGTATCCTGACCTTGAAATACAGGCCGCACCACAGGGCTCCTCTCCTGACATCTATCCCTGAATAAGCACAAATCTCCAAAGCCATACTCAAAATCTAGTTGAAAGTCTTCCTAGAAGAGTGGAGTTATTAAATTAAACCTGGAATTTAAGTTTGCAATAAGCACTAAGATGGTCAGGTGTCCCAAAACATATGGCCATATCCTGCTTATTTAAATATTATTAGCATAACAAGGTTGGATGCAGATGTTTACCTGTTTAAACATCTGCCCCATCTTCTAGTGAATTTGGTCTTAGTCAACTCCCATTTAAACAGCTTATCATACAACATCTTCAAACTGGGGAGGGTGAAGCCTAACACACGCATCCTCTGAGACTTTGAAAGTAGCCAAATTCATCTTTTTAATCTTGTAGTCATGCTGAATCTCAGGGCCGTGTAACACCTCTTAGAAGAAAGCACCATCTGCCCTCTTTTGCATACATGAGCTCACAGATGCCTTTGGTGACAGATGACTGTTAGGAGAGAGACTATGCCCTCTCACCATCTCTCCCACCAAGTACACGCAAATTGAAATTTTCTGGATGATGCAGCGAAAGCTTTTTTTGTGTCGAGCGTTTTTGGTTTTCTGACGAATTTGACACATGCATTGATCACAAATTGTAGTTTTCTATCCAGATTTTATGTTTGCTTATTTAACCGTTAAGGCCAAGGACACCATTTATCACTAAGCCAGTTTACTGTTTCCATAGTAACAGCACCATGTGTTTTGCATTTCAGTTCCTTTTTAGATTCTTTTCTCCTGCCTTATCCCTTATTGCTTTTACCTGGTGCCTTATTACGTGATCAAGCATGAGTTGCCCTCTATATCACAATCACTCACTCATTATCTATATTGCTTATTCCTGTATTCAGGGTCGTGGGGGGGCCTGGAGCCTATCCCAGGAGACTTAGGGCAAGAGGCGGGATACAGCCTGCACAGGAAGGGAGGAAACCGGAGTACCCGGCAGAAATCCACCAAGCACAGGGAGAACATGCAAACTCCATGCACACAGAGAGAGGAATCGAACCTGGCCGGGAACCAAACCCGAACCCTGGAGGTACAAGGCAACAGTGCTAACTACTACATCACTACGCCATTCCTCTCTATCATCCAATAATAAATATGCTGGGTTTTCAAGTCAAACTAGGATCTTTTATTCTTATTGTAGAATAACAGAATACAGTTATTAAAAAAACTACCTTTATTTCATCCATATCATCCCATGCAGCACTAACACACAGCATTTCACTAGGGCTTGGAACAAATCAATATAGACAGTTTTCTCAGTATCCCGAGGGCTGTGATCAGATTGCCTGGCTCATGTCTGAAACACTGGATTCCCTGGAACTTCCTTAACAGCCCAAACATATAGAAATAGCTTAGAGTGAGGTCAGGAGGATTGTACGGGGATGTGGCAATAACTCCTGGCCAATTTCTGTAATGTGCAAGTGGTGTTGGTGAATAAAAGTATGTACGGTAACCATCTCTTTCGCAAGTTGGCCACAAGTTAACTGTTGATATTCAAGGATCACTTGTTCCACTCACTGAATACTGCTGTCCTTAGAATGTTCTATTAAAATGTTTTTCTAAGTCTCATCAAAATGCTGCACTTGACGAGACATTTCAAGTCCCAGTTTGACTTGAACGCCCCTCATAAAAGAAAAATGCGCCTATATTTTACAATGTATATTTAAAATACTATATCAATGCCAAACAATGCAAAAAGACTGCAATTTATTCAGGATTAGTTTCAGTCTAAGCTACTTAACTAATATTGGTAATAGATATGGCTGGGCAATTTTAGCATATCATATAAAAATTGTGATTTTTTTAAAAATATGAAAGAATGTTTTTTTTTTTAACTTTATTTCAATTTAGATTTCTTTCCATATGATTGTATTGTGCTGTGATGTTTTTCCTGTGGATGGTGTAGGTTTGATCCCTTTAGTTAGTTAGGTACAAAAAAAGAAAGTTCTACAAACACAAAGAGAGAAAGATGCACTTAAAATCGCACCTCAAAGTCTGGCAGCAGGTCGTCTTCATCCTCCATGCTGTAGGACACGCTGTGGACGTCTCTGCTTACTGCCAGCAGCTTCCGCTTCAGAGGAGATCCAGGCCGGATATCCATGAACGTGGTTTCCAGGTACTCCTTGCTGTGGAGGCCCAGGGAGTCTGCAGGACCCCATATAGGAGCAGAAGGAGTGTAGAAAGACTCGATCGTGCTGGGGAGTGAACACGGATCCAGCAGCTGCTCCTGGGATACATCCATAGGAACAGAATAGCTCGTCCATGCTGGAGACGGCAGGTGTTTTTCGTCTTCGCATCTCACAAAAATGCCCCTGAAGAGGCTGCTGTTGCCCGTTCTGGATGAGTGGGTGGGGCTGTCTTCCAAAAGCGGGTGCTCCAATTCATCCAGGCTCTCCATCCTGTTTTTAAGGGACGTGGCTGTTTAGGAGATCTCAGTGCAGCTCTTGGTTTTTATTCTGGAGCGGGTAATCCATCTTTAATGTATTTTTTAAATTGTTGTTTCATACAAGCATGAATCATCTTGCAGGTGGGGAATAAAGCTGTGTGCCTGAACGCCTCCCTCTTCTTAATTCCTCTCTTCCTTTTGTCCCCTCCCTCTATATTGTGCTTATAAGCTTGTCTAGCGCATTTCACTTTCTCCACATCAGAAGCTATCTGCTCCAGGCCATGAGGCCCAAACGAGTGGTCAATGTCACATTTCACATTCCACAGGATGGGGTGAATCTCTGGCTTATAAATATGCTAATAACCTTCGCAATCCACGGAAAGAACGGTAGGAGTCAGTTTCAGTGATGGAACGCTTTAATTAGCAAGCCGTTGAAGTCTGGGAGGGAAAATGAAAAAGAGCGTTAATTGCTAACTTTCCTGAAGGTGTGTCACTGCTAATCTAAACATATTGTCATAGACTAATGAGGTCAGAGTATTGGACACAAAGTAGATGGTGATGAGAATAATAGGAATTATTTTTTTAAAGGAGAAAAGCTAACAGAAATATGTAGTCGATAAGCATTTTGGATTGGCTTATTTTAGAAAAGGAAAGATGCATCCTAAGACTGGCAGACCATTAAAAAAATATGACGTCTACAATCAGTTTTGCAGTTCAGACAGCATTGTCAGTGTTGCAGAAGTAGAATCTGCTCAGCCGGGCTTTTCACTGCCCACTCAGAATGTTGCTGGAGGGAAAAGTGATGAAGAAATCACAGCTTGGGGGTATTGATTTATTTGTGTGTGAGATAGAGGAGCCAGAGTCTTCCTTTGGGATATGTATTTTTAATGCCGTCCTGGCTGGAGCTTCAGTCCAAACCAGCGGGAAGACACCCAAAGCCGTTCCTAATGTACTTCTTCTCGTCTCAGCGCACTGCTCTGCACCAACAAAAAACAAGAACAAGGTCAGTGGTCATCTTGTAATGATTCTCAGTGCACAACATCAACTGACACCTGAGTCCACTGATATCTAAAGGCCAGGCATTTTTGCTTGCACATCAGGAGAAATACAGTAGCACCAGAGGTCACACACTGAATGCCAGGACACTGGGCCCTTGTGCAACAGCGTATGTGGCCTATTATAGGCCTGTTCATGGCTCAAAGGAGTGTAAGTGCAGAGGGTGACTGTTGAGGCTCTTTAAAAGGGCTGGATGGCTTCCAATGGTTGGTAAAGCACTGAAACATTTATCATTGTAACCACAAAATGTGTCAGTGGATTCACTCTCTTAGTACATAAAATCTCTAAAGACAAAAGAGAGGACACCAAGCCAAATATACTGGCAAAGAAAACGAAAGCAAGAGAGAGAGAAAATTCCCAGAATCCATTAGCATCAAACTTTCTCTTTTTGGACATACAAATGCCGGCTGTCTGAAAGAAAATTAATAGTTCATATATCCATATTTTTGTCCAAAACCTTGACGTTAAGGACATTAGGTAATCTCTCTGTAGCTCTGCCAGTCCACGGATTTGGCAGGGCAGTAAAGCATCTGATCAATACTCACACTGATGTCATCAGGAGTTGCAGTCCTCTTGCTAAATGCCCTGCAGCCCTGCATGATTCAGACTGAACACCTAATGTGTGCTGAATGGATACGAATACAGGTATTGGAAAGCAGGTGCACTATTTGTTGAAAAATTTCAGAAATGATAACAGGAGATCTGATTGAGATTAGCGGTACTGTATATGCAGCAAAAATGAAAAAATGAAACAGATATGAACCTCAGAGAACGAACATAGACCATGTTCATTAATATGAAAACTTGCGATATGATATGTGCTCACTCGCTCATCGTCAATACCGCTCAGTCCTGTATACAGACAGGGTCGCAGGGGACCTGGAGCCTATTCTAGGTGACCTGGGGTATAAGGCGGGGAACACCCTGGACGGGGCGCCAATCCATCTCAGGGCACACACATACTGACTTATCCACACACTATGAGCAATTTGGGAATGCCAATTAGCCTAATCTGCATGACTGTAAGAGAAAACCAGAGTACCTGGAGGAAACCCGACCTGGACCCTGGAGATGCAAGGCGACAGTGCTAACCACGCCACCATGATATGCACTACATGGTCAAAAGTTTCTGGACACTAGACCATCATTTTGTTGTGAATCACCCAGTGGTTCAGGATGAATTTGTACCTTGCGCCATTGCAAGTTCCCTTTACTGGACCCAGGAGAGAGCTGAACCTATTCCAGCCTAACAACGCACGTTTGCAGAAAGTAAAGTTTGGACTGAAAGAAATCAAGTGTCCCGCACAGATCCCTGACCTGAACCCCACTTAACACCTTTGGGATGAACTGGAACGCCAACTGCGCCTCAACCATCAGCGCCTGACCTCGGGAATGTTCTTGTGGCTGAATAAACACATATTCCTACAGCCATACTCCAAAATATAGCCTTTCCAGTAGAGTGTATAAGTTGCAGGGACTACAACTAGAATGGAATGTTCAACAAATACAAACGGGTGTGGTAGTCAGGTGTCTGTATACTTTTCGGTATATAGTGTATTCATTAATCATCCTTAATAACTGTCTAGTCCTGGTTGCAATTGTTTAAATTCAATTACAAGTTTGGGAAACAAAACCATAAAAAACAAAGCATATATCTAAAGAGACTACTTGTGAAGTTTAGGCTGTCTGTTTGTCTGTCTGTCTGTCTATCTATCTATCTATCTATCTATCTATTTAAATCACATTTAAAAAGGTAAAATGAACAGAACAGAATGAAGGTTGTGTCAATATTTATATTAATACCAGATGTTTGTTTCTGTCAGCTTGTTAGTAATACATTAGCTCAAACCCCTACACTGTCCCAGATGTGTCATTGTTTCAGCATGCAGGCGTTTCGATAGATATGACAGGATGGCATGGAGGAGCTTTGCATCTCCCTGCCAGGAGGCACGGGAGGAAACATAATAACAGCACGGACCACACGACATCTGCAGAGACATCTGTCTGTCATCTTTAACCTCACCTCTTCCCCATCAGCACTGTGCCTGTCTACCTGTCTGACTGCATCAGCACCAAACATCTGAATCCTATGATTAGTCAGGCAAACAATTTGCAGCACGGCTCATCAGGGACCATGATGCCTGGAACGAAACGGATAAGTAATTCTGTAGGTATAAAGCAATATACAGTACATACAGTATAGTGCGGATATATACCTGTGTATACTGTAAGTACACTATGTTCTTTAAAAAAAAAAGTCATTTTATTGGGCTGCATCAAGCTAAGAAAATAACTTTTTTAATTACTGGCACTGGGTCAACTTTGTGGAAGAAATGTGGTCGGAAAAAAAATCATGAATGGAAATCACTTAAACACTTGTCGCAGGTACCGTGTTGCGGGACGCTTGTAGCCTATCCCAGGAGACGTCAAGCACAAGATGGGACAGGGTGCCAATCCATCGCAGGGCACACACTCATTTATACACTACACATAATTTAAGAACTGCATGTTTTTGGACTGTGAGAGAAAACCAGAGTACCTGGAGAAAACTAATCAAGCACAGTGAGAACATGCAAACTCCATGCACACAGATCCGAGGCGGAAATTGAACCCTCCATTGTGAGGGTGCGAGGCCACAGTGCTAACCACTACCCCACCGTGAAATTATATTACCGACCATGTGACTTTCAGCTCCACTGCCTATCTTTGGGAAATGTAGCTGGCAAATTGCATGCAAGATAAGACATAAATGACACACACTAACGTTTCAGACCATGTCTTGTGTGGACTCAATCTATGCTAAGGACAAAACAGTGTGTACTTCACTATTTCTTTAGCGTCCTTATACAAGTCCTTAATGATCCTGAATTTATTAACGTTCAGCTGAAGGACGTGGGATTGACGAGTTGAGGTGTCAATAAGATTCATGAGCAGAAGCGCTAATGTATAATTCATCAAGCTGTACAGTAAGTGAAGATCCATTCAGCAGATTAGATGTAGACTGTGTAAAGCTCTCAGTGGTGCTCCGCCTGTAGTACACTTTTGCTCAGGAGGTGCCTGGATGATTGCTGATGGAGAGTCGAATATAATGCAGAGTGACCCATGGAGGGAAGGCTGACCTGCACTGTACAGCTGTAGAGCTGAATTCATGGACACGCTACTGATGCGTCGATTACAAAGGAGTCGAAACTTTTGGGTGAACGCTGAAAATCGTTTCAATGTTTGGTATCTTTTTCTTTCTTCCTAGCTGTGTGACATCATTAAAACGCTTTATGAAATCTTGATGAACATGCTGTCTGGGTGAACATTTAACAGGACAACTAGAAACAAAATGAAGAAGAAGGACCCGTCGTTTACTCACGTTAGCATATCACACATAACACCACACACACACACTTCCTCTACACGCTGTTGTCCAGGACAAAAGCACTCAGCTTTATTGTCCTGTCCTCTCCGTCCTCCCCCAGTTCTCTGTAAAAGGCTGCTGTCAGCTGCATTACAGCACTGCCTCTCTTTCTGATTACTGCCTCCTGAGCACATAAAACCCCCAGCCCAGACGAGAGAAGCCTGCAAGGACAGGACGACAAATCACCAAAGACACTTTTGTAGTCACTCCTACCTCTCTCTCTCTCTCTCTCACACACACACACACACATGCACGTCGAAACCGATGTCCTTCTCATTTCCTTTCCGTGTGTCCTCCTCAGCTCTTGCCTCCCCCAGCTCTGTTTGTCAGCCGTTTTCATTTGAAATGCCATTTTCTAGTTTTAATTTAGAGCAGAACACAAAAAAAAAAAAAATCTCTGTGAAATTCCTGTGACATATTTCCCTGGAGAGTGATAAAGGAACAGCCGAAACGCATTTGCAGCCAAGGCATGCTTAGTGCCTTTAGTAAACCACAAGGCTAGATTTGCTGACAAATTAGGGATGGTTACACAGCTGCCAGGTCAGCACTGATTTAGCAAACGTGCCTAATTTATCTGTACAGTAACCATTATGCCAAGGTGAGTCAAAAATTATCCGCACTCTGGCTGTAGAATTTACTAGTTCACTAATAATGGCACAGCACTGTCGCCTTGCACCTCCAGGGTCCGGGTTCGATTCCCCGGCCAGGCTCGAGTCCCGTCTCTGTGTGCATGGAGTTTGCATGTTCTCCCTGTGCTTGGTGGGTTTCCTCTGGGTACTCCGGTTTCCTCCCACAGTCCAAAGATATGAGGGTTAGGCTAATTGTCGTTCCCAAATTGCCCGTAGTGTGTGAATGAGTGTGTGTATTTGTGTGTGCCCTGCGATGGATTGGCACCCTGTTCAGGGTGTACTCTGCATTGTGCCCTAAGCCTCCTGGGATAGGCTCCAGGTCCCCGCGACCTTGAAAACAGGATAAAGAGGTATAAAAGATGAGTGAGTGAGTGAGTGAGTAATAATGGCACTTCTTCATCAGAAGTGAATCTTCGTCCTCGTAGGGCTGCTTTCAAGGGACCAAACGCGAAAAAAGCAAGATCAGGACTGTAGGTAGGATGTTTTACTTCGACAGTGTCGACAGTGTGGGCAGAAGTGTGCATCGAACGTTCATCGTCATGCAAGACCTCAACGCCTTTGGATAGCAGACCTCCGTGTTTAATCCGAAGTTTAGTCTTCAGCTCCTTAATAAGCATCTGACTGAAGCTTTTTCCTGATTATGTTCCAATACTCGCCTTTGAGAATCCCAGAACACTATAAGCATCAATTTTCCAGCTGATGGTTGACTTTTCAACTTTTTCACAGTCGGCGATTGAGGATGTTTCCGTTCAATACTCTGCCGTTTACTCTGAGACTCGTAGTGATGAATCCATGTCTCATCACCAGTAATGATTCTGTTTGAGAAAATTTCACCTTGCTTCCAAAATCTGGAAGGATAGTGGTGAGCCATCATTGAAGAAGAAGAAATGTGGTCGGAAATTTTTTTTTGAATGCTCATGATCTGAAATCACTTAAACAGTTGGTGAACTCGAGGCTGTGTTTATTAGTGAAAGTCCACATGCATCCACATGCGTAATGTTAAGACAAACAGATTTGTAACCTTAGGAAAACCATTTATCACTGAGGTTTCGATTTGATATGATAGTCTGATAAATGAAGGGTCTTTTGCACAGGGGAAACCCATGCGGACACTGGAAAAGCATGGAAGACTTGTCGTTTTCTTGTGTTCCCTAAAAGAAAGCGTTTAAATGACATGTTTGCGTATATTCTTTTGCAGATTTTAACCAAATGACTAAATTACAAAAACAGATTCAGGGCCAGACAGGAGTGGGATTAAAAACAAGAAATCAATCCCACAGCCAGGACGTGACACCGTCTGCTGGGGCAAAAATAATTCCTATTTCAGTATGGCTGTTATAAATGTTTTTAATTCAGATGCATCCCCTAATGATGTGGTACTGTGTCACAAACCAAGTAAAAACAAATCTAACGGGGATACTGAACAACTTGATCAAATTTCAGGTTAGTGTGTATGTGTGTATATGATATGGTATCACCAAACATGCCCCATGCATATTAGCTCCCCATGCATATCTTGTATAGCTGGACCTTCACAAATTTGAATACAGAATATTCCTGCTACAGTAATAAAGCATAATGGAGCTGATATTTCGCAGGTTGTGCTGGAGTTTTAGTAATGAAGCATCGTTTCACACTGTTACCCTGGCACAATGAAAAGCCACAAATGGAGCACACGTAGGCGTTGCTGATTAGCTCACAAAATGTGTGTACTGGCGTTAGTTTGTGATATCCGGCATGTGTATACACTACGTCCTGTTATTAATGGACCAGAACCTGATTTGCCACCTCTGCACTCCGGCGAACCTCTCCGCTTCGGTAATTCCACCGCGCTAATGCCTCGAGCTCAGCGGTGTCACTTTATGAGCAGAATGGAAGCTGTATAATTCTTCCCAAATGACATTATAATGAAGGAAAGGACTTAGAGCGAGATATTTAAAAAAAAAAAAAAATTAAATCATGCTGCACGGGGTGTGTTCGCAAATGAGCACATTAATCAGTCATCTCTCGGCTTCACTTATTGTGCTCGTTCTTTTTCTTCCCCCACATGCACAAAAAAAAATTATTTTTTGAGTTAGCATAAGGTAGTCAATATTATAGAGTAGCCATTTGCGTAGAACTTAGCAGGGTTATTTTCTTTTAGCCTTGGGCGAGGGAGGGAGGGAGGGAGGGTGGTGCACTAAAATATGCTGATGATAAAGCTTTTAGTTTGTTCTCCGGTTTGGAAATATTCTCACAAGACTGCAGTTTATATAGCACATACATTCAGGGTCTGATTTTTTATGTGTGCATACGCTACACACTTACTGGCCACTTTATTAAACAAACGCACATCCATAAAAGAACACAGCTCTTTTATTTTATCACGCCCTTTATTAGTGTCCGTTTCTCACCACAGTTTGGCTGGATATTTTGAATCCAGATGTTGCCAAGTCATAAATTCATCTGCTAGCCCAACAGGAAAACAAGAGCTGCCCAGTTTCATGGTATGCTTAATATATAATAATAAGTGCGTAGTTGAATTCTCGAAAGGAAAGATGTGCTAAAGTCTTTTATCATGTTCATGTTTTTTCCTTTTTATTGACAAATACATACATATTCATCTAATATTATTTGGTGTGATTTACTTTATGGTGCTTTTACAGTAGGGACCCGATTACACCTGCCTCTTAAAGTGTGGAATGTTTGCGCAATATGAATTCTCTGTACTGGATCAGCTTACCATATTTGAGACCACCTTTTCAATACAGAGTGATCACGCTGCGCGAATGTACCAGACTTTGAGCCATGAAAGGAGTACTATTCAGGGTGTGACATCATCAGTGCCACCTGTCTCCACCACTATCTGCATGTACACTTGACTCATTGTACCTGTCTACTTCTTTGCGGTTCACAAACTAACTAGGTGCATACTGCCACCTGCTGTATTGGAGAGTGTGCAGGTGTTATCTGGTGCAGAAAATATAAAAACAATATTGCTACTTTTAAATCAGCAAAACGGGGTCCTGTGCGCAACATTTAATTATAGTACCTAGACGATTTTCTTTTAATAAGAATAAAGACTTCATTTAACGCTGTGTTGGATAAATTTGTCTTCTTTTGGTGACACCAGCAGGATAATGTATGCTGCCCTGTGGAAAAAATCTGTGGTCCGTTGAGATATATGAATGAATGGCTTTATCTTAAAAATTTAGACATGTAGGCACGATTGTGTTATGGTGAGAGGTGAGGAGGAGGGAGGGGGCTACTGCGTATGGACAACTTTAACTCACAAACACACACACACACACACACACACACACACACACACTCTAATGGAAACACTCCTCTGTCGGGATACTTCTTCAATAAGGAACCTCTCTAATGACACTCGGGCGCACACACACACACACACACACACAAACACACACACACACACACACTAATGGAATCAGTGCTTTCTGACAGAGAGAGAGACTATTCGTATATTTAAGAAGAAACCTCTCTAATGGCACTTGCTTATGCTTTATGTGCACGCACACACACGTGATCACAATGTTAGAGTAAATAGTACACGCACACATGTTGACTATACGAGTGATGCATGCACACTGAGACTAATCATGGGAGACGATTAATCCTCATAATCCTATAGAGCGCGCGAGAGAAGAACCATTGGCTTAATTCTTATCACCTGACGCTCGGCAGACAAAGCACATGCGTACTACTTGTATGTCAAGACCTCACTCGTTTATTCAGTTAAAATTTCTTTAAAAATTTTGCTCGTCTTGCAAAACGCTCACAGACCAAGTTAATCCAAGATTCCACTCTGTTTTGCAAAGTTCGAGTACTTCCTTCTATTGAAATTTCACCTGTTTAACAGTTTGCAGTTTTTTGCTTTGATCATTTCGACCATTAAATACACTGTCTGGCCCAGTAAAAGGTCATAATTTCAGAATAGTCAACTTTGTGGGTGAAAGGTAGTTGGGAGTTCATGAATGGAGATCACTTAAACGCTTGGTGAGGTAGCACGGTAAAAAATCTTCAGTAAAAAACCAGAGAAATGTGTGTAAGAGTATTTCCATTCACACACAATATGATAAGAACACAAAGGATTGGGACTGAACAGCTGTGCTGACCCTATTCCAGAGCAGTGGGTGTGTCAAGGAAAGAAGAGAAGCGCATGAACAATGCACCCTTCATGAACAGTTGGTCGGGTCTAGGCTCGGCAACGTTATGTGGCAATAAAATCAAGTCAGCTGATGACCTGAATTTACTGAATTACCAGTTTGTCACATCTATAGAGTCTTTCTACTCTAATCAATCTAATCAATCTAATCAAAGCTATAGGTGACTGAATAAAATCTTAGTTTGTGAAACTTTTTTTCGGCCAGGCAGTGTATGTCAAGATCGATGTACATTCATGTTGTTAATAAATACAAGTAAAACAGCACAGTATTACCAATACCCAGTACTATTAGGTATTGGTACTGATGCATCCCTAGAAGAACAGCTCATCTCAAGAAAGTGGAATATGATGGACAAATTAGACCATACTGTAGTTCAGGGAAAAGTCTAAAAAGAAGAACGACACTGTGAGAACTGTTCCTCTTTTTACTCAGGAACAGGAATCGATCTGATCTCATCCACTTTTCAAAACAAGTCCCCTTTAGATACTTCCTTCTTTACTGGACTTAAAATAAGAGTAAATTGCATGTACAAAGTAGGAGTTATATGACTTCATTTCTGATGTACATGTTTCTGGGTTGTTCATTGCTATGGATGCACTAAAGTGATGACTGAGTCAAGCATAAGCAGTTTCCCTTTTTAGCTGATGTGAGGATTGTGCAGTCAACGTCAAGACCACAAGTCAGCATCAGAGGGATGAGTGAGCAGGAACTCAGCGGTACTCAGCACCAGGCAAGTACTGATAAACAGAATATACAACATACCTTCATATACTGTACAGCAGACAGAGGAATGGCAATATTTCACAAAACAATATCATGATAAATGAAGTGTATTAGTTTGCTAAGACCTGACAAAACTGGCGACTGAAGTGTTTAGTGGCAATATTGTTGGTCGGCATTATAAAAGCTGTTGTAGAAACCGGTAATTGCACTAACTGTCGGTTGCCAGAATGGGTGAAAGTAAGTTAGTATGGTTCACATCCCTGGAAAGAGGAAGAGCTGCCTTCCAAAACCCAAATTCAAAACCAGTCACAGAAGCACCTTCTTCACTCAGCTCACACCAGTCCCACCAGTCACGGTTAGTGCGTTCCACCAGTTGTGGAAGGGTATGTGTTGGCGGAGCAAAATAACTCAAAATAAACAAACAAATCATAATCTGTTCATAATAAATGGTATTTGTAGAACTATTGTATAAAAGCAATATCACACTCAAGATCGTGGCGTTGTCCTGTGATATCAGCACAGCTTTGATGTCTACGACCGGATCACAGCAGTGCTAATATCCAGCACAACAGCACTCCCTCTCATGTGATGGTACTTAAACAACACACGTTATCATGATATTGAGCATTATATTGTCTAACCTTTTCTTGTTAACAAGTTAAGTTAAATTCATTTTGTTCAGTTGCTGTTGTCTCATTCATTCGAAACCAAGTCTGATTGAATATAGCATCAGCAAAAAGATTTTCTAAAGATTTATAGCATGTCAGGGTTGAAGTTACTGACTCGTTTGGTCATGACCAAGAAATTGCCCCCTCTTTGTCAATGAGTCCGTGTTTGAATTAACGTTTTTTTTTTTTTTGCTTATAACTGAGATTCTGTCCTCTCTCATTCAGTGTATCAGGGTTTAAGTCACTGGTTCGTCATGACCAACATAATGTCTTTTCTAATTTGGCAGGTCAGTATCCGAGTCAATGAATCTTTTGGTCATGAAGAAGATATTGCCATCCCTTGTTTGACTCAGAGAATATTTTGCTCATGACTGATGTTTTCGCCTCTCTCATTCAGCAGGTCACATTTTAAGTCATGACTTGTTCAGTCATGACCCAGATTCTCTCCTCTCATTCTGTGGGTCACTGTTTGAATCAGTGAGTCCTGTGCTGCTGTGATTCTCTCCTCTCTTGATCAGCGTGTCAGTCAATAAATCATTTGTACATGACAGATTCTCTGCTTTCATCTTTCATCTTTCACCAGGTTAGTGGTTGAGTTAGTAAAACTTTTGGTCATAACCAAAATATTATCCTCTGTCATTCAGTGGATCAGTGTTTGAATCAGTGATTTATTTTTTATTTTTTGTCCATGCCTAAGATGCTCATCTCTTATTTAGCAGGTCTGTATTTGAATCGGTGAATCTTCTGCGAGAAAATTCTCTTCTCTCTCGTTATTATCAGGTCAAGATTTAAATCACTGACTCATTCATTCATGACTGAGATCCTCTTCTTTCTCATTCACGGGCCACTGTTTGAGTCAGCGAGTCCTTTGCTTATGACTGAAATTCCCTCCTCTGTCATTCAGCAGGTCAATGCTTAAGTCAGCAGGTCTTTGACACGCTGATCAGGAAAGGAGAGAATCTCAGTCACAAGCAAATGTGTGAATCAGTGAGTCAGTCAGTCAGGACCAAGATATTGTCCTCTCTCTCGTTCAGGAGGTCGGTGCTTGAGTCAGTGATTTTTTCGTTCATGTCTGAAACTTTCTTTTCACTCATTTATGAGATCAGTTGAGGCAGAGTGCTCAATAAATCCTGTTTAAACTCGGCAGTTCTGAGACTGTTGAGCACAGTATGAATGTTTTTAGCTCACATTGACTATGACAAGGCAAACTGTGCAATTTAATGAATCTGTGAACAAATCTAAACTTACAGTGCAAGAGTTTTTAACCCCTCCTCGTCTTTATTGTTTGTTCCCCTGACAAGATCTTGTCATATAAAACACTCCACAAACCTAACAGTTTCACTGTCTAGCAATTTACAGATATCACGCTTTATCCCTTTCCATCTAATTTCATGAACAGCCTCTCCTGCTTAATCTCCTATACACTTATTCCCAAACGCTCACATTAATCACAGTGAATGAGCGCATGCCTAGATATCCGAGCCATGAATTCCTGTCTGGATGAATACGCGTTACTGAATTATCATTATCGTTATCATTGCAATCAGTGTAGGACATAAGTAGCTGCTAATTGTTTGTCACCTACGCCGGGATCTAGCTAACACACCGGGAGCTGAGAAATACAACAGAGCACAGCATGGGATGAAGTTATCGAGATATACACACACACACACACACACACACACACTCTCTCACTAACACTGTTCCCTTCCTAATCGCACTTTGTTCCAGTGAACTGTTGTTCTGGTTTTCATCGAATAGAAGGAAATGAGATTCCACAGCTGTTAAACCCAGTGATGCGTGCATTCCATATGCAATCTCATAATCCCCTTTTCGCTGTAATCTAAAACATGGTTTAATCGAGTATAGTGTGCGCTAAGGTGTTTGTATGGGTCTGAAAGTGTATTGAATCTCAGGTGTCACAAACAATGGAAGGTAAAGTGCTGCTCTATATACACACACAATACAAGTCATAAGTTTGGACACACTTTATAACACCATGGTCTTTCCTGATCTTTATTTTTTTCTATATTGTAAAACTATGATGATATCCAAAATATGCAATCATTTTCTTTAAACAGTTGATATTGAGATTTGTCTGCTACTTATGCTCTGTAAAGCCTTCATAAACGGCTCGAAACTGGGGTGCTGGTAATTAGGGATTTTTGAGGCTGGTAACTCTACATGAACTTCTCCTCTGCAGCAGAGGTGACTACCAGTCAAAAGTTTGGACACAAACTCTGATTTATTTTTTTGCATTCTAGAACTAGATGTTTTTTAAAACTAGGAAATAACACATATGGCATTAAGTAATTATGTAACTACAACAACAACAACATTCAGTTGTTATTTTAAGTTACAAAAAAATCAGCTCTTCTGTATTGTCAGTATTGTCAAATAGCATGTGCAAAACCCATCAAACACCATGATGAAACTGGCGCTCATGAAGACCATCTCAGGAAAGCAAGACCAAAACTTACTTCTGCTGCAGAGGAGACTCTTCATTTAGAGTTACCAGCTCAGCACTCACGAATTAACAAACAGCACCTCAGATTAGAGCCATTATGAAGCTTTACAGAGCATAAGTAGCAGATACATCTTAAATATGAACTTTTCAAAGGAGATTATTGCATATTTTTGATGCCTTCAGCATTCAGTATATATAAGGAGAGAGAGAGAGAGAGAGAGAATATTTCTAAGGTTGCACGGTGCTTAGGAACAGATTTAGCACCAAATGAGAAGGCAAGTGCAGATCCTGTTATTTCGTATTTCTGCATGCAGATAAACCAGTGGAAAGAGTGCACTGTTACAGCAGCGTCCTTGCCAGCACCAGCCACTGCAGAGCACCAATAACCCAACCCTAATGCAGCGTGCAATCAGCGTGAACCTTGCATCGTCGTTACATCAACCTGGAATTTGGAGTTAAAGCTAAAATAAATAAATAAATAAATAAATAAATAAATAAAAAACACCACAAACAGTCAAGCTGATAATAATCCCTTGTTTTTTTGCAGGGACAGGACATTGATCGATGGGAAAACATACGGGCAGATTGACCTACATGAGCACTTTCTGCATCACTTCTACTGCTGCTGATGATGACGATGATGATGATGATGATGAGTGTTCACACATCTGAAGTCTTCAAGAGCGGTTTAATGAGGAAAAAACTTCCCATAATTTTAAAGCTACAAGCACACAACTAGGTTAGAATCCTGTTTAAAAAAATAACGACACAACCCTTGTTTTAAAGCACTTCTTGTTTTTCTCTTAGAGGAATATGATTTAGGACGAGACTATTAAGCACCATAAATGTACCACTTTTATGTTCGATATTATGAAAAACAGGTGTGATGTGAAAAAAAGGTGCAAAACTAAGGTCTACAGTTCGATATACTTGTTTGTACGATGAAACATTTTTTTTTCCACTTTTAATTAATAGTAATATAATTGGCGTTGAACATTATTACAGTATAATATAAGACTTAAAGGTTTATGAAGTACTCTTGGGAGTACTGCCATTTTTAAGATGCTATAATAATAATAGAATTATATCTTCTGCTTTTATTTACTTGAAAATAATTAAAGAGAATATTATTTACATCCATAATTAGTACTACTAAACTAATGTATTACATCTTTTTTTCAGAGCAATATAATTGTAACTGAATGTTATTAATGTACATAACATAGACTTAAAAACCTGTTGTAAAGATCTTGGTCTAAAAATACATTAGTGTAACAGCATCCTAGGCATCAGTGGCTAAATTGAACAATTCAAGAGGAACGTCATTAAGGTACAATGGTATATTGCCATGTTTCCAGCCCATATAGAATAGAATAGAATAGAGTAGAGTAGAATAGAATAGAATAGAATAGATAGCATGCAGAGTATGATTACTCTCAGTAAAAGGGTTTAATATAACAGATAAGATCATACCTATCTCCTGTGATGGTGGTCTTGCTTGCTTGTCTGAGGATCTATAGTGTGTGTGTGTGTGTGTGTGTGTGTGTGTGTGTGTTAGGTGATGATCTCCAGCTACCTGAGTTCCCAGCTCTGATCTCACCAGCCTGCTGTTCAGGCTGTGTTGTGGTTCCTCCTCTCCAGTCTCTTTGAGTTTCTCAGGGAAGGAAGTGTTATGGCTTTAATCCTGTTACAGTCAGGGTATTTATATCACCGTTGAATTTTAACTCCCTCTGCAAAGACTTTCAAACTCCAGCGAAGCTCAGCAGCTCCTTCGTGCAGCTCTCTCTCCTTCTCTCTCCATCTCTCTCTCTCTCCTTCTCTCTCTCTCTTTCTCTCACTCTTATCTCTGTCCTCAGCTATATTCCAGAGTAACACTGCAGCCCATGGTCTTAGTGCCTGCCTGCTTCTTCTATCTGTGTCATGACCAAAATCAGTGGTGTACAAATATGCAATTTATTAGGTACAAGCTAGCCCTATTCGAATTGGATTAAGTCATCAATAGGATGTCTAATGATTTTTTTTACTAAATTTCTCCTCATAGGGTCAATGTGTTTGCATTGACAATATTGTTTTTGTTTTTTGCATGGAGTTTGAATGTTCTCCCCATGCTTGGTGGGTTTCCTCTGGGTACTCCAGTTCCCGTTTTCCTCCCACAGTCCGAAGACATGCAGATTAGGCTAATTGGTGTTCACAAATTGCCCGTAGTGTGTGAACACGTGTATAAATGTTCATGTGTATCAAAGTCCCACCACGATTGTGAAAATGGGTGAATATGGTCACTAGGGTCAATGGTCCCTAATAATCAATTGTACTACAGAGGTTCCTAGATAGGTGGCAGGAATCTGAATAATAGGTTAGGGGGATAGGGTCTGTCCATCGAGCAATGGAACCTAGAGATAAACTGTATCTGTTGTTCCCGTGGCTTTACTTATGAAGTCAGGTTGCCAGCTCAATGCCTGATTGTACCTGAGCACTTGGGGTGAACAATCTTGCTCAAGGGTCCAACCAACAGTGGCAGCCTGGCGAAGTCTGGGCTCGCACCAGGAACCTCCTGATCAGAATTTCAACACCTTAACCATCAAGCTACCCCTGCCCAGGCAAAATAAAAATGCATCAACTCAACTGAAACAGACTAGCCTGAATAAATTTTCAATCATTATAAGAGGAGTGGCGGCACGGTCGCTTAGTGGTTAGCCCTGTCTCCTTGCCACTCCAGGGTCCGGGTAAAAAATAAAAATGCATCAACTCAATTGAAGCAGACTGGCCCGCATGAATTTTTAATCAAAATAAGAGGGGTGGCAGCACTGTGGCTTAGTGGTTAGCACTGTGTGCTTGCACCTCCAGGGCCCGGGTTCGATTCCAGGCCAAGTTCAATTCCTGTTTCTGTGTGTATGTTCTCCCCGTGCTTGGTGGGTTTCTTCTGGGTACCTCAAAGTCCTAAGACATGCAGATTAGGCTAATTGCCATTCCCAAATTGCCCATACTGTGTGAATGGGTGTGTTAGTGTGTGTATGTGCACTGCGATGAATTAGTACCCTCTAAAGGGTGTACCCCACCTCGTGCCCTAAATCTCCTGGGATATGCTCCAGGCCCTCTACGACCCTGTATACTGGATTGTATAGTGAGTGAGTGAATAAGAGGGGTCGTTTCCCATCTCGGGTCTGTGTGCATGGAGCTTGCATGTTCTCCCCATGACTCTGTATACAGGATAAAGCAGTATAGGTGTGGACCTTTGACACTCCGTTCAAATGCAAACACTTAATCTGATTTTCCGTTTCTGTTTTATTGGTATAAATATATTGTTTCAGAGCATGGTTGTCCTATGTGGAGGACTAAGGTTTAGCATTCTTAATGAGCTTTAAAAGGTCCTCCTGCACCTCCCTCCTGTTTAAGCAACTGCAGTAAGTGCTATCATATTGCTGCTTGATACGGCAGAAATTTCTCAGATCTTTTTGTTTCATGACATAATGTGGGTCCATCCTGGTCATCTTCATCTATTGAATAAAATGAATTTTCCCCAAAATCGTCACAACGTACAGATCTACTTTGCACATGTCAAAAAATGATAACCTGATTAAATGCTTTTTTCAGCATCCATGTGAACAGTTATGTTGGAATCCCTAATCAGAAACATTTCTCATGTAACCATGGGAAGTGAGGAGTAAGTTTCTAGTAGGTTGTATTTTCTGTTGAACCCAGATGTGCAGAGGTGGACAAAGTACACAAATCCTTCAGTTGAGTAAAATGTAAAATATCCTATGTAAAATATTACGTAAGTAAAAGTTAAAGTCCTCCATATACCATTCTTCCATTCTAATTAAGTAGAAGTAGAAAAGTACTTTCAAATTTACTTAAGTATCAAAAGTACTGAGCTTGTAGTACAATAGCTCACAGTAGCCCTTATGTCATAGTTAAACAGGCTCTCTCTCTCTCTCTCTCTCTCTCTCTCTCTCTCTCTCATCATTCTCTTTAGGTGCTAATTTATTAACTTCTAAATAAAATGTATGTATTAGTCCATTTGGCTAGTAGCTAATAACATCAGCTTTCAAAATACATGTGCCTATTTAACAATAGACTATAAAAGGTTGAAATGGGAGGTGAGTTGAATATTATAAATATTAAGTTTGGGACACAGTCAGTAATGAAAAACCAGCATGAACACACCTTGGGGCAGGATACCATCAACAAAAACTAACATAGAACTATTGCCTATGGCATCCTTTTCAGTTTTGATCTTTTAATTAGCACAATTCACTGGACTCCTGCTTGGGGTTGTAGCCCTGCGGTAAGAGATTAAAAAAGGGTTCATGTCCTCATGCATGCAAAATAGATAACATCCCACATAAATTAGGTAACATTTGTCTGTGCCATTACAGTACTATAATAATTGACGGAGACCTAAAATAACACCATATGTAGTGCATTTTACAGCTAAATCAGATCCACCTCTCTCAGAGCAGAATTAAAAATATGCACTAAGAAGCAAATAATCCAACTTTCTTCTATTCAACATGATATAAAAAGTCTATTATTTATATTGGGAAAACAACACACTGTAGCTATTGCTGATCATTTTTTGGCAAACGTTATAGCCTGAGGTTGAATGAATAATGTATCATTTTAACCAGATGCACCATGGACGATTCCTCTAAATAATAAAGGTCTCTCTTGAGATGTTTTGTCTGCTCTATTTCCTTTTGTTAAATGTATAAATAGGTCTTTTATGCACGGCTGCTCTTAGGGTTTATTAGACAGGCACAGGATACTAAAAAAAAAAAAAAAAAAAACATTCTTTTCCACAATATGCTACTGTTACTAAGAAATGAAGCGAGAGAAGCATTTATATTTCCTATATAAATCTTTAGGTTCCCTAAATCAAAGTCTTTACTTTATTTTTCCCCAATCATATCGTTTGTGTTTAATATATATATATGCAAACTAGGAATGGAATTTCTTCCTTTTATGTTGTGGATTTACCCAGGATGGAGTACACGCTGCTTAGGATAAAGCACAAAGCACGACACGGACACTGATAATCAATAAATGTCCTCTGGGGTTATACAGACTATTTAATAATGTCCACACTCACTCCTCCATATACTCTGTCTCGTGCACTCTCTCTCTCTCTCTCTCTCTCTCTCTCACTCTCTTATATTTCTGTCTCATGCACCTAGTCTTGTACCGTTGTTGGATTGTTTCGTGTGGCGTAGCAAGAATCGGTTTGACATGTCATTTGTCTAGTTCTGTTGTTGTGGCAGCTGTGTGGCGCGACATGGATTAATAGCCTTCCCAGATTTGCATCATGTCCGTGTTTACACACCAGCCAGATGAACACAAAGATAGAGAGAGGACTAAGCTAATTTAGACACCATTAGTTAAACATGGGATGATTTTATCCTTGACAAGTGCTACACTGTGATTCGATTGCCACCAAGATGGGCAATATCAGAGTTTATGGGCAATGCCAGGCCTAAAAACCCTTTGATTCAAAGAACATTTATGAAGGTTTACAAGTATTTTAAGAAATGGTCTATATAATGGTTCTACATTTCTTTAAAATTTGTATGAGATTGCTAGTGTAGGAATGCTAACACGACAGGGTCATGGATCTAGGATCACTACCAGGAAGACTAGGTGTGAGCCAGGAATATACCCTAGTTGTCATGGATGTCAATCATGGTCTTATTTGCACCATCCAGCAACTTTTTGGGAGGTTTGGAGGAAACCAAACAACTAATTTGGACAGAGGAAAATCTTCACACATGATTACCCAAGCTCAGGATCGAATTCTAATAGAATTTTCAGGAAATTATTGATCCAGTGTTTGTTTTTTATAATGAATGAAGGAATTTTATTTATGGATATTTACTCCCTGACCATCTTTCTGACCAACAGAACAAGCCTTAGGGTTGCATGAAATTTTAGTGTGAATGCTTCTTGAGTTATTTGAGAATGTTCTTACAATGCCCTACAATATTGCTGCAACAATTTTGGATAAAGGAAACATGATTGAATGTTATTAACTGTTAATGTTGTTCATGTAGCAATATGTACTGATCAAACACAGCCTGCATCATAAATAGTCCAACTCTGTCATGGATGGCCCCAAGCCCGGCAGCAAAAAGAGACTGGTTTGGTTTCCAGCCGAGGGGCATAAAAGCAATAAAGAATGGATCGATATTATTCAAACTTGAGGTAATACAATCAAACTTGAGGTATTCCAAATGGGTTATCTAGAGAAGTATGACATTATTTGTTGGAATGATTCAGGACGCCTGTGAATATCAATTGATGGTCAAAGGACAAGGCCATTTATGAAGGTTGCAAATTACAGCAAGTCGCACCAGAAAAAAAATATGCCTCACAGCAAGTCCAGGAGGATCATAGATCTGAAGGTGCACTATTACTGATGCAAAGTATTGTATACTTCCACCAGTTGTCAAAAACGTTTTTGAATACTAATTGTGTTGCCAACATGCTCCTCCAGGTGCCAACTAGGGACAGAAGAATAAAAAGAATATTGTCAACTAAACTAATAATATAGGTGTAATTATTATGTTGCAGAAATGTTATTTTGGAAATATTACAATCAAACATTCTTAAAACTTCTCACATACTTAGTGCTCAGTTTAAAAAGCTTCCCTGTTAGCTGGAATCAGTGTGGGGAAAAAATAAATAAATATATATTTCAGCTCACAATAACTTGTCTGGTTATCTTAGTTCTACATAGAAATATAGACATCTCTTCAAGCAGATATTGGCAGTTGGAAATGTTTTTTAAGCACTGCTGTATGCCATGGAAATGACTAGAGAACATATCTGGTGGTTACAGAAAGAAGGATCAGAGATAGATGAATCTCTCAGAAATGCAGATGATCTGGGTCGCTTTTACAATCATGTTCAAAAGTTAGTACCCCCTGCTTTAGTTCTCCCTTTTTTTGTTTGTTTGTGTGTGTGTGTGTGTGTGTGTGTGTGTGTAAAATCTCAAATGTGTTTTTTTTCTCGTTTTGCTTCATTTTTATTAAATATCACTACAGATCACTACAGGGTGCGTGGGCATGTGTGTGTGTGTGTGTGTGTGCCAGAAATAGACTGAGCATGTAGAGTGCACATTAGTCGAATCAGCTCACAGGGAATGATGATTGAGCCTAGTGAGTCACACATCACACTTTATAGCAGATCATAGCTTCAACTCATGTCTGCTGACTCACACAATCCGGACCATCCTGGGAATACATTATACCAACGTAGTGTACAGTATATAGTGCATATACTGTACATACTGAATATACAGTGCAATGTCTTGTGTAAAGCTGCTTTGCGACAATGACAATTGTTAAAAGCGCTATACAAATAAAATTGAATTGAATTGAATGTCTGAAAAATTTCCACATCAAACCATATCCACAATAATGTGGAAAATATTCAGTGTAATGAATAATCATATTTGTTAATGTAGGATATCGATTTTGTGTGATAATAAAAACAACACTTTGCTTGAACTCTTACAGTGTGCATTGCCCTAGTTATCCTGTTTATAATAGGTGATAAGATCAATGTGTTATAAATATGATGCCCATGTAAGATATTCTACACTGCTCAAACTTTACAAAAAAAAAAAGACTGACACCACATGTAACTTTGTGGTTGCATAGCTTAAAAAACAGAGGGTTTTAGGTTTTGATGCTCAGATTTTCTTAAAAACACCACAATGCAAAGATTAGCATTACAGTACATGGTAGAGCAATGGCATCACAATAAACACTCCTAGTAAAGTTCTTAAGTTTGCATTTGAGAAAATTAGCCCAGAAAGCAGGCTTAACAGAGACCACAAGGCAGTGCTGGCAACCTGTCCACTTTGATATATAAAAAAATATAAACAAATGTACAGCACCATCTTTTAAAAAAATTTTTTTTTTTTGTTAAGGTTTTTTAAAGATTTTTTTTATGATATAAGGGCGTTTTCTATTTAAATTTCAAAGCAGCATATCTTCTCTCTGCAATGGAAAAAAAGCCTATATGCTACCTCAAGATTGGTTAAATAAACCTGGAAAACCCCATTTAAATTTGCTTAGTAGTTTTTATGTGATGCGTGCACAAACCATCAGACAAACAGACAGACAAGAATTCCCCAAACCATTTTGATGTGTTTTATTACTCATCTTTCCCCCCCCCCCCCACCCAAATGATATATTTTTTAAATATTTTCAATGTACAGACATATATAAAGAAATTTTTGAGAATTATCTACATCAATCTACATTATCTACATCCTGCCAGGTATGCAGATTTTGTTAAGTTATTTTATCTATTTATCTCTTTTTTATTATTTTATTTTGTTACATTTATTTTATGCTGAATATATATTATATCCTAAACGTATCCATAATAAGACCCAAAAGTGTTGCAATGATTTTAATGTTTAATCTATTGAATTATGTTACACTTTTTTAAAATCAGCTTTTAATTACATTTACTTTAATGAAATTCTTTCTTAAATTACTATACAGCAGTAATAAAGAGCTATATACTGCAAAGCCCAGCTTTATACTAAGAAAATGCAAAGGATGACAAAAAGTGAAAGGACACGAACATTTTTGGCCTCTGGATACTGACCTTTACATACATGAAGCTAACAATGAAGGAGGGAACAAAGACATCCACCCACTCACCAAAGATCACCCCTACCCACTACCACCCCACCATTCCGCCACACACACACACACATACAAAAACGGTGTACAGTATGTTGAACCAGACGTCATCCTGAAGAGAATCAAATGAAGCACATAGTGCAGACAGCGTGAAATCATCTCCAGCGACAGCTGAGCAAGCTCACACACCCGACAACTCACAGATAAATGAGTTCAGCTCTCATCCATATTGCTGTTCATTACATCTGAGAACACCCCCTGCACCCAACACACACACACACACAAATAGAGATAGGTAGTAACCCATTTAAGCATGCATTCCCACACATTGGCAGCCAACATACATGAGTATGTATTAAAAAAGAAAAAAAAACTTATCTTTGTATAAGATCAGTGCATTTATGTTACTTTGCATAAATATTCCCCCTTCTTGACTGTCCCAGCATTTTGTACTGTTGCTACTTGGAACTGAAATGGATTTAATTGATAGTGTGTCAAGAAGATACACAGCATAGCTTATAAATTGATGTTTGTCGATAGGTTTTGCAAATCAATGCCACTTCTTACACTATAATAGCTATAAACTCTCTAATCTCTCGATCCATGCTTAGTTTTATTTATTTTTTGTAAATATGCATACACATTTATATTTTTATCATATAAAAATAAACACATTTGCTAAATACAATTTCATGCCCTTTTGTGTAGGATACATAACTTTTTTTAATTCAAATCTTTCCATTTTTAACTGTTATTCTGATCAAATTTGGTCAATTTAGTTTTTACATTTAAAGACATGAACATTTAAAAGTGTATTATAAAAAAATGTAAAAAGAAAATTGTTAGGATATGGCAACATAAATTTGATATGGTTACAGACACTACAGATTTTGCTTTTTAAGCTTTTACCAAAAACCAATTTAAGCAACAATTTTTACAGGTCAAATGTTTTTAAAAGCTTACACAAATTTTAGTATCAATACTCAAAAAAAAAATTGCATTTAAAATGATTATTGTTTAAGGCAGGACAGTATAACGCTGAAAAATTGCTATTTTGGGGTTCATATAAAACCATCTCTCCTCAAAAAGGCTGAAGTTAGCAACTTGAAATTTTTAGGGAAGCAAGATTTGTCACTTCCATGTTGCATAAACTTAAGAATAGCTTCTTTGGCACACAAATTTCCTGTATTATGTATATAACATAAAAAATATATATAATCTGCACCAATACTGTATTTTGGACATATTAAAAAAAAAAAAAAAACTTAACCTACATAAAATAGTGCCTGGCTTGTTCAGCCATAAATCATGTTTGACTCTTGTAGTTTAATTATTATTATTATTATTATTATTATTATTATTATTATTATTATTAATAATAATAATATTATTGGTTGAGTATTATTTCTGAGACAGGAAAGGTGTAATTTTTCATAAAAGACAAGTCAGTTTAATCATTACTCTTTTTTCTGCTTCTCAGGGCTTGGTGGTATTATTGCCATTCCTATGTAGTTATTTTTAACATTAATGGAAAATAATAATAGAGGGTTACTCATATGCATAAAAATAGCAGGCATTTCATGCTTATCAGTCTAAAGTGTCATGAGTCATGGAGGAAAATAGTAGCACAGGGGTGAACAAAACATTCTTCTTGATATTTTCTGATATTAAAAGGTTGTGAGGTATCAGCTCTTATCAAGTGTGTACGCATAGACACATACATCGAGCTTTTCTAGAACATTCCTCAGAAACCTTTATGCATTTCTTTCACATTGAGAGATTAAAGAATAATTTGAATAGAGAAGCTGGAGGGAGAATTGAATCCCTTTGCTCATCTATATAATTGGCTGTCGTGCTTCTTGCTATCCATATTAGCTGTACCTCAACCATTTCTCTTTCGGTCCTTCTTGCCTCTTTCCTCTTCATTGAAACTGAAAAGAGAGCTAATTTTACTGACAAAAATGTGATTGAGTAGTCTTTTGTCAACCTTCAACCTGCACATGCACGTATGTGTGTGTGTGTGTGTGTGTGTGTGTGTGAGCACTTATGTCTAACACTATACAGCCATTTTCCTCAATGTGTCATCCTTTGAATAGAGTGCATAACTGTAACAGATGGCCATGAATTTGAAACACATTCAGTTATTAATCTGCATTTAGTGGTGTCATGAACAATCTCATTACCGTCCAATTTGTTTACCACTTCATCCATGAAAAATTCAATCTCACATGACAATCCATACTTTCGTCTGCTTAATATTTCAAAAGGCATCAATTCACCATGACCACTTAGACTCAGACAATCCTCAAAGGAAGCACAGTGCAGTGTATCGTTATTAGAATAAAGAGATATAATGTGGATACATGGATGAATGGATGGATAGATGGATGGAGAGGTATTGTGTTATTTACAATAGATATGGGTAGATGCATGCATGTCTGGGTGGAGGGATAAGGGACTATTTAAGTATACATAGATTGATGGTGGATGGATAATTGGATGAATGGAGAATTATTTGAGCATGGATGAATCAATGGGTGAATGAATATTTATGTATGTATGTATGTATGTATGTATGTATGCATGTATGTATGGACTTTTGTACATAAGTACAGTATGTATGTTTGGATAGATGGATGAATCAATTGATCAATAGAAGCATAGATGATAGATAAATGAAGAGGCTGGAAGACAGATAGAGCAGTGTATGCAAAAGATTGTTTTATGAAAACATGGACTGTATGTAGTTCAATAGATAAATTTGAGTCTGGATAGATGCATGAATGGATCAATGGGTAGATGAATATTTATGTATGTACAGTGGTGTTCAAAATAATAGCAGTGTGATGAAAAAGGTGAGTAGAGCTCCATATCCATATAATAACTTTTAATTTAAATCACATAAATGCACATGCACATTCTATTTTGAATCACAACACAATAATACAATGTATTATTAGTTTAATGTAAGTGAAGAAAAACAGATGTTAGTCTGTTCAAAAAAATAGCAGTGTGGATTTCAATTAGAGAGGTAAATTACTCTGTGAAAATCAGGCGTTAAACAAGTTCCCCTTATTTAAGGATAAATGCAGAAAAGATTGTCCTGTGCATTTCTCTCTGAAAATCAGAGTAAATTGGGTCGTCCAGACATTGTTCAGAAGAACAGCGTACTGTAAGAGGAAATGCCCTTTAAATGGGTGTTTCAACAAGACAACGACCCCAAACACTCCAGTAAGCGAGCAGCATCTTGGTTCCAGACCAACAAGATTGACGTTATGGAGTGGCCAGCCCAATCCCCAGACCCT
>JAOVVA010000037.1:31278789-31292532 GCA_028565275.1 Leiocassis micropogon
CATGGTTCCATTTATCACAGCAAGTCTTCCAGGTCCTGAAGCAGCAAAACAGCCCCAGACCATCACACTACCACCACGGTGTTACTTTTACGCCACACATAATGGGACACACCATCCAAAAAGTTCATGATGATGATTTTTGTCTCGTTAGTCCACAGAGTATTTTCCCAAAGGTCTTGGGGATCATCAAGATGGCAAAACTGAGACGAGCCTTTATGTTCTTTTTGCTCAGCAGTGGTTTTCGTCTTAGAACTCTGTCATGCAAACCATTTTTGCAGTCTCTTTCTTATGGCGGAGTCATGAACACTCACCTTAACTGAGGAAAGTCAGGCCTGCAGTTCTTTGGATGTTGTTGTGGGGTCTTTCTTGACCTCTTGGATGTGACCTCTTGGTGAAAAACAGGGCTATGAAATTCACACAGGGCTATGAAATTTTAGATTTTGTTTTCCTCTAATAATAAAAACCTTCATTAATAACTGCATGATGTGTTTACTTATGTTATCTTTGACTAATATTTAAATTTGTTTGATGATCTGAAACATTAAAGTGTGCCAAACATGGAAGAAATAAGAAAACAGTAAGAGGCCAAACACTTTTTTTACACCACTGTATATATGAAAGTTAATATAACTGCTTATATGTCACATTTAAAAAACTAGAAATAAAAGCAAATCTGTTTTTTATTTCTCTTTTTCTTTTTCTTGCACCCTCCTCATACATGGATTATGACATTTGACATTTCATTATGTTCTAAGGGGATAAAGGTTATTTTGGCACTTCTTGTGTGTGCGTGCGTGCGTGCGTGCATGTGCACCAGAAAGGGGCTGATGTCAATGCTGCAATCACTGTGAGTAGGCCAGGAAATACAGAGCCCAGAATACAACGAGAGGAAAGGAGGAGGAGAAATAAAGAAAAGGCAGATTAAAAATGTAGGAGATGGAAGTGAGGCTAAAATGGAAAAGTTCCCCAGGAGACCCAGAGAGAAGGAGAGAGACAGGAAGTACTGTAAGAAAGTGGAAGATGAAAGTGGAAACTTGTGTTTCTTTTACAGTGTATTACCTTTTCAAGATGAAGCATGTTCTTTTCATTTATTCTCCTTCTGTGCTATTATTGTTCATTATTTCTGTCTTATTCATGTATCAGTCGGAGCCTTAGAAACACTAAGAGAGGATGCTATCGGAATGCATGATACAGTGCATACAGTACATACATTCACACACTCATTCACTGCTAGGATCTATTTATAATTCATATACAGTGACATGCTTCATGGGAGAAGCACAGTGGTGTGTGTTTGTGTGTTGCCAGGGGTTTTACTTCAGTAGAGCAAAGCCTGTGGAACTTCTGATGAGAGAAGCAAAACAAAGAGATGGACGTGAAAAAAGACCAGACAGAGAAGACACAAGAGGCAGGACATGAGTGAGCAAGAGAAATGGAGAGAGAAAGAGGGAGATGGGTCAGTAGATGCTGAGCTCTCTGCTTCTACTTGCCACCGATGCTCCTGTCTTCCGGAAGCAATGAATGATTTATTAAAGCATGGAGAGGGAGATGAGTGGAGGAGAGGAGAGGGCAGCCAGGCGAGACCTGATTAACCGGGGGAGGGAGAGAGAACAAGCAACCCTCTATTATTCATCACTCTAGAGGAAAAGAGGGAAGAGAGGACAGCAGAGCGGAACTATTTTTATACAGCATGTCCTGTTTTATCTGTTTTAGGACTATTTGCGGCAACTTTCTGTATGTGTGTGAGACTGTGTACATCATACAGAGTTGAATCTGACATGTCTGACATTGTCTAGGCGAAATGGAGGGGGGGGGTCAGGGAGTTAATAGAATGATGCTAAAAGAGGGAGTAAATGGAGAGGTGCTGGTGAAAGGAGGAAGGAGGATATACTGGGTCAATGCTGAAGAGTTGAGAGCTGTGCTAAAGGAAGAACCAATTTTTTTTCATTGTTGTTTATGACCTCTAAGCACTATAAAATAATACATATCCTCTGGTGGCATGGTGGAACAGCTCCAGAGTTTCCACCTCGATCCATTCTGTGTTGAATTTCAACATGTTCTATTTGGGTTACTTCTAGTTTCTTTAGGTTTCCATCCTCCTGAAAACATGCCGGAGAGAGAACTGAGTATGCAACTTTTGCCCTCAGTGGGGAAGACTGCTGACTTGACAGTTGTCCAGAAGACATTCACTGACACCCTTAACAAAGAGAGTAAGCTATCGCTAAGAGTGCTGAATCAAAGAATATTCATGGAAGGGAAAAGTGTGATAGGAAAAAAGGCACAAGCAGGAGGGATGACCCCAGCCTTAAGAAAATTGTCAAGCCCATATAGTCAAAGCCCTTTCAAGAACTTAATAGCAGTAAAGTGAGCCTGAGGTCAGTGCATCAAAAGCCACCAAGCACAGATGTGTTCAGGTAATGGTTTACAGTTGTTGCATCAAGCTACTTTTGAACCAGAGACATTTTCAGAAGTGTCTTACCTTGGATAAGGTGAAAAAAAATGGGCCGTAAACCAAAGTCCTTTTTTTGGTCCTCTTTTCATTTGGAAGTCAAGGTCCTGCAGATTCTGGAGGAAGAATGAAGAGTCACAGAATCCAAGTTGCTTGAAGTCAAGAGTGAAGTTGGTGATAATTGTGGGTGTCATGTCAATTGCTGTTGTTGATCTACTGTATTTTAACTAGTTTGCTGACCATGATATATCCAACATGATGATGTAATTAGACAAACTAATCGAGGTGAGGAACAGAACAAGTGTACACACTAGGGCAGTGTGGGCCGTGGCCTCCTCGTAAGACCATAATGGTATGGATGGAAGTGGGCCAGGAGGTTTTTTTTCAATTTTATTTTCTCTCTAATTCAGTCATATCGAATTCCTACCCGTCGCTAAGGGTCTTCCACATCAAGGATGCTGCCCAATTAGGGAGTGTCGAAGACTTTTTCATGTTTCCTCTGAACCCCATGACACCATGACTGCATCTTTTCAAACTGCATGCTCACGCACCATTGGGGGTGGCATAACAAATTCGGCTGGCTGTAGAGCCAGGATTGAAGTGAGAGTGTTAAATGCCTCCCAACCCATTCCATTAAGAGAGCTTGGACAATCAGCTCTCTCCAGGGCCTCAGCTGCAGGAGGCTACAGCATCATCCGGGAATCAAACTCGCGATCTCCAGATAATAGGGCGAGCACTTTACCACCTCGCCACACTAGAGGTCATTTCAATCACCTTAAAATATAAAAATTTTATATTTATAATAAAAAAGTAATCATGTCCTATACAGCGTCACTGGCGAGGAATCATAATTGACAGAATACCTTATTACTTTTTCCGGGAGAATTAAAATGGGGCGGTGGTTGTTAATAGAGAATTAGCCTCAATATTATTATCCAGTGTCAATCAGCCAGAATACAGGCTTAACAGTGCATCATTTGCATTTAATTCATTTACATTTGTTGCTTAACACATTATGTGTACAGTTGTGTACAGCAAAAAGTAAAATTCAATGTTTTAATGACATTCTCATTTTTTTAAATAATGGCAATCAAGATACAGTAATAAGAATAATTCGTTTTGTTTTGAAAGGACAATGCTATACAACAACCAATATTTAGTATAAAGCTGTCTGAAGCACTCTGGTGTCATGCTTAATTGATTGCTTCATGAAAATCATGAACCAAATTTTGCCACAGACATTCACAATCGACTTTTCCAATTCTTTAGTTCAGACACCCTGGCATCAGAAAGTCCTGCCACATATTTGTTCTGTCCATTTTCTAAGCCATCTGATTCTAATTAGCACAACCCTCAACTCTCGAATTGATTTGTGACATGCATAGTTTTTGGAATGACTGCAATATGGTGAACCAGCAGTAACAGGAAGAGGACTTAAACAGAAGCATCTGGCACATGGCCCTATGAACAAAATATATGACATAAGCAGCCTTTTGACATGCTACGAACTGCAATGTGCCAAGAGCCATGAGTCATATACTGTATTAGAACTTTTTACCACCTTTATTTTCCAGCTTCCTTATCATTACGTGGCTAAACCAATCATTAAATGTTAATAAATGAGAATGTCAAACTAAATTATGGCTGTTTTTTTCCTTAAAAGTAGTTCGTCCAGGTTGCAGTAATGGTTACCCATTTTGATGTTTTGGCAGCTGTTTTCAGGTCATGTTTTCTTAAATCACCTGCCCAACCACCGCCCAAAGAAATCCTAATCCATTTGTGATTTAAACACAGCACTTGTTTGTCAGTAGGGAGTAGTTACAGGTGCACCAGTTCCCCTTGCTATTGTGTTGCCTAAATAATTAAAAGCTGCACTTGTTTTAATTTTAATTAGACTTGTGTGGTGCTGATCTGACATATGCGATCCCTTCACACACAGGCATTAATGCCCTTCATACTTAAAAGCAACCATTAAACCATTTATGACCCTGGGTCAGAGATAGAAAAAAAAAAGGGAGGGGGAGGGGGAGGGGGGATGGCTCTTCAGTTTTAATACGTGAGAACACATTATCTTAATGGGGCATGTGTGTGTATGCGTATGTGGTGAATTCTTTATTCGAATTGTTTTCACTGTAATTGATTAATGTCCAAATTTAATGTCACAATATTATCCTTCCTAACTTTCTCATCTAAGAATATGGGATCTTGCTTTTAACAGCCATGTGCTGATTGATGATTGGCTACAACAGTGTGTCACAACAGTCAATTGTTAGTGCACAACACTTTTGTCATGGCAACGTTGAAAAATCATCTCTGCGAATATGTTTCATTTAAAAAGTCTAAATACATATGACTTCCAAGGGTCTAGTAAAAATCTGATTTGCACAATTTGTTATTGTTAAAATTCTTATTGACATGCCTAAAGCGCCTCCTCAGGCAACATCAGTGACTGAACTTACTACAATCTGGTTATGGAATGATCAGAAATTCCCACAGCCAAAGTCTATGAACTAGCGCAAAGCCTAGTTTAGGCCTTGTTCCTATCAGTTCTTATAGCATTGCAGAGATGATGTGATGATAGCTTGGATAAGATGATGACAAGTAACAAATTACAGCGACTTCATTACTGTACTTAAGTGTAACTGTACTCAAGTATTTTCCATATGTGATACTTTTTACTTCTACTCACTACATTTGTTGGTGAAAAACCTGTACTTTTACACCTTATCTTTTAAATAGAGACTCATTACTTTTCAAAAGCTGATCACAGAAAAGTGCATTGATTTTCTAATACAAACATAAGCGTTTATACCAGATCACAACTGAACCATACCCCATGTGGGAAGGACAGGAGCAAAACAATCCCCCCATTCCAAGCAGTCCGAGTTTACAGAAATGACTGGCAAGTCATTATGAAGGCGTAGACTGGTTAGCATACAGAAGTGATTGACGGTTACCCGAGCAAAATCCAGAAAAATCAGCTCTGTTCGTTTGTATTTGCGTATTGTGTTTGTGTGCTTCTGCCACCTCTGCAGCTCTTTATATTTTAATTCGAGCTGAAGGGTTGGCACATGAAAGAAAGAGTCGGACTAAAATGATATCATCATCAGATTAACATGGACAGAGAGCTAGACCAACAAAGAGAGATACTTGTAATAATCAGACAGTTACAAGACAAGGTTATTGCTTTGTCTTAAAGACAATATTAGGAGATTGCATGTGATAGCACAAGCTTTTAACTTGATAGCTTGATTAATGGTTATCAATAAAATTGTAAAAATCTGTTTGTATACACCTGATTTATCTCATTAATCTTAATTGTTTTCATTTATTAACAATATAAACCTAGAAAAGGATTTATTTCTAACAATTAAAAAGTAACAATGCTTTATGCAAATATGTACCATCTAATGTCATATATACTGTATTTATTGGAGTCATTACTTGAATTCCTCAATACGTTTGTGATTGGATTAATGTACATATCTGCATCATAAAACCAGTACTTTTTATAGCTTCAGTATATTTTTTGGTAAAGCTAGTCTACACACTTGTTTTATTCATTTTTTTCCCCTGAGGTTTATAAATCACCACTTTTAACTTCAATAATTAAAGAATAAATATAATGATTGCAACAAATTTGCTATTACTGTGACACTGAATAATACAAAAAAATAAACAACAAACTAATCAGTATCATTATTAATATTTACTAGTTACTTGATGATATTCCTACAAATACAGCTCTGAGAAAAAATAAAAGACCACATCATATTACTCCAGAAAACTTCTAACTTCCACTTCTAATGTCATCAAGAGGAATTAAAAAGCTGAGCTGTTTGCCTTTTTTTTTTTTCTTTTTTTTTTTTTTTAAAAGAATGGTATAAAGTTACCCAATAGCAATGTGAAAAACTGGTGGAGAGCATGGCAAAATGCATGAAAGCTGTAACTGCAAATCAGGGATATCCCACCAAATACTGATTTCTTAATGTACTTTAGCCAAAGCATTAACACAATTTGTTTACGAATTATTTGCATTTTGTTTTATTTGAGTTATTAAAGTACTGCAAATACTGCATGATCTTGGGTTATTTAAATGTGTTGTGGTGTTGTCATGTCATTTAAATATACACTCTAAATAACAATGGTTATATTTAAAATTTAGGAGAAATATTGTCAGCAATTCACAAAAAATGTAATAAAAATGTTCATCTCACCAATACAAGCACCTGCAAGAAAAAAGACATAAGAAATTGATTACTTTGCAGTGGTCTCATTTTTTCCCCAGAGCTTTATATACGGACCAGCCATAATGTTAACAACACAAAACATTAGCAGATTAATATTGATTATCAATTAGACCAATTAAAGGCGCTCCTATCTGGTCCAATCACACAGAAAAGTCAATGAAGAACAAATCACTGAAAAAAGGGTCAATTCTGGCCACAATTGAAAGGCACCAGAACACATATTGCATCACAACCCACCATGGATGGGTTATGGGATGCCCAGGACAAATAAGCTAGATCCACGAAGGCCCCCCATAAAGAATCTGCTGCCAATGTCCTGGTGCCAGACACCACAGCACAAGGGGAACCTATACATTACTGTGCATGATGTTTTATATTGTAATGTTATTCCTGATTAGTTTGTGTAATTTAATTGTATATTTCCTCAATAAAACTAAAAATCTAGTCTTTGGATGATGTTGGAATTAAAATTATGATGTTGCCATTAATGCACAAAAAGAAACTCTTTAAAGAAACTTTAAGTCTGATTTTAAGGAACAGTTTAGAAAAAGAAAACTGAAAAGGTTTGTTCACTGCTTATTACAACACTTACATAATTATAATAAATCCCATTACCATTAAAAGAAAAATAATAAAACAAAACAACAGATATAATAATACAAACTATATATTTTAAAAAAAGAGGCAATAACAAAACAAAACAGGCCTAATATGTCATGGACAAAGTGGGCAAAAACAGTGAAAATCTTTGGTCTTTAAACATTTGTATTAGCCCGTTTTAATTGAACAAATTTTTGATAATTTATCCAAAGACTTGAAAACCAATTAACCAAAATCATCAGTTTATCATTTAAATTCACTATTATTAAGTCAGTGTCTTGTAAAATGAAAATGAGCCAGGTACATACTTTTATAAATAATAATCATTATAATTTAAACATTCTGAACAATTATATAAATATTTTTTGACAATTATATACTTGTAGTAGAGATTTTTTTTACCACTCACAAAAGCAGAAGGAAATGAAGAGTGACACATTTATGATCAACAGTAAATCACCATGCAGCGAGAAACGGCTTTTACCTGACGACGAATGGAAATGAGAAGAGATTGAAAAGCACAAGCGCACACAGCTCCATGGTCACAGTACATGTTTCTGAGAGGAATGTGCGAAACATCTGTGCTTCAGCTGCAGCCCACGTAGTACACTCAGTCCTCCATCCGCCCCCTCACTGCTGCTATAATGGAGCTCCAATGGGGCTTCAATGTGCTCTGAATGCACAAAATCAAACATTCAGCTCAACAAATGTGTTCCTGTTCACTGCTCTTAACAGCAATACACATCAGCACAACACAGGCTGAGTGTGCATCTAGATGTGCCACTGTCTATTATGAAACTGAGGTTAATTGCATTGTTTATGGCTGTCAGATGATTTTCTGGTCAGGGTCTTGGTGAATCCAGAGCCTACAGTATTCCAGAAACACTAAGTGATATGCCGAAGTGCACTCTGGATGGACAAATTATCATAGCCAATTGACCTCCTAGCATTTTTTTTTTTTTACAGTGGGAAAACCCCAAAGGGGGCCCAAGCAGACTTGTACAGTAAAACTACACAAACAGGATTCTTGGGATTGAATGTTGGACCTGTGCACTGATAATCCATAATATTATGACCACCTGCCTAATATTGAGTAGGTCTCCCTTTTGCCCCAAAGCAGTGATGCACTGTGAGTTCTTCGCTCCCCATGTGCATCAGTGAGTCTTGGCCACCCATGTCCCTGTCGCCAGTTCACTGGTTTTCCTTCTTTGAATCACTTTTGGTACCGTAGGTCCTGACCACTGCAGTCTGGGAACGTCCCACAAGGGCTTCGGTTTTGGAGTTGCCCTGACCCAGTCCTCTACACAATCTGACCTTTGTCGAAGTCACTCAAATTCTTACGCTTTCTCGTTTTTTTCTGCTTCGAACACATCAACTTCAGGGCAAAAGGTTCACTTGCTGCCTAATACTGTACATCCCACCCACTTCCAGCTGCCATTGTAATAAAAAATATTGAAACTGTAGCTACTGTGAGGAGGGCTGAATTGTGTTGGCTAGACAACTCTATCAGACCATCTCCAAAACTGCAGCTCTTGTGGGATGTTCTCGGTCTGTGCAGTGCTTATTGTTAAGTGCCAGCTGTTGGTAACTGGCACAGGAGTTAACTCAATAATAAACATTAAAGGTTAGACAAATGCATAATAATAAATGAGATATTTTTCTCTATGGATATTAACTGATTATGTTATGTTTTAATCCAGTCTGTTGATTTTTTTTTACTCTTTAATTTGCTAGGATATGTTTTATTTCGCTGCTTAGAATTAAATGTTGTGTTTCATTCCAGGGCTTAACATTAAATATTACAGCATGTTTTCAAATGTTATATTGTAAGTTTAAGTTTAAGGTTAAGTCCAGGTTTTAAGCATTATGTGGTAAGGATTAGCCCAGTGCTTAAAACCATGTCATGTTTCTAACAATAAATGTTACGTTGTTACGTTTTAGTCTAGTTTTTAGCATAACACTTAAGATCAGGTTTAAGTCAGTTTTTTTTTTTACATGTTATGTTTCAGTCTAGTTTTTAGCATTAGATGTTATCGTTCAGATTTATGTTTTCGATCAGGGTTTAGAACCAAATTATATGTTTTATTTTAGTTTTAACCTTAAATTGCATTTGTTAGTCTAGTACTTAATCTTTTATTTTGTATTCTAGTTACATTAGCATTAAATATTATGTTTCAGTTTTTAATAAAATGACTTATTAAAATTTGTAAAGGTTATCATTAATACATGTTATAATTGCTGATACATGTTATTAACCAACTGTTAATCCATGCCATGTCAGAGTTCTCACTATAATGCAGCTATTTTAAATTGAAAATAATTTTTTGACACTAGTTTATTTTTATCAGTCTAAGTGCGCTTGTATGTGCTAGTATATATTTGTTTACATTAAAGAACGTAAAATGGTACTCAAATAACTAAGTAGTATCCTGTTACTTAGCAAAGAATTAGCTAAATGCATTAACAGGGTGTCATAAGAAAAATACACACCATCCTTCTTTTAACACCTGAAGTGAGATAGCTTCCACAAGACCGATTAATTATTTTTATCACCGGTGACTGACGTACCTGCATACTTGATAAATGTCACAAATTACTCCATAAAACAGTAAACAGCTTAAAGGAAGCCATTCATCAAAGACAGAACTTTTGCTTAATATTACCTTGAATGTGAGGATGAAATAAATGAAGGCAGTGCGTCTTAGTTAGGGTGAATTATTAACTTAAGTGTTAAAATATTTACAGTGTTTCTGGAGCCCAACAACAAAATTAAGGGAGCGAATATGATTGATGGATGGTGTCAATACAAGCATCAAATTAGACTTTAAATTAGCAGCCAGGCATTAAATGTAATACATCATGAGCACCAATGTAGAAAAATGATGCATTAGTAGAAGTACTATAAAGTGGCATTTTATAAGATTTCTTTTCTGTATAAAATATGGCATTATCATCAACTAATCTGGTGAGAGATCTAGAGACTATCCCAAGAACAAGCATATGCCTTTATTTGTCACATATACTTTACAGCACTGTGAAATACTTTTCTTTACATATAACGTATAGTTACACGTAGGGCGCTGGGGTCAGAGCACAAGGATGTAAAAGGCCTTAAGGTCTCAGTGGAAGCTGGAACTTCTGACCAGATGAGCCTTAGCCTACTCAACTACAGCTGCCCAGGTTAACACTGTGCACATGGCAGGAATGCACGCTGGATGGAAAATCATTCCACCACAGGAAACCACTAACACATTCAGGACAACTTCAGCATATCCAATTCACTTACTAGTGCTTTTGGCAGGTGGGAGGAAACCAGAGAAGGGAAGAAAAAAGAAAGAAAAAAGTAAAATGGGTATGAATGCCATTATTTGTTTTAAACTGCTTGGTATCACTGTTTGTTGTCTTAGACCATTCATGTTCTTGGCACACAGTAGGTTCATGATCCTTGATAAGAATAATGAGGTTACCAAAGATTAATCAAAATAGCCCAAAACTGTTAAAACAATGTAAAATACAGCTCAAAGGCATAACAATATTCCATACACATTTTTTAAAATTTACTATCAAATAGTCACATTTTATTTTATTTATTTATTTACAATAAGATAAGACTCCAGCGATTTCTGCAGTTACAATGCTCCCTGCTGGTGAGCCATGTTTCAGGCACTGGACGTTAGATAAAAAGATAATGTCACATCTGTGGAGAGAGGAACATCTTCCAAAAGAAAAAACACCTTGTAGCCCTATACTCAAAAAGACTTGAGGCTGTAATTGGTGCCAAACATGCTTCGACAACAACAAAAAAATGTTTCACACGGTCTGAGAGTTCTTCAGGTGCCTGTCATGTGCCTTTTATTGAGGAGTGCCCTACTGAGGAGAAAAATTGAAGCATTGAAGGTCCAGATGAGCACAGTGGCCTCCATCATCCATAAATGGAAGAAGTTTTGAAACACTAGGCCTCTTCCTAGAGCGGGCCGCCTGGACAAAGTGAGTGACTGGGGGAGAAGGGCCTGAGTCAGGGAGGTGACCAAGAACCCGATGGTTACTCTGAAAGAGCTCCAGTGTTTCTCTGAGGAGAGACTCATTTGCAGTGCTCATTTGGACCATCAATGCTTCAATTTTTCTGTACCCTTCCCCAGATCTGTGCCTCGATACAATCCTGTCTTGGAGGTCTACAAACAATCCCTAGGACTTTATGGATTGGTTTGGGCTCTGACATGGTGCGTGTCGTTCCAAATCATGTGCTATCAACTGAATTTACCACAGCTGGACTCCAGTCGAGTTGTAGAAACATCTCAAGGATGATCAGCAGAAAGAGGATGCACCTGAGCTCAATTTTTTTTTTTTTTTTTTTAAATAAATTTTATAAAGATTTCAAACAAATTTCTTTCACATTATCATTATGGGGTATTGTTTGTAGAATTTTGAGAAAAATAATACATTTTATCTATTTTGAAATAAGGCTGTAAAATAGCAAAATGTGGAAAAAGTGAAGCGCTTTGAATAAATTCAGGGTGCACTGTATAAAATGAAAAACAGACTCACTATTTACATTTTTCATTTAAGTTTATTTAAGTTTTTACGGTATCACAAAAAATACAATATGTATACTTTTATTCTGTAACAGTCAGTGCCAGCTAGACACAGACACACACACACACACACACACACGCACGCACGCACGCACACATTCCTCAAACACTAAAACAGACATGCTGCACTAAATACTATATCAGGATCACACTAAACTAGAACTTAAGGATTAAACAAAGGAAATCAAGGTTCATTCTTACATACAGAGCGTGTTGGCATTTAATGTGATAAAGCATTTCTATGCATAAATGCTGACATTCAAATAGCATTCTAAGTAACAGGATTGATATTCACTTAAAGTGTTAAACATTTCACAATGACTAACATAAGAGATAACAAAGAAAAGCCCTGTACACTAAACTGTCAGTTTTTAGTCACGAGAGTGGTTAATCTAACAAATCAAAAATCTCAAATTCGTACAAATCAGATCATTTATATGAGGCCAATGCACAACTGATATCACTCTCTCACTCACTCACACACATGCACACACACCCATCAATAATCAATACTGAGATGATAAATGAACCAATTCCTAGCCAAACTGATAACTGACGTGCATTTACTTGGCTGTGATCTCATTTTGATCATGTACCCATTCATTTAATCCAAAGACAGCAGCTAAAGTTTAAAGGTTTTAGTTAAGGACTCTTTCATAAACCTGAGTTTTGAACACAAAACTTTTAGGTAACTAGCATTTCAGCCACTGAGCCTTTCATTAAAAAAAACCTTCACATTAATAATCATTTCAACCTTTGTTCATGTGGCGGTGTGGGAAAACCTGTCAGACGGTGCTTCTGTCAAACATTCACAAAAGACGATCAAAGAGAAGTAGGTAGCCTAAATAAAAATATTTTACATGTATTTACACCAAAACAATGTGGGAATGTTTTTTTTTTAATATATATATATTTTTTTATTTTATTATTATTGTTTTGTCTAGTTTTTAAAAAGGTCACATTGGGTTTAACAAAGGCAGTGGTGGTAGTCATCTATAGTCATGCTTTCCACACAGCGATTATAAAAAAAAAAATGACCAAACATAGCTGTGATTTCTCCTGCCGATGCAACTTCACCAAGCATTTAAGTACATTACACATTTATATTTAGGCATTTGGCTGATGCCCTTATCCAGAGCAACTTACATTTTTTCTCATTGTCTGTCTGAGCAGTTGATGGTTGAGGACCTTGCTCAAGGGTCCAACAGGGACAACTTGGTGGGCGTGGGATTTGAACCTGGGACCTTCCGAACCGTAGTCCAATGCCTTAACCATTGAGCCCCTGACACCAAACATGACATTAACAAGAAGAAACTTACCCAAGAAAACATGTGACTGAATTAATCAGCGATGATTTGCCACCAATGTGGCATACCACTTTATCCTGTATACAGGGTCATAGGGAGCTATTCACACACTATGGGCAATTTAGGAATGCCAATTAGCCTAACCTGCACGTCTTTAGACTGTGGAGGGAAACCGGAGCACCTGGCGGAAACCCACCAAGCACTGGGAGAACATGCAAACTCCATGCACACAGAGGCGGGAATCAAACCCGGACCCTGGAGTTGCAAGGTGATCGTGTCACCGGGAATAAAGTCGATTTTTAATAAGTATATTTGGTTATACAGTATATATGTAGACATGGAGCTGAAATGAAATTTCTGCCTTAACGAGGCACTCAAATGGAATTAGATACATTTCCTGTAGTTTTCAGAACTACATACAAAAAATAAAGTCCAAATTTGACCATGTAAAGTGTTTCCCCGGGCCTGCACACACACACACACACAGGCATTTGGGAGTAAATGCAATGCAAACCGATATCAAGACTGTCAGACCAATCAGTATT
>JAOVVA010000037.1:31304597-31320712 GCA_028565275.1 Leiocassis micropogon
TATATATGACAAAATAAAGGATTAACTTAATTTAAAAGAAGCTACGGAGTATCATGCACTCACTATGTTTTAAGCTTTAATGCTTTTTGGAAGGTTAAATTCTAATATTAATTAACAGATAGGCGGCATGATTGCTTAGTGGTTCTCACTGTTGCCTTGCACCTCCACTGTCAGAGTTCTGGTGCTCCGATTTCCTCCCACAGTCCAAAGACATGTAGGTTAGGTTAATTGGCGATCCCAAGTTGCCCGTAGTGTGTGAATGAGAGCGTGAGTGTGTACGCCTTGTGCCCTATGTCTGCTGGGATAGGCTCCAGGCCCCCTGAGAATAAAGCGGTATAGACAAGGAGTGAGTGAATGAGTGAGTGAGTGATTAAAAGCTTGACAGAAAAACTATTAGAGTTAGCAGTGCATTAGATCGTAGAGAGGAAGCTGCATTCATGATTACTAGCTTTTGTGTCTGTAAGGCATTATAGGGGTCAAACACTAAACAGCACAGCTTTACCTTTTATTCAAACAGATCTGTCAACTGTCCACTTCTGTAATAAGGACTTTAACTGTCCTGTTGTGCGCGTAAAAGTATTTATTTTGGGTTGAAGAAAAGAAACGAGTAAATCCACCTCACTGATGTTTATTCCACCTGTATTGCACACATTCTCTCTCAATCAGTGCTAACTTTGAAAATATCAACACAAATCGGGTTGAAACCGAGATCTTGCTCGCCTGATTTAACCGTCACTGATACACAGTTACACACAGCTACAGTCTGGGCTAGAACAAAATTAGCCCCAGGCTTTCTTTTTCATTCCATACTCTGCAGTTTTCCTACACAACCATCGCTGGTTCACAAAAATCTAAATGATCCAGTTTAACACAACTGCAAATCAGATGTGGAGGCAAAAAAACAAACAAATAAAAAAAAACAACAACACTAGCCATACCTGATTATCACAGCCTTGCATAATTCCCAGACTCTGCTGAGATTCTGAAATTGTTTGAGGACTTTACAAGTTCTTACTTGTTTTAATAGAGGAAGGTGCTGAACTAGTATTTGTGCAGCCAGGTAGGATAACCTTAGACATATTATTATTATTATTATTATTATTTAGAACACACACAAAAACCTACATTTACAGCATACACAATGTCCATTTTTGGATGCTTGAGATCTGCCAACATCTGATTCTCATTAAGGTCTCTCTCTCTCTCTCTCTCACACACACACACACACACACTTCAAACAATAAAAAAAGAGAGACAGAAAGTCACTGGAATGTTGAAGCGTTCCTGTTTTCTGGACTGGAGCTGCAGCTTCACTTTTTTTCAGGAAAACTGTTGCCTCTAGTGTTTATGTTGTTAAGTAAGAAAGAGCCTGTAACTTTTCTAAACACACACAGCCACCCACACACACTCCGTGTCTCGCGTGTGCTGTATAAAAAAAAATAAAAAAAAACCGTCGTCATTTTGTTTGATCTATTACATTTAAAACACTTTCCCCTCAGATGTTGTTTCTTAGTCGCAGATATTCCCTTTCAAGATAATGCGCATGCGCTGTTGGACAAGCCCAAGAAAGAAAATCACGCCACTTTACTTACCCCAACAAACAACTGTTTATCCTGCGGATGGAAAACAGATCTCCTATGGTTTGTTAATTGCTGTAGTCTCTTTCCTGAAGATCAAAATGACATGTTGCATGTCTTCCGTTTGCGGGAAAAACAGCAGGGCATTCCTCTACACTGAAGAGATTGTCAAGAGCTGGTGTGAGACTGAGACCTGCCCACTGCTGCACTGTTCTCAAACTCCACCCAGGTAAGGTGTGTGTGTGTGAGTGTGTTTGTGTGTGTACTTACCTACCTGCCTACAGGCCTTAGCTGAAACACGTACAATACACTCTGTACTGCTTTAAACTGCTCCAGGGCCTTCTTTAATAATAATAATAATAATAATAATAAATAATATTTATTATTATGTATTGTTGGTGTGTACTATATATAATTTATATAGGTAAAAATAATGTAATTATATATAAATGATACAATATATTGCACAAATCCACATACTGTATAGTAATAAAACAATTATGAAAATAAATCTATATTTTTATCCCATTATCATCATCATAATAATGTAGTTGCAGATTAACAATTATTTTCCCCAGCAAAAATATTATTATTAATAATAATAATAATAATAATAATGTTTAATATATATTCTTTATATGATTAAAATAATATGTAATATTAATTAATATTAATTTATATTACAATTATTATAAAAAATATTATTTTGTTACATTATCGGATGGCCCGGCCTAACCCCAGCCACTGGATAAAGTTCCAGTCCCAAGCCCGGATAAAATGGGAGGAATGGGAGGGCTTTGTCAGGAAGGGCATCCGGCGTAAAACCTGTGCCAAGTTGATGTGCGGTTCACTTGGTTCGCTGTGGCGACTCCTTGACGTGAGCAGCCGATAGATTAACATCATTTTGTTACATCATCATAATAATGTTAATAATAATAATAAAAATGATTAATAATGATTATAATAATGCATGAATTCTAGAAATCATCAGATTCTTTCTTACGCTTAATTTTATTATTATTATTATTGTACATTATATATAATTTGTATTAATTATTTAACAAACAAATTTAAAAATCATTTTGTTGCAGCATCACTTTAATAATTATTTGGGGGGGGGGGCTCTCACTGTGGTCTGTGCTTATGCTCAAAACAGCAGTTCAGAGTATTCTTCTTTCTTGGAGACTCTGAATGGAGTACTGCATTGGGTTCCAGTAGGGGATTCCATAGTCTTGCTAGGGAACTTCAATGCACATGTGGGCAATGACAGAGATACCTGAAGGGGCGTGATTGGGAGGAATGGCCTCCCTGGTCTAAACCCGAGTGATGTTTTGTTATTGGATTTCTGTGCTAGTCATGGATTGTCCATAACAAATACCATTATCGAGCACCTAAGGCCGAAGGTCATTGATCGATTTCGTGATCGTATCATCTGACCTGAGGCCATATTTCTTGAACAATCGGGTAAAGAGAGGGGCGGAGCTGTCAACTGATCACCATCTGGTGGTGAGTTGTGTCAGGTGGCAGGTGAGGCCACTGTACAGACCTGGTAAGCCCAAACGGGTAGTGCGGGTGAATTGGGAACGTCTACGGAAGGCCCCTGTCCAGGAGGCCATCAACTCCCACCTCCAGCGGAGCTTTTCCAGCATCCCTGTAGGAGCTGGGGACATTGAATCAGAGTGGTAAATGCTCAAAGCTTCTATTGTTGAAGCTACAGCTGTGAGCTGCGGTCTTAAGGTTCTGGGTGCCTCAAGGGGCGGTAACCCTCCAAAAGCATGGTGGACACCTGTAGTTAGGGAAGCTGTCTGACTGTAAAAGGAGTCCTTCAGGGATATGTTATCCTAGGGGACTCTAGAAGCAGTTGCAAGGTACCAGCGGGCTCAAAGGTCAGCCGCAGCGGTGGCAGAGGCAAAGCAGTGGGTGTGGGAGGAACTCGGAGAATCCGTGGAGAAGGACTTTCGTACCAAGGTGCTTCGTACCAAGGTGCCAAGGTGCTTCTGGAAAACCATCCGACACCTTAGGAGGGGGAAACGGGGAACCACCCAATCTGTGTACAGCAAGGATGGGATACTGCTGACCTCGACTGAGGAGGTAATCGGGCGGTGAAAAGAGCACTTTGAGGAACACCTGAACCCGACTAATTCACCCAGCAGACCAGCTTTTTACTCTTGCAGGAATCCTGGAGGGGGCTTTGGAATATGCCCATCCAGTCTACATGTATTTTGTAGATTTGGAGAAGGCATAGGATCGGATTTTCTGTGGGAGGTACTGCAGGAGTATGTGGTGAGGGGGTCACTTCTCAGGGCCATCCAATCCCTTTACGCCCAAAGTGAGAGCTGTGTTTCCATTGGGTGTTGGCCTCCGCCAGGTCTGTGCCCTGTCACTAATCGTGTTTGTGATTTTCATGGACAGGATATCAAGTCGCAGCCATGGAGGAGAGGGTATTCAGGTTGGTGGGCTAAGGATTGCATCGCTGCTTTTTGCAGATGATATGGTCCTGATGCGCTTGCTGGATTGGTTTGCAGCTGATTGTAAAACAGAGAGAGGATCAGCACTTTGAAATCTGTGGCCATGGTTGTCAGCAGGAAACCGATGGATTGTCTACTCCAGGTAGGGAGAGAGTTGTTACCCCAAGTGAAGGAGTTTAAGTATCTCTGGGTCTTGTTTACGAGTGATGGAACATTAGAACGTGAGGTTGGCCAGAGAATCGAAGCCGCGGGGGCAGTATTGCAGTCGCTTTACTGCACTGTTGTGACGATAAGAGAGTTGAGCCAAAAGGCAAAGCTCTCAATCTACCAGTCAATCTTCGTTCCAACCCTTACCTATGGTCATGAGCGTTGGGTCATGACAGAAAGGACAATATCGCGAATACAAACGGCTGAAATGGGTTCTCAGAAGGGTAGCTGGATTTCGCTTAGAGATAAGATGAGAAGCTCAGTCATCCGTGAGAAACTCAGAGTAGAGCCGCTACTCCTTTGTAGTTTGAAGATGGATAATTCATGTCATCATTTTATTACCCATTTTTATTTTTCATGTTTTTTAATAATTTAGCTTTTTATTATTTGGACATTTTGTTATGTTCAAATTAAATTGTTATCATTTACAGTATTTGTAATTACCATTAAACATAAAGCCATATTAAAAAAAAGCAGCGCAATCGCTGCGCATACTTCGATTTGCAGCACAAAAAAGGAATAGATTTTCCGAGAACTATTACTTATCGTTCTTAAAAAAAAAAAGGTTTTGAGTATATCAAAACTTCACAGATGTTGTCGAGGTTTTGGTATATGGATATTATGTAAAATTCTAAACATCCACACACATTTTGTAGGAAGATTACTTTGAAAGAACAACATTGATCAGGTAGTATAAAACTAATCTTGCGCAACACTAACGCAGCCTGCATGCACGCAAGTGCTCTCTAATTTGACCCTTTCTTTCCTATGTAGTCCCGCCTTTCCTCAGTGACGCGCTTCCGCCAAGATGGTCGTCGGCGCTTTTCCCATCGCAAAGCTGCTCTATCTGGGCGTCCGTCAGCTCAGCAAACCGGTGGCCAACAGGATTAAAGCAGGAGCGCGGAGAAGTGAATTCTTTAAGAATTACATATGTCTTCCTCCGGCACAGAGTAAGCGCGGTTACTGAGTTATATCTTAAACTCTGTTGAGACCATGACAGCGGGTTGACGTAATAGACGGAACCAGAAGTGCACGGTTCACAGCCAATAGGCTTTCTCGGGAAATATATTTTATCCAATCAGGAGCGTGGGCGGGTCAACAAACGCTTGCGATTGAATATTCGGAATGATCGATAAATCAGTGGACCAATAGAAAGCTAAAAGGCGAGTAGTGTAATTTTGACAACAGCCAATGAGGGTTGTTTGATTTTGGTGGGGCGGATCCGGGCCGTCATTGAGTGTTCAGTGAACATTTGAAAGTGCCTTCTACTGAAATAGAATATGTTCTTAAACTTATATCATTTCTGATCGAGTCAGATATTAAATATATGGAAAAATATAATGCATGAGCTGTCGTCAAATCTTTTTACCATCTCAATATCATATGTGAATAAATTAAAATTGAAACTTAAATAGTATATGTAGTAGGTGTGGTATTATTAGTCAAGCATTATTATACATTTGTCTGCTTCATACCTCTGTGTGTGTGTGTGTGTGTGTGTGTGTGTGTGTGTCATTGATTATTTTACTCTAATATCACACCCTAAAAAGTTTCTTTGTTATTTGCATAATAATCAATGGGTGAGTAAATATCATCCACATTATGGCTGTAGATTTTAATTTAATTAACTTTTAGAAAAGACAGTCACATATTTTTTCAATATAGCCTCCTTGCTTTTCAATACACTTTGTCCATCTGTCAATAAGCTTTTGTATTCCCTCATCAAAACATGTTTTAGGTTGAGCTGCGAGCCATGAATGCCCCGCGGTCTTCACTTCTATATCAGCAGTAATCTTCATCCATGTAGGGCTGCTTTCAATTGACCAAACGGGTAAAGGTCAGATGGAGCAAGATCATGTCTATAGGGAAGATGTTTTAACATCTCAAAATAAAGTTTGTGCAGAGTACCGACAGTGTGGGTAGAAGTCTGCAGATGTGCATCGTCATCCAAGATCACAACGCCCTTGGATAACAGTCCTCTGCATTTATTCTTAAGTTTAGGCTTCAGATCTTTAATGAGCATCTCACTGTAATGAGCACTGTTGATTGTTGAATCTTTTTTCCTTATAATGATCCAATACTCTCGCCCTTGAGAATCTCAGAAAACTGTAAGCATCAATTGATGGTCGACCTTTTAACCTTTTATTGGTCAGTGATTAAGGATGTTTCCATTCCATACTCTGCCATTTACTCTCAGACTCTCATAGTGATGAATCCATGTTTCGTCACCAGTAATGATTCTGTTTAAGAAACTTTCACCTTCCTTAGAGTATTGGTCCAAATTTTATTTGCAGATATCTGTTTATGCACTTCCGTGAGTTTTTTCAGCACCAGGTACACCCTCAGACCACAATAAACACCACAATAATCACCGCATGCTGCTTTTCTTTTATGCAAATCAATGAATTTGAACATTAAGAAATGGAGAATGGTTTGTTTCTCTCTCTCTCTCTCTCTCTATAAAGTGTACCACTGGATCGAGATGAAAACGAAGATGAGGATAATGGGCTTTCGTGGCGCTGCTATTAAACCCCTTAATGAGGACGCGGCTGCAGAACTGGGAGCCGAGCTGCTTGGCGAGGCCATCGTTTTCCTTGTCGGCGGTGGCTGTCTTGTACTCGAGTACAGCAGACAGGCAGCGAACAGCAGGAGAAAGGAGGAGGAACTGACCCTCACTATCAACAATCTGCAGACACAACTTGGAGAACTGGTCTTGGTCACAGAAACTCTAGACGCTCAGTTCCGTGAGAACAACAGGCTTCTCCAGTCCTTGTCTGTGCCTAGCAGCAAATAACACCACATATGAATGTGTGGTGCCGAGTGGAACAACTGGACTAAACCTGTATGTGTATGAAATACTGCAATGCAATGAGGCACCACTATGTGTGTACACAATATACTATATATATATATAGACACTTAAAAAAATCCTTTCAAAAACACAGATTTTGGTTTAGTACTTGTGCTTGTTTTGCAGCTTGCTTCGATGATGCATATGTGGGGAGCAACATTTTTATTTATTGTCACAGTTTAAACTGTGTTATCTAATCACAATCTGTAGGACCATTTCATATTTCCATGTAGGATTGTGTAGCTTGATATAAAACTTAATTCAACATAAAAATAGTTTGCTCCGATGCCTGTAGCTTGGGTAAGCTCTGTCACAAGGAATGACTGGCTTTCTATAAATCAGGATTTGTTTGCTTCCTTTCTTTGTGTTTGTTTCTTCAAGATTGATCGCCTATAGCTCAGAACATTGAGAGAACAGAAATTTCCACATTGCATGTGGTTATTGTGATTGTCTTGTGCATTTGCTTCAGTTTCAAGCTCTAAAACACAAATTATCACTCATTTCACTACTGGTTGTGTCTGAGATATGCAAAACAGAGCTACAAGCAGACCTTGGCTAATTGAATTCATTATAATTTTGATAGATCAAACTCACCAGCTTTGTGATTTCAAGCCCCATGCCTGTGCACTCATTGTGTTTTGTCTTGAAAGATATCTGAAATGACGTGGGCATAAAGATGTACATGAATTATTGTAAAATACAACAACAAATAATAGCTTTTACCTTGTTTTTGTATCATTCTTGTGATCACATAAAAAGTGTTCGAACATATTGTGTGGATATAGATTGTTTTAAATCTTGAAAGATCCATCATGTAAGTTTTACTAGCAATTAAGACTCAATTATTTGTCACATGCACCTTACAGCGCCGTGACATGATTCAACTAAGCAAATAGTTAAGAGCTTTCCATTTAGATAAGCACTGCAATGATTAATATGGTTCAGCTGGCAACTAGTTGTTTAACCCTAACTGACAGTGAGTAGCTTCTCATTTCTTTAACAATCATGTCAGAAGACATCCTGTGTTCATGGCAAAGATGTGACTGAAACTTATTATTAGGGTCAAATTATTGTGTTGCATAGAGCAAAGAAAAGAACTAAGGAAAATTGGGTTAAGAACTGAAATCACATCATTAAAACCTGAAAGGATAGTGCTGAATCATCATCTTTGAGGAAAAAAAATAATTTTGGTGATGGGAGATCACGTAAACGTTTAGTAAAATCATGTTTAATAATGTTTGAAATATGTTTAATAATGAAAGTAAGAGCATTTCCACATGCACAATGTGAAGAGGGATTGGGACTAAACAGCTGTGTAACCTTAAGAAAACCTCTTGTCAGTGAGATTAATCCAAATTAAAGCCTTCAATTTGTTTAAAGAGCATACAGTCTTATGCAAAAGTTTAGGCACCCCTTGATAACAGATTTTGGTGATTTTTTTAATTGAAAAGATGTTAACAATCTCTCTTTGAAATGGAAAAATTGCACAATATTTTCAGCAAACATTGCGTGAGTGGAGGGAAGAATGGATTCCAATAAATACCAGCAAATTCTGGAAGCAAACATCACACCATCAGTAAAAAAAAAAGCAGAAGCTTAAAAGAGGATGGCTTCTACAACAGGACAGTGATCGTAAACATACCTCAAAATCCACTATGGAATACCTCCAGATACGCAAGCTGAAGGTTTTGGAACGGCCATCACAGTCCCCTGATTTAAACATCATTAAAAATTTGTGTGTAGATCTTAAAAGAGCTGTGCATGCAAGGCGACCAAAGAATATTACAGAACTAGAAGCCTTTTGCAAGGGAGAATGGGAGAAAATCCCAAGTACAAGAATCATAAGACTTTTAGCTGGCTATTAAAAGTGTTTGCATGCTGTGATATCTGCCAGAGGAGGTGTTACTGAGTACTGATTATGTAGGGTGCCCAAACTTTTGCTCAGTGCCATAATAATGTTTTAATTTTTTATTTTTGTTCAATTTATGACATAAAAAGTAACTATGCATCACTGTTTGCTGAAATATTGTGCATTTTTTTCCATTTCCAAGCGATACCATGTTAACATCTTTTCAATTAAAAAAATCACCAAAATCTGTTATTTATCAAGGGGTGCCAAAACTTTGGCATAGACTGTAAAGAGTGGACAGTGGAAATTCCAAGATGACAATGCCAGGCTTAAATGGTGAAAGAATGGTTCAGGGAGCATGAGACATCATTTTCACACATTGATTGGTCACCACAGAGTCCAGATCTTAACCCCATTGAGGTAGCTGGAGAAGGCTTTACAGACTCTCCGGTTATCAATAACAATGTCTTGGAGAGAAATTAATGCCACTCTGGGCGGAAGCGTGTAGTTCTTCCACACCGAACTCATCAACCCATGTCATTATAGTCCTTGCCTTGTCCACTGAGGCACAGTCAGATTGGAATAGTCATGTTCCCCAAACTGTTGCCACAAAGTCAGAAGCAGAGCATTGTCTAAGATGTCTTGGTATGCTGAGGCATTAAGATTGCCCTTAAGTTGGGATAAGGGGCCTGATTGAAGCACCTGAATTCAATGATCTAATTATATACTTAACAGATTTAGACATATACTTTTGTCTATATAATGTACTGTATATTCCATTTGTGTAAAAAACAAACAAACAAAAAAAAAAGCTTAAAAACAATGCATTTAAAAACCATTAGGTGTCAGCATAGGGTCACAATTTAAAATGCACACTTACGTTCTACCTTACTGTAAAGTGTGCAAAGGCCACATCCGGGACTTTTTGCCTATACTTTAACGGGCGTTTCAGTTTTCTGCTCTCTTTAGAACGCAAGTATGAACGACTGCGCAGCCTGATGATGTAATTACATTAGCCTGTTAGCAAGCTAGCTAGGTGTTCTTCAGGCGGTGTCTGTTCAATAATAGCTGACGTTTCACTTGTTTTGGAGGTTAGAGTGTTTAACTTGACTGTTTGAAAAAAAGGTAATAATCTGCTCTTCATGCATTTTATTTTTCATTTATTGCAACTGGCCTGCATGAACAATACGAATAATATCTTCGCACTAATTGGTGGCGTTTGCTATCGGTGTTTTGTGGCTGTATTCCAATTTAGGTGTTTTGTATATGTAGTACACTATGTAGGGTAGAGAAAAATCGTTATGCCCCATGTAGCGTATTTAGCGTACATTTATAGGGAGTGTGTATCTATTTGTAGCTCGGCCTTATGATGTAACGGTAAACAAGACGAAGGTGCCAGTTACAAAAAGAAATAAGTGATGAAACCTGTTTTTTGACAGTTGGCTAATCTTACAAGGATGCCTTAAATATGAAGCTAATATATGTTAGCTGACACTGTTTTATTAAGTGGATTGTTATATGACAGGGGTGTCCTAAATTGTAAATTTCTCCATATCCACTGAAATTTGCAAAACACATTCAGGGTGTAAATTAGTTCCCCTCCTAGGGTGCAATAGTAGCACACAAGCGTGTTGCATTGCATTATAAAATTCTAAATGTACACTTGCATTGAGAGGTACACTTGAATAATACAAAATGAAGTTCTGGATGTATTAGGTTGAGTCAAAAATCATCTGCACTCCAGCTATATTTAAACATCTGTTGGCCGCACTGTGGCACAGTTAGCACTGTCGCCTTGCACCTCCAGGGTCCAGGTTCGATTGTGGTGCGAGCAAAAATGGATGCCCCACTTGTGATTTGCATGAACGAAGAGCAGCGTGCAGTGATTCCTTTTTTTGGTGGTCTGGGGGTGTACCTGCTGCCGAAATAACTAATGGAAAAGTATTAACAGAAGCATTTGGATATCTGCAAACAAAAAGTGGACTGATACTCTGTGAAAGTTTTGAAAGAATTGTTATTGGTGAGTCGAGGGGAACATCCTCAATCGTCAACCAAAAAAAAATTTTTAAGTCACCCATCAGCTGGAAAGTTTTCTGTGTTTCTTAAAGGCCAGTATTGGAACATTTTCAGGTTCAACAATTAACAGTACTTGCTACAGTGAGATGCTTATTAAGGAGCTGAAGCCTAAGCACAGAGGACTGCTATCCAAGGATATCGTTATCTTGCATGGCAATGCACGTCTGCCCACTTTTGCCCACACTGTTGACACTCTGTAAAAACTTGGTGTTAAAGCATCCTCCCTATATTCCTGATCTTGCTCCATCTGACTTTTACCTGTTTGGTCCCCTGAAAGAAGGCCTAATGACGAAATGAAGACAGCATTGCCTTCGTGGCTCGCAGCTCAGCCCGAAACATTTTATTTAACAAGAAATAAAATCTTGTTGACAGATGAACAAAGTGTATTGAAAAAAAATCAAGGAGATTACGTTGAAAAATTATGTATTTGTCTTACTAAAAGTGAAATAAAAGAAATCTACAGCCAGATGCAGATGTTTTTTTTTACTCACCCTTGTAGATTGGTGTGAGTTTATTATTTATAGATAAATAGGTACTACGTAGTAGCGAGCTTTTATGATACGGAGGATAGAGTCTGTGTTATTTTACCTGATTTAAGAGACTAAGCTGAGCTAGGCTGGTTACATTGTTAACCTGATTGACAGGTCGCATGACTTCTTGTTAAACCTACGTCTTTTCCCGGTGCAGATTTGGAGGACAGTACTACCTAAATTTGAAATGGATGTCGATGTGAAGAAACTAAAAGTGAACGAGTTAAAGGAGGAGCTGCAGAAGAGGGGATTAGACACCCGCGGCCTGAAGGCAGACCTGGTGGACAGATTGAAGGCTTCTTTAGAGAGTGAAGCAGCACAGAATGCACAGGAATTCCCACCTGATAATGGACAGCAAACTGAAGCAGGTAACAACAACAACAAAAAAAATCATGCCATGATACTTTTCATTTTTACAATACATGATATGTAGTGGGGGTGAATACTTATGTAAGGTGAATACATGTGCAGTTGCAGGAGACATGTTTCAGCAGGCACATGAGGAAGAAGAAGACGAAGACGGTCCAATCAAAGACGAGACAAAAGTCATCCCTGAAGTAGATCCAGACATCGCTGCAGATGTTCTGAACAGATCGGAGGAGCCTGAAGTCAAGCGTGAAACAGAGATGCTTCCTGTCTACACGGAAGGTCAGTCTGTAGAGTATCGTCAGTTTTTTAAGTGCAATTTTTAAATGATTTCCATTTATCAAGGGAAAACCGCTGTCCAAACCTGATGTGAAACTATGTAAAACAGTAATTGCCCCTAAACCTAGTAACTGGCAATGAGTCTTTTACATCGCGGTGGAGGAATTTTGGCCCAATCTTTTTTGTAGAATTGTGTTAATTCTGACACATTGTAGGGTTTTTTTAAGCATTTGTTTAAGGTCATGGCACAGCATTTAGTCCAGACTTTGACTAGACCACTAATTAAGGCTACTTAAAAACCTTAATTTGGTATTTTTTGACTTGCTATTGTGCTTGAGCTTGAGGTCATGAACCGATTCTCCTTCAGGATTTTCTGGTAGATTGCAGAATTCATCGCTCCATTAATTATGGCAAGTCATCCTGGTCTCGAAGTTGCAAAGCAGCCGCAGACCATCACACTACCACCATCATGTTTGACTGTTGGTATGATGTTCTTTTTATGAAATTCTGTGTTAGTTTTAGATGCAACAAGATGTAAACCTTCCGAAAAGTTCAACTTTTGTCTCATAGTCCACAAAATATTTGCCCAAAAGTCCTGGGGATAATCAAGATGTTCTTTGTCAAATGTGAGACGAGCCTTTGTGGTATTTTTGGTTAGCTTTCACCATGGAACTCTCCCATGGATGCCATTTTTGCCCAGTCTCTTTCTTATTCTTGAATCATGACGACTGATCTTAACTTAGGCAAGTGAGGCAATGTGAGGCAATATGAGCTCCTGGATAAGTCGTCCTTGTGCTCTTGGAGTAATCTTGGTAGGCCGGCCACTCCTAAGAATGTTTACCACTGTTCCAAGTTTTCTTTAATTGTGAATAATGGCTCTCACCATGGTTGGCTTTGTAACTTTTTAGACTGATACGTCAATTCCTTTTTTTCACATAGGGCCAGGTAGGTTTCAGGTAGCAGCCATCATAGAGCTGGAATCACTTTTATCTTTTACGATCACTCAATGCAAGCATCAGACTTCAAGGTCCCATATGGTACTTCAACAACTCCTTTTATTTCAATCCTTCTCCAAATGTGCTGTTTCACTGTATATGTAAATGAGCTCCAGCTGAGCCACACCTCAATAGAGATCTGCAGAGCTGAGCAACAAGCCAGGAGAGGAGTATCTTCTCACATGAGGTTATAATAGGAGAACATTAAATTGGCTTGTTAAAATTCTGGCCAATGTTTTTTGTTGTTGTTTGTACGCTCGCAACAGAGATCTTTCTGAATGTCTAAAAGTGATGAAAACATGAATTTTATTTAACAGTTTTGTTTTAAACTCTCATTGTGTCTACAGACCAAAATGCACCACCAAGTGAGGTGAAGGAGGAGGATAACGTAAAGCCAGACCAGCAGCAGGACCCTGGAACTGCCAGTAAGTGGGAAGAAGACCAACACGCTTCACGGTCCACATCCCACCAGGACAACCAGGCACCTTACGGACGCAAGAGACACCATGACGACGCCCATGGATATAATTATTACGAGCATCGAGAGGACAAAAGGTGAGGATATTGGTGTTCCCAAAACATGTGTAGGTCTAAACTGTATGTTTTAAAGGAGCAGTTTTAGACCATGATTATGTTCAATGCTTTTTATGAAAGGTCCTACTCACCTCAGCCTCCAGCTGAAGAAGATGAAGAAGATTATGATGACACACTGGTGGCCATTGATACCTGTGAGTGTCATTCTGTGTCCCTTTTTTGGTGGTGCCTTTGCACACATTATATACAAATATAATCATGCATCTTCTCACTCCTGTAGATAACTGCGACCTGCATTTCAAAGTCGCCCGAGACCGCTACAGTGGCTACCCGCTCACCATCGAAGGATTTGCTTACCTGTGGTCCGGCGCACGCGCCACGTACGGCGTGAACAAGGGTCGTGTCTGCTATGAGATGAGGGTAATTATGTTATTCTGCATAACCACATACATAGTGATCAGAAAAGCACCGCAGAATGCACATGTCTGAACTGTGAGGTATATGGGCTACAGCAGCAGAAGACCATATCAGATTTCACTCGTGTCAGCCAGGAACAGGAATCGGAGGCTACAGGGGACAAAACGTCTAAAGGCTGTGCATTCTTTGCTGCTTTTCTGTTCATCGCCGTTGAACAGTACAGGATCAGCTAAAACTGGACTGGTGTGAGGTGAAATGTTGGTCTGGATGTGTTGTGGCAGATAACAGAAGAAATCTCAGTCAAACATCTTCCCAGCAGTGAGCCTGACCCACATGTAGTGAGAGTGGGCTGGTCCCTGGATTCCTGCAGCACACAGCTCGGTGAGTGGAAAATACACAAAACACCCAATACTGGAGACTTTAATAAAATAAAGATATTTGCCTTAAGATTTTTCATACTTTTTTTTGTACTTTAGGAGAAGAGCCCTTCTCTTACGGATATGGTGGAACAGGAAAAAAGTCCTTCAACTGCAAATTCGAAGATTACGGGCAAAAATTTGGTGAAAATGACATCATCGGATGTTATGTTGTGAGTTCTCCAGAGTATTTCTGATAACACAATCCTAACATTTCTTTGTAATGATTGGCTGTGATTTTATATACTGTATGTATCCGTGTGCTTATGTTTCAGGACTTTGACACTAGTTCTGAGGTTGAGATTTTCTTCTCTAAAAATGGAAAGTGGTTGGATGTAGCGTTCCAGGTGAGAAAGGAGGAGCTGGCTGGTCGGGCGCTTTTCCCTCACATCCTGGTGAAGAACTGCGCTGTGGAGTTTAATTTTGGTCAGAAGGAGGAGCCTTTCTTCCCTGCACCAGAGGCATATGTGTTCATCCAGGATACTGCGATGGAGGACAGGATTAGAGGTACCGTGGCTCCTGCAACCAAGGCAGACTGTGAGGTTGGTACAGTTGGGCCAGTAAGCCAATTTTGTGACAGAATATTCTATTTTTGCCCGAACAGACCCACCATATAGTTATTACATGCTGATTTCGTTATTGTGTCTTTGTTTTAGATCTTGATGATGGTTGGTCTGCCTGCGTGTGGCAAAACAACTTGGGCAGCCAAGCATGCTGAACTGAACCCTCAGAAGAAATACAGTATACTCGGCACCAACGCCATTATGGAGAAGATGAAGGTATGACTTTCGCTGTTATAGGAATACCTTGATGTGTGTTAAATGGAAAAAACCTGAATGAACTTAAGTGGCATGTCAACCTGATGCTAATGTGACTAAAGAGTCTATTATGACAGTACTCTCCAACCTTTTTTGCACCACAGACAGTTTTATGTAGCCCAATTTCCCATGTACCGGCCATCACGTGCCCATAACAAAGCATGATGAAGTGCATAATAAAGACAACATACCATAACGCAGAATCAGTGTAAGCCCCTGGGCTTGTTTCCCTTCGTCAAGTCAGTTCCATCTAGCCAGTAATAATGGGAGACAATGACACCCGAAATGTATTCCTTATGTCCAGTCTGCTTCGTAATTTAATTTTTGTTGGAGTCACTAGAAAGTCCATTTTACAAAGATGGGTTGTTGGAAATGGAAGCAGGGTTTTCAGTGCTTTGTGGTGATCTGGATTAAAATCAAGGCGGAATATGCTCAGAACGGTAGCAGAATTGAAGTTGCTTCAAACATACTTTTAAGGTGACATCTGTTGCACAGAATGGGCTTAGAGTGAATCACCTCTCGCCATAAATCTGTAATTTATGTAGGTCTTTTGGCATTTTCCTTTAAATTCAGCTTTCTTTTTGTTAGCACTCTTAGAGTTTCATCTGCTGTCTCATCAGCATCTGATCATCTGATGATCTGAACATTTTTCCAAATAAAACACACTACAGACTCCCAATAGTGAAGAAAATATAAATAAAATAATTAATCCGTGTGTGTGTGTGTATGTAT
>JAOVVA010000037.1:31348854-31364945 GCA_028565275.1 Leiocassis micropogon
GTGTGTGTGTGTGTGTGTGTGTATGTGTGTGTGTGTGTGTATATATAGATATTATATATAGATATTTTTTATCTGTCTACTATCTATCTTTTATAGATATCTCAACAAATTGAATGTTTAAGCAACAGCATTTTTAAATATATGTTGCAAAAGATTTATTTAAACAAGACCTAGCCAGAAAATATGTATTTAAACAAGACCTAGGCAGAATCCTTGTGGTAATCTCATCACTAACTATACCTTATAACTAACAGCACTGTATATGTTCTATATGCAGTTTAGATAAAGTTTGTGCTCACTCACGGGTACGGAGTGTCAATCAGCTGGAAGTGGGAGTCCTTTTCATTCCTGACCAGAGCACACATATCCCCCATAACCCCCTCCAACAGGGGGTCCGTCTCAAACATCAGATGATAATGAGATATCCAGTGCCTGAGAAAAACGTCAAGCATAAATATACAGACTCCAAAGAACAATTGATCAATTTATTTCAATTCATTACCCGTGTTAAAGTCTCACAGTACTGACCTGATGAACTGGCAGATCTGAGGCCTCCGCTGGGGTCTCTTCTCCACAGGACAGTCTCTGTAGGTAAGGCCTAGTTAGGGAACAGTCTTAGAATAACAAGAGGACACACCCTTATTGCTACACACACTCCAATGAACCAGTCTACCAGCACACAGATTTGTAATAATGCCCAAACAAGGAGGCTCTTCTTTCCATTGTTTTGAAGGTGAGATGCCATATGATGTCCTGCAGAGCTAAATCCTGTATACACCTCATTATTATGACCTCATTAGTCATTAGTATTAAGATTAGGCAAATTCAGCCCCTCAGGCACTATTATAAAATTTTGTTCTGAAAGCAAATACACAGAGCCAGGTCAATAAAGGATATAGAGAGAGCAGTTTATGAGCGAACGTGTGCGATGGCACAACCCAGTTGTGCATCATCAGGGTCATATTGACGAGCTGTATACCTCGGATTAACTTCCCTTCAGAGTCTGCAACACACAAAGAAAAAAAATTATCATAATTTGACAAGGGAAGAGGAAGCGAGACAGGCTTTGTGTCAGTAGCAATGCAGGACAAAGACATTCCCAGGATCTAAAATGCAGCAGAAGTAGAAGGGGTTGCTAAGTAGTTAATGTGTTAGTCTACTGATTGGAAGGTCATGGGATCAAACGCCAAGGAGCACCATGATGCTGTAGTTGGGCACTTGAGCAAAGCCTTAAACTGCGCAAATGTGTAATTCAATAAGTTTTAAATAACTCTTAAAATTATTCCTGCCAAATGCCATAAGCTTGGAAGATTTCTTTCATTCTCAATTCAAACACAAAAATGGGTTTTATTTCTAGTTGAATTAATTATATAAACACCATATAAAGCTAATATAATATACTAATAACATGGCAGAACATGTATGCATGAATTTTCTTTTGTTGTATGTCTCTATATATCATCACTCACACAAGAAAGACCCGATGAAAACATGCGGAATAGTTCAGAGGCAGGTTTGAGGCAAAACCCGATTTTAGACTGGAGCTGTCTAACGGCGCATGTGTAAGAGAGTACAGAAGACACTGATCAGTATTGTGGTGTTGTGGGATACACATTGTGCCATGATAGATGACAAGATAGTAAAAAGCCTTCATATAGAGAGTACAGCAAGAACTCAATGATAACTTCCTTTTTTTCACAGCACTACTGAAAACTTGAATCTTATTCATCGGAAGGTGATTTTTTTTTTCTATAACAGCAAGCTTTGCATTAATACACGGGTTGTAATAGTTTATAGTTTCTATACTAACAGATAACTCATGGTCCAGCCCCATTAATCATATATTGTGTATAATTATTGAAGGTGTGAAATGTTTGGTGTACTGATTAAACATTTTTGGAAGGAGTCTCCAGTGTTAGCCCTGTGTAATATTTAAAGGTTTCTGGAACAGGAAAGTCTCCAAAACTAATAGTAATAACATTCTAAGCTGCATTTTGTCCTGTTAACTTCAAGAGAGAAAAACATGATGCTGGTAGACAATAGAAAGGCTGTTTATGCTAGACAGACAGTTAGACTGTCAGACTGAAAGTCATTATGCTAAACAGACACGTAGACACTAAGAATGAAAGTCATTATTATAGACAGACCGTTAGACTGTAAGGGTGAATGCCATAATGTTAAGGTAGACACACTGACCGAAGCAATGGAGGCAGCGCTGAATGAGCTCGTCCAGACTGGCGGCACGGGCGCTCGCAGGTATGGTGGGGCTCTGCAGCGCCCGACTGATCTCCTGAGGACTCGGACAGGTCATCCTCCTCTGCACTGGCCTCCTGGTCTTCTTCATGCTTCCTCCTTCCTGACGTGACTTCCTACTGCTGAAGAAAGAGACAACAGGATTTTTTCATGTTATTTATTTCGAAAGACACTCTTTGGAATTACGTTATTTCACCATGCAGTTATTTCCACCAAGGTAGAAGAGAAGCCAAGAGAGCAAGGAAGAGAATTGACTAGAATTGCAGTACTGTACTCACAACCTCAAAAGGCCATCCAAGACTCATTCCATGAGATTTACCTTATTAAATAATACATTGCTTGGCATGACGGTTTCACAAAAAATATAGGAAAAAAATGTATGGGGACAAGTCAAGACTTTTTCTTACAACTATCAAGAAATCTAGATTCTATGAATATCCAAATTATAAATACCCCAAACCGTTCATGCCACACCTCTTTTCTATGCTAAACCAGTATCACATGTCTAGAATTTACACATTAAACCATGATTGGTGCTTATATTCTATGACAAAACAACTCTTGCCCATCCTGTCCTCAATACTATGTCCAATTTTTAACCATTTCAGTTTTTTTTAAAACCTACTCAGGAGAAAACATGCTTTATATAGTTTATAATGACTGTACAGAATTAAAAAAGAATAAGAAAGAGCTCCTGTGAGAAATGTGTTTGTTAAAAACCTTATTAATTACAATATATATATATATATATATGACAACTAATAGAGAAGACCAAGTGCAAATTTTCTCGATTGAATGGCAAACGCCAAAGGGTGTACTTTCATGTCACACTGCACATTGTGTATGGTTGTGAAGTGTGAACTCAGTCTGTGCTCCATTTTTTGCACTATTTTTAGGGTTTGTTTGTCACATTTATGTCATTTATCAGAATCAAACATGTGCTCGATTGGAAGGTTATTGTCCATTCCAAACTTTGCAAACTTTGTGTGTCTTAGGTCTAGCAAAGTGAAATTGCAATGTTGCAGCATGCAAATACATTCTATACAATTGTGTGCTTCCAACCTTGTGGCAACAGTTTGACAAGGACCCACAGATAGGTGCGGTGGTGAGGTGTGTAACTGTGTTTTTAATAAACATTAAAGCCGCATTGTCAGAAAGTCATGATTCAAAGTATGATTCATTTCTAAGTAGCAAGCAGAACAAGAGGTTAAAGACACTAGCATGCTTCTCGTATGCAAATCAACCAGAGTAAACTCTGCTGACCTGTGCAACTGAAACATGCAAGCCCTCTTGCAGGGCCCCAGCTATCTGATTATTGTGGCTTCAACTTCTGATCTGCGTCTTAGAGAGGGTGCATGTGCGTCTGTACACACGTACTCAGTTTCCATCACTTGTTTTTAGATCAAGGTTTGAATGTAGATGTAAGAAAGCCTGGATGGAAATGCAAGAAATCCCTACAGATGACTTGTGTCCTGATAAAGAGAACATGTCATGAGTGTTGACGGAAAAAGTCTGCAAGGTGTACTGTATGCGTCTAATATCTGTCAATGTTTCTGAAATAGTGTCAAAGTCCCTACTTTGCAAGGTCATTTTGGACATTCTACATTTAGCAGCCTTCCCAATGCCTCAAATAATCTTACAACTGGTGGGGTCATTTAATGCAATTCTTCACCAGATAGGTGTCTAAATAACACCCTAGTTATTAGAACCTACAAATTGCAGGGCACATTTATAGTGTCTTAAACCATGCTATTTATATTCATTATAAAGATAGTGCTTCAGCACCTACCTATAAATGGTAGCATCATTACTACAATTCTGCACCAGTTAGGGTACTTAGTGTCCCAAAAAACATCCTACTTGCTGTACCTTAAATATAGCAATGTGACTATAGACATTCTGGACTATCTAGGGCACATTCCTAGTATTCTAAATACTGATATACCGGTAATTGCCAGTGTCATTATTGGGAGCCTAGACTAGCTAGGGTACATTCTTAGTGTCCCAAATATTGCCCTAATACTTATTACCTATAGCTGGAAACATCATTATTAGAATTCTGCACCAGTTAGGGCACATTGTGTCCAAATAGCATCCTAGTTGCTATATCCTAGATATAGGACATACTACACTAGCTAGGGTACATTTCTAGTATTCTTAATGGCACCTTAGCCGGATATACCTGTAATTTGCAATGCCTAGGAATCTGCACCAATCTGTCCCTTCTACCTACAAGTTGATACAAGGTCAATGAGTGCATTTCTTTAGTACTTGCTAGGACACATTCCCAGTGTTCTTAAATGCTGTCCGATTCCCTGCAAATGGCAAGGTCACTACAGTGTGTGCACAGACGTGACTGTACAATGGCAATACATAGTTCACTCACATATAATTACAGTACTATACAGCTATAGAAGTGGAACTTATAATCATATAAGCTAGTGTCACCCAGATGAGATCACCCTCAAATTCCTCTCATTTCATCTCAGGGAGTTTTTCCTTGCCACCTTCACCCCTGGCTTGATCATTAAAGGGGGGGTGAATTTAATAAAATAAATTACATCCAGATTTCTGTAAAGCTGCGTTGTGACATGGTGTCTATGGTCAACACAAATATAACTGCCTTGAAGCGAATAATGGCTTCCTGTTTGCTGGTGTCCTTTTGATCAACTCGAACTGCGGTTCTACCTTCATGATGGGACAGATATTGGCAGTTAAACTGCGGAAACATGGTTGAAATTGTAGCCAAGATGAAACAAAAAGACTGAGGTTCACTACGAATCTGTACTAATGTATTTGTGCGTGTGTGTGTACCAGCATGACATGTGTGCTGATGTTTACAGCAAAAGAAGGCTACTGTGTTTGCCCTGATCATATCCATACTGTTGTTTTTGGTCATAGCATTGCACTGTTTGTTGTTGCTGCTCGTGTCCCATCACCTGCCTGGTGTCACGGCACACACACACACACACACACACACACACATACACCCACACACACACACACACCAAGTAATGTGTAGTCACAATGTGTGAATGTCACTTTGCAAAGCTGTCAATGTCAGCTGTACACCCTCCTCCATCCCTTTTCTGAAAAGCCTACACTTTGCAACTTTTTGCACATTTTTGCAGTCTGTCTACAACTTTTGCCTTTTGTGTTAATATGTTATGGTCCAACACTTGACCTCTGAGGTTCCTCATTGCTGCCTGTGTGTTCTGTCATTATGTGTGTGTCACCATGGTGACAGTGTTTTTTTTTTTTTTCAGAATTTCTCACAAACAGAAGCTTCAATCTTCTGTCACATCAATCTAAGAATCATTAATACTTATCATCTTAGTAGTTTTACATTATTACATTTAGACAAACAACCACAAGTCTTTTCACTATACAGTATAGGATGTACTAAATTACTACTATGTAGAATGTACATAAGGTCACTGTAGGCCTTGTGATATTTGATATGATAGAATCATTATCGTTGGATCATAAACACCGCCTGGGCAAAAAAAAAAAAAGTCATAATTTCAGAATGGTACCAGACAAAGAAATCAACTAAGGAGATAAAATTCCTGTAAGTCAGTTTAGAATTGCCCATGACATCATAAAAAAAAAAAAAAAAAACAACAGAAAGAAACTGAAAGGATAGTGTTGACTTGTCAGCTTTTTAGAAGAAATGAGATTGATAAAGTTGTATAGTAAAAAATAACATCTATTAAAGAAATCCCAGCTACGTTTACCAGTGAATGTAAGAGCATATGCACATGTACAATGTGATGAAAACACACAGGATTGGGACTATACTGCTGTCTGGCAAAATCCACTAATCAGAAAAGAGGTTAGATAGCATAAAGATGGGATTTTTGAGCAATGAAAAAAGATCATATGGTCTTTTAAATCCAGATTGATCCGATGGACAGGTCAGGGTAAGAAGGGAAGTGCATGTAGCGATGCACCCATCATGCATAGTGGCCACTGTACAAGCCTCTGTAGACAGTGTTATGATCTGGTGTTGCTTCACCAGGTCAGGGCTAGATTGTGTGCTGTAATTAAAAATATTGCAGTCAAATTAAATATTAGAGAGGTCTTTTTAGACCAGACAGTGTTTTATTAATATATTATTATTATTATTATTATTATTATTATTATTATTATTATTATTATTTCCCTATCATGTTACGATGTCTGATATTTATCTTATATCCCACTGAGGCCTTTCTGAAGACCTACAGTGAATCTGGACTCTTCTTAAACTTGCGTAAATTTCGAATCTTTACCAATGTTATAGCTAATACATTTCAACTTATTTACATAGAGCACAAACTGGGCTTTCATAATACGGCTGATGTAAATATGTTAGGTTCATGTGCGACTTTTAAGCTTTTGTCAAAATACATACTGTATACATGAAAATACAATTTTGAACTCTAGCAGAAAAATAGTGTAAATGGATTTTTTTTTTTGCATTTTGTAGGTGATCTAACTCATTTAACTCCCTTTAATTTGCTAATTATGCTCACTATATAGGATAAAACACAACGCAATGTCTTTTGACATGAAATAACAAAAAAATAAGTAAATGAAACAGGTTGCATTCCAACTTTTAAGTCAATAAGTCCCGCAAACACCTTGTCTATATACTACATACTGTATGCTTACTACATAGCACAGATCTAATGAAAATGCCAGCTGACCTAAAGTCCATGAAAACAAATGAACAACCTGTTTTTAAACTTATATAGTTCTTTTTGAACTGTATATTTAATACACGGGGTTATTACATGTGCAAAGACAACAGGAGTTCTGGTGAATAATTCAATTCTGATTGAGTATTCCAACTCTGAGGCCTTGCGTGTGTGTGTGCATGTGAGTGTGTGTGTGTGTGTGTGTTGCAGCAGGTAGAAAAGATAAGGGCTTCTCTAAAAAGAGTAGCATGTACAAGTGTGGTCAGGCTTCATGGCTGTATTGACGACACAAACAGGAAGTTAGCTGCATGTGAAGAGAAGTGGGGACAAGTTCTTAGAATGACCAACCCCTTTCTCTCTCTCTCTCTCTCTCTCTCTCTCTTGCATCCAGTAGCAATGGCTCATTTTCAATTCTCCTCTTGTCACTGCTTAGACTCTCACATCCTAAAAGCTTCAGCAGAACATACACATACATATGCACACAGACCACAAACACCCATCGTATACAAGGCTACGTTTGAATCCGTCAACTGTTAAGAGTGAACGAGATTACACACCGGTATTTACTTTTCATTTATCAGTATTGACTCAAAAGAGGTGCACACCTCTTTCCATAATTCTTTCCCCTTTACTTTCTACATCCTAAAGCAGATACGTTGCATCCCATGCAAAATGCTTCATTTCATATTTTGTCCCTTATTTGCATAAACCAACAGTGCACACACACACACACACACACACACACACACACACACAGTCACTTTACAGGTAAGAAACTGTACTCACACAATGTCCCCCGAATATGCAAACTTGTTTGTAGCATGTTTTTCTGCCAGTCAATTCTGCATGGCTTCTTCAGAAGCACACTGGCCGTTTACAGATAGCCCCGGGGTTCCATGCATGATTCGTTAGGCTGCCATGTTTGGTGTGTATATGTTTTTTACTTGCATTGTGTTTTAACTTTATACAGCACCTACTGATTCTCACACACTTTCTCTTCCTCTCCTTCAGCACCCTAGCTCTATTCAGGTCATTCAGAAAACAACTTCTCCTTTTTTTCTTTGGAAATCCCCCCCTCAACACTCCCCCTCTCCTCTTCCCTGACACAGAAGCCGGTATTTTACTCCCAGTTCCTGGCTGCAGCTCTGGCAACATCTCTGCACTCACTCACACGGACACACACACACGCACACACAGGAGTCAGGAGTCTTTTTCTTTCAGTAATTGATTAATTGATGCTAAATTCATTTAAACTGAGACAACAGATACACACAAACACATACACACTTACGTATGCAAAAACTAATTCAGTGTCTACATCTTGCTTAAAAATGATTGATGTGATGTACAGACTGTGTTGCAAACTAGATGACGGTAAAGACGGTAATGAAATATTTTATTTAACCTCTTGTTTAAGTGCAGAACAAAACTGAATTCGCTTAAAAACACAAAGAACGGGCATCTTATTTGGGGCAAAATATATCCAAATTGGGAAATAATCTGAAAATCAGCCTTGATTCGTATAACAGCATCGATCTGTGTGATTTGTCTGTGTAGTCATTTAATTATCAAATCATTTTTTTCATTTTAAATGCTCATTGTAATAAAAAAAACAGTGTTACATGTGTTATTGAGATCGTATCGCCATTATTCTGTCTGAATCGAGCCCAAAAAATTTAATTAAAAAATGATTAACATCAACCAGTTTGTTGGAAAGTTCTGGGAAATAAAGTCTTATGGCTCCAATGAATAGATGAAATGTGATCCATCATATTAAATCATGTATCAAGTCACATTTTCAGTGATTTACACATTGCGTTTTGGATTGGATTCTTCTGATTCCTGGCTCAATAAGCTCCATTTTGGTAGCAAGTTACCCAAAGCGACAAATCGTACCTGACTTAATATGACGGGTAACAAATGTCATTGTAACCATTGAAATCATATTAGTCAGCTCAGGTACTGTAAATGTCAGGAGTTAGAATTTTAATTTAGAGTTTAATTAATGTATCTTACAGTATATGTGATCTATGTAGGGCCAGGGGTAGCTCAGTGGTTAAGGCATTGGACTACGGTTCGGAAGATCCCAGGTTCAAACCCCACGACCACCAAGTTGCCACTGTTGGGCCCTTGAGCAAGGCCCTTAACCCTCAACTGCTCAGTTGTATAATGAGATAAAAAAATGTAAGTCGCTCTGGATAAGAGCATCTGCCAAATGCCTAAATGTAAATGTAATGTAATGTATATCAACAAGATGTAAACTTGCCAGTATGTGAAACCACACGTGACAAACACAGTAGTGGTCTCTGTCATTGTTCTTGACCACAGATCTGATGGCAAGAGTCACTTAACAATGTCAGTGTAGCCTTCATATGATGTGGTTGTGATCGTTTGAAGTCCGGTGGGTAATAATTCGTATACGTTTCATACACATAAAAGGTTCACAAACATGAAAATTTAGAATGATGTACTGTAGCTGTTTCAATTTGACATGATCCAGTTGAACCTGTAAACTCTCAGAATCCACTATAGAGTCATGATACACTCTTGTAACTACAAACCTTGTTTATATTAGCTTGCTCACTTGCTTTGACTTTAAGTTGATTTTAGCGGAAAAACTGTCAAAACCTTCTACAAAACAAAAATGAGGTACACTTCCTCTATTCCAGTTATTACTGCAAGTCACGCTTGTATTTTTGTCTTATAAAATATGATGGCCCTGACTTTGTCCAGTTTTCTTCATATATATTGATGTCATAAACGTTAAGTCGGATTTAAAAGAGTGGCTTTGTTTGTTTCGACGTGCTTTAGAACTAAAATGTACTTCCTTACTTATCGATTCGCTTTCGTACTTCTTGTTTTGCGAAAACAATACGCTGACGAGCACGAAAAACTCGTTCCAAAATCAAACCTCTATAACAAGGCTGCGAATTGATAAATCAACCGATGTGATTATCTTTAATCCTTACATTAAAATGTTTGAAACGACACTTATATACAAAATGGTAACGTGAAATAATATGTCTAATACGTTTGTGTGCGGACATGCGTAGGCCAAAATATTGGCCATTGAAACAAATCTTATAAAATGTGCAAATTTGTAAATGATAGATCGTGACTTATTTGTTTATATTGCATTGCATGTGACTGCACTTCCTAATTAGTGCTCTCAGTGGCTGATGCTGATGGTATCATGTCTCTAAGAGTGCAATGACTGTCATTTCCCATCAATCAGATAAAAGCACAGAGATTGTGTGAAACACACACATACAGACACACACACACACACATACACACACACACACACACACATCATGACTGTGAAACGTTATCATAACAGACGCTGATGTTTCTGATGTTTGTTCGCGCCGTTTCTCTATCAAAACAATTTCCAAGTAATTTCAGCCACTGACGGCTTGCGCCACTCACTGCGAGGAGGTGTTGCTGGAGCCGTTCTGCTGTGTCCAGTGCGTGACGCAGAACGATGCCTTCTTCCTCACTTTGCGAAGGTCTTCGCGAAACGACATCGCCTGGACCTCAAAGCCGAGCCCTACGGCAGGAGTCTCTATCTGCAGCAGATGACGGCAGCGAAATGTTAAGTTCAAAAGCGACTCTGATGTGAAATCCCCTCTCGACAGATCAGAGATAACAAAGTTGATGATTCAACACAAAAGTGTCAGAAATGTAAATCTACTTATCTTCCCTTTAAAAAAAAAAAGTGCTTAAAAGGGACAAAATTAACTTTAAATTGAAAAAGTCATGCGATTTTTCTGCTGTTTTAGTTTGAGAAATAGGTGCTGTGTTTCGTCTAACAGAGAATCGAGAACTGAGCTGCAAATTCTAAAGAACGCAAGGGGAAGCCACAGCCTTGTCTGGTAACCACAATTATCGTGCTTTTTGCACTGCGCTGCAAAGGCAGCTCTAACGGACCTCGCAAACACACCGCACAGAAGAAGCAACCCAATGTAGCCGAACTTCTATTTGCGCTGACACATAACCTGTAGGGAGCATCTGTGAGAGCTGAGAAAGTAAGGGAAGGCCCCTGTTACCTTTTGGTTTCTTTTCGAATCATGGCGCAAGGATGATCTTCTCCCTTCTGAACTCCTTCGCTGATTCTCTGGATGCGTAAGGGCATCTGTTCACAAGTCCTGGGGCCCTACTTTCCCATGAGGCTGAGCTGTCGATCTGTTGGCCGTCTCACACTGTGTTTATGCTCACAACAGAGACGTTGAGGCCAACCTCTCTCTCTCTCTTTCTCTCTCTCTCTTTCGCTCTCTCTCTCGCTCTCTCTGCCTGAGAGGATCTTCTCTGTCCTGCTCAGCAACACCCAGAACAACAAACCTGTACACTACCAGCTGCAAGATCTCTCTCTCTCTCTCTGTCTCTCTCTCTACCACACCTCTACCTAATTGAGTAAACAGTACAGCGAAAACAAACCAGCCGACCACAAGAAGAAAAAAAAAAAAGAAGAAGAAAAACTCCCACTCGAATGACGACAAGTTGAGAGTGGTGAAATAAAGTGTGTCAAGAAGGGAATCTTCCGTAATGAGCAGCAAGCCAAAACTGGTCAATACACACAAGTTATTATTTCATACACGGGCACTGCCTCTAAGAGATAAGGAAACTTTCATGTGCGAGAGTATGTGTGTGTGAGATTGTTCGTTTGCATTTGTATGTGTGTGTGTGTGTGTGTGTATGTGTGAAAGAGGGAGGGCAGGACTGCATCAGACAAAGCCAGTGGCTGACTAGAGGGCTCTTGTGAAACACGGCAGAGTGAGCAATGTGAATTAAACATCATTGAAAAAGACAATTAGAAGGGGGTAGTGAAGGGGAGAGGGTGGGAAAACAAGAGAAAGCAATCAGATCTCGTGTGATGAGTGCGGGTATATCTGCCACATACAGACTGATGTGTTACGTGAACGAGTCATGTGCAGAATTTTTTGTTCCTAGCCCTGAGGGTACAGGTAGACCAGACTAACGTCAACCTGTTTGGAAACCACTGCTTGCCTCTGCTTGTTTAGGATTTCTCCTGAATTTCACATTTCACAGGCTACACTTCGCTCCCTTTCACTCCACCTTACCTCTTTTTAAGCCTCTTTATCTATCAGTTCTACTCTAACACTGAGCCAGTGTGTCTCGGCCATGTGCAGCTGTATGATGGACTGAAAGACAGCCTTGTTCTGAGCCGAGGCCACAGGAGCTGATAGGAAAGCATGGTGTGTCCGTGCACGTGAATGCTGTGGGAACCTGAGTGTCTGTGTGTCTGTGTGCGTGTGTGTATGTGTGTGTGTGTGTGGGGGTGTTTGCACACAGGTGGGACACCCAGCCGGATTGGTGCGTGGACGCTCCGCATGTCAATTCTGTATAAATGCCCCTTTTCTTTTCACAGTCTTGCTCGAGTCACAGCTTCGTCCCAGTTACTCAGATATAATGTGACTTTTTAAAAGTAGATAAACAAAAATAACTTTCAATTTTTAATTAATCATTTCCATAAAAAAACAATGATATCCAAACTGTTTATCATTCAATAAACTTTAATAAGAATTTAAACTACTATCTTTATTTATTTTCATCATAAATCAGGTCACATTGTGAAAATTGATCACAAAACATTTTTCTTTCATTCTTCTCACTCACCCTGATTATCCAGTACAGTACAGGGTCATGGGGGGCCTGGAGCCTATCCCAGGGGACTTGGGGCACTAGACGGGGTGTAAACTGGATGGTGTTCAGGTTATCCATCGTAGGGCACAGGCATGCACATGTCACACACTACAGGCATATTAGAAATGTCAATTAGCCTAATCTGCATGTATTCGAATTGTGGGAGGAAACCAGAGAACCCGGAGAAAACCTACCAAGCACAGGGAGAACAAACAAACTCCACAACCACAAACAGACCCAAAGGTAGGAGTCGAATGCTCAACTGTGGAGGTGCAAGGCCACTGTAACGACCAATACCCCACCATACCACCTAGTAACAATTCATACGGCTTAATTTGTGTAGAAAAAAAAATTAAAAGGCACATTTCAACGTCTTAGTCGTATAAAAGTAAACAATTAAAAATTTCTATGTTCACTCTTGCCTACATTCTCTTTATTAAATAAAAAAAAAAATTATTATGATTTGATGCCAAGCATTTTTTTGGTGACATCACTTTCTTACTGCACTTAAATCTAATGAGGTTTTTCTTTTACCAAATACCAGTAATGATATTTTGAAGTAAAAATTTCTTCCTAGTCAAGACATTTTCAAAAATAAAATGTTTCGCAAGTTTACACTGTCAGAGTGATTATCATGCTAGTTTAAAAGATCAGGAATGAACCCTTATCTGGTTGTTAATTAGCTGTAGGTCATTTCCCTCCATGTTCCTTGGTGGCACTAATTTAAGATAAAATCTTAAATTAAATAAGATAAAACTTACGAAAATCTGTGGGTTATCTGCTCTGAGGCAGACATCTTTGTCTTTTGCAAACCTGTTTTAACTTCCTGAGACTTGAACTCATGTTGTGCATTGCAATTTTTCCTCATCCTCATTTTTCTCTTTATTATCACCAAATATCTATGGACTTAATCAATGTCTTTAAACAGGAACCAGTTCTGCAAAAGAATTAGACCTAACAGTCCTCTTATGAAGATAGCACAAGTATATCTTAAAAATGTTAATAGGGTGAAATATTATGTCCAAATATGAAGACATTCAGGTTTTAAAAGATTAATGTTTAAATAATATTACATTTAAATATTTATACTGTATGTGATTTACTTCCAATAGATGGATTCATTTAAAGTTCTTTAAGTTGTTTATTCATATGTACTGAACATGGTTTATACAGTATATCTTAAAGCTTATGCTTTAACATTGTTCGAAACTATTAATTAATTACCACAAGCTAAACATTCCTTAATATTTGTAGTATCTGAATGGAACATTAACTATTACCCCAGGCCTGTATTATTTACATAATTAATAAAAAGAGATCCTTATACCACTATGCACTGAAGAAGCAAGGCTCAAAATACTGTTCTAGCTTACTTCATGTTGGTTTGTGTGCTGTTAAAGGTGTCTGATTATACATTCAAATCATCCCGCATGTGCACTAACCTGTTGCTCTGGTTACATACTTGTACAGTTTTCAGGTCCTCTTTTCTATGTAACTTTACAGTAAATTCAGTATGAAATTCACTTCCCATCTTGTTGCATAACGCATAAAGGAGTGGTCCTTGCGTGCCTATAATGAGTACAATCATTCATTGACTCAGTCTCTGCCAGAACTGATACACTTATGGATTTTTTCACATTGACTAGACTGTAAGATAAGCATTCATGAAAAATGTTTATAAATGCAAGTACCTTGTATTAATTACATTATGCAATGTAAATAATTCAGTTAAAAAACCCACAGATCTCTGCCAGCAACACAGCATAAGGCAATGACAATTTTATATATACAATATATATATATATATATTTGGGTTTTTGGATATGTCAGGTAGTAAGTTTTTGTTGCTTTGCTATTGTGTAAATTTTTACCACTACCGAAATATGGCAATGACATTGCAAAAAAACTGTATAGAACTCTCAAAATGAACATGTTGAAGAAACAACCGAAACAAAATCTTTGCCTATGTGATTTCTTGTTTTTATATTTTTGCTTAGTTATGTTTATAGAGTTGGTTAAAATGAAATAAATTTCTATCATTTCATCATATTGCCTAGGTTGTGCTGAAATAAAAAGATATGTCACATATGGTACTGAACAATCCTCAGCCCTATATGCTTATTAATAAAACAGCAAAGCAAAAAATGGCTTAAATGCTCTAAGTTTTAAGGGCTACACTATGCCTAAAATATTATCCTATTAATCCATTTGCTAATTTGTGATAAATAGGATGTAATTCAAATGATTGTTGTAGAAAAAAAAAATCACCATGAAGGTTAGGAGGCTGTATGTACTGTAAATATTGAGCCACAATGAAGGATCATGTTTAAGATTCATTAAAAAATGAAAGTTTTAGCGCCTTCCAAAACTTCTTTATTAATGTTTCAGCTCAAGCACAGCTCAGATCCTGCATTTGAACATGATTGATTTTTGTTCTGTTTCACTCCTTTTCCAAGCATGCTGTTTCAGTTTCTGAATCGAATTGAATAGCTTTAAATAAACTTCCCCCGAATGCCCCTTTAAAAAAGTGTATTTCCTTAGCCAATCAGAAAACAGGAACCAGAAATATTAATGTTTGGGACCACATCAAGCATTTCCTACCTGTTTTCAGGCTTTTCTGATGAATAAAATAATGGGGAAATATATGTAAGAGCATTAAGCTGGGATAGCCATTAGCAGTCAGCTATTAGCTGCTAATGCTAACCTAGTACTTTCAATAGGCTACTGATCACTAGGTTAGCCTTTAGCACTTAGCCCATAAACAGCAGGTAGCCACTAACAGCAAACCTTGCCATTATATGAGCTAAGAAATACTAGGTTTTAACAGGTTGCCTCTTAGTTTGCATTGAATTGTAGAAGTCTCTTGGTAATGAGGACACAAAGAGGGTAAATCTGATTTGCTTGTTTAAGCAATACAATATGTAAAACAGACAAACAGCAAAGACTGTTTTTGTGCGAACACACAGACTGGAGACCCAGCTGAATGTCTAAAAATGACTAAAAGGTGAATTTGGAATAGTAGTTTGACTTTAACCCTTAAAACTAAAGAGGCACGGATCTGTACTGGCAAGTTGGCGTTGGTCAATGACCAATAAATAAATAAATACATTAAGTTTGAATTTTAGTTACCATCTCTGCTCTGATTAGTAAAGTTATTACAAAGAAATCAACTTTATAAAATATAGATTATCAACAAAAAAATTAAAACTGCATGTTTAAAGAAGTATGAACAAAGACTGGGTTTATTCTCCATGTCAAGTTCTAAACCTAACCAACTGTCTTATAAGTTGTCTTATAAGTTATAAAAAAAATTATAAGTTTGCATTCTTGCTATTTTGAATCTTCAGTTTGACCTATCCTTTAGGTCAATAAATCATCATCATATGGTATCAATTGTATAAGTAAGTGAGCGTGTTAAATATATACAGTGGTGTGAAAAACTATTTGCCCCCTTCCTGATTTCTTATTCTTTTGCATGTTTGTCACACAAAA
>JAOVVA010000037.1:31383483-31396182 GCA_028565275.1 Leiocassis micropogon
GCATTACATAAGCAACCTCTTTTTAGAGGTTTGGCTGCAGTAAAACATTCGTTTCCAAATTAAATTTAATTTAATGTAAAAATATGAAAAAAAATATATATAATATGTGCAAAAGTATCTAGAGTGACTTTTGCATGGTACTTTTAAAGAGTTGATTATTTTAGGGAAATATTACACTGTTACATTTATTTTTATATATTTTCTTATACCTTTGGCAGATTTGTATTCTTATCCATTTCTAAGCATGAATACTACTACTACTACTACCACTACTACTATGTACTACTACTACTACTATGTACTACTACTCCTATTAATATCTTCATAAAAAGTATTGTTTCTTTAAAAAAAAAAGGGGGAAAAAAGCTTTAATAAAGTAATTTTCTGTTTTGAAGACATCATGACAGGACATACCCGGTGCTACGAAGAATTCCCATGAAATGTATCACTTTTCTGACAAATACACACCCTTAAGTGCGTTATTCCTTTTATGCAACAAGAATTTGTCAAATCTAACAACATGCTAACATAAAGGACAATGCTGTATAATTTGCACAATTTATCTCTACAGGTCTCTCATATGATGTTACAAAAGAGATGATAACATATTAAAACAAGTACGTTAATATAATTCCATGTTTTGTATTGTTATTTTCAGAGCTGGTCATTTTGAAAATTAATCATTGCTTTGTGAGTGATCACAAGTGTATTTTTGAAATCAACAGTCCTGTTGTACCTTATGTAATAATGTTTCATGAGAAAATTTTTAGATCAACCATGTTTTCAGACAAAGCAGAGCAGTCTGAGGACACAATTAATATTAGATGAAAGTCCAATGGGATGCATTCTGCCCCCAAAGCATACATTAAAGATGGCCTTCCGACATGAGCAATATTACATGAGCTCACGTTGCAACATTAATACCATAAGGGATGGAATCATGAAAAACAAGTCTAGATGTTTACTAGGTCTAAATTTAGCTCTTAACAGAGCCATGGCATGAAAAAGTACATTACTGCCTACATGTCTCCAAATGGCCGTTGCATGTTCTAGTCCTAGCTTTGTTTTAGGTTGTCAGAACATGTTCTAAAAACTTGGTAATGTAACATTTCTGAATATTACTTTAATGTTGTGAAAACAATATGTAAATTCGGGGATGCATGGCAGTGGTTAGAACTGTGGCCTCACAACTCCAGGGATGAGGATTTGAGCCCCACCGTGCATGGAGTTTGCATGTACTCCTTGTGTTTCCTCCAGGTAATCCGGTTTCCTCCCAAATTACCCATAGTGTGTGTGTGTGTGCTTGTCTTCCGCAATGGATTGGCACCTCTTCTCATTCCCCGAGTCCCCTGGGATAGGCTCCAGCACAGGATAAGTGTTATAGACAATGAGCAGTGTTGGGGGACGTTACTTTTTAAAGTAACTAATTACATTACAAAATTACTTTCATTAAAAAGTAATCAATTACATTACAGCGTTACTTTCTGATAAAAGTAAATAGTTTGAGTACTTTTCCATTGCAGAAAATGAAAACTTCTTTGTGATTCCTCATGTATGTTGTTTTTGTCGAGACTTTATAATTATTCTACCATCATCACTCAGTGAAGTTTGGCCCATAATCTGTCAAAATGTCAAAACTTATGTCAAAACTCATGTTCCTTCGTATAAATATAGCATAAGAAACACATTTTAAGCACTGATGTTACTGTAGTATGCTCACCTTGACAGAGATGCATGCTCTCTTTTTTGCCTGCTGTATGAAAAGCTGTGCTTTGCAGAAACTCTGATCTCTCATACCAGAAGTGGACAGCAATTTGTTGCCTCCTGTGTGAAAAACACCTAGTAGTGCATTTATGTCAGGGCTTCTCAAAGTCTGGCAAGACCCAGCCTACACCTCATATTAGGAATGCAATAATTCAGTGTAATAAAGTATGTCTCTTACTTTGGAAAAAAAGGCCCATATTTTATACCTATCAATAACTTTTGTTGTCTGTTTGGGAATTGTATCAGTGATCCTGGACCAAGATTAAGGCCAAAAGTAATAGTTTCTCTCTTGGACACCGTTGTCATGGCAACAATCACAGCCATCAAGCGTATGGTGTTTAACATCACAGAAAGCCAGAGTCTGAACTTATCACAGAGGTTAAGGGTTCATCAACAGGTTCCCATGCAAACTTAGTGAGTTATCTAAAGACTAACAGGATTTCACATTCTGTCCTGCGGACACGGAAAAGCGAGACATCACGTCCACTGTGCAGTGCGGGCGAAGAAAAGGTCAGTGTCTTTGTCTAGCGACCACACCTTTTTGTGCTAATTGAATGCAGACAGTGCCATTTCTCAGACAAGGCTGCTGTGTATTTTTGACTGTCCTAGGGTCCGTTCACCTGTCGCCTGTTTAGCCTGCTCAATTTTGCTATATTAAACACATTGCAGGGAGATGAAAAACGGTGGAAAGAACCAACAACCACCTTCACTCTTTCTGTGCCCCTTAAGCAGCTGGTAAAGTTATCTTTGTTTCATTTCTGCCTGAAGGATGGGTGCACCCAAACTAGGCATTTTATTTATTTATTTTTATCCAACTTGTCCTCAAATAACGGCTGGCGTTATCCATGCATTTTTAGACATGACATGTGAACAGACCCTTTGAGCACCATGTAACTTCTAAATCGTTTTAATATTACAGTCAGTTTAACGTTTAAGCAGTATTTTCAGGTATGAAAAAAATTCTCACTGGTCACTCACTCACTCATCGCCGATACCGCTTTATCCTGCAGCCTATCGTAGGAGACTTAGGACACAAGGCAGGGTACACCCTGGATAGGGGTGCGAATCCATCGCAGGGCACACACACACATACTGTACATACACTCACACACTATGGGGAATTTAAAAATGCGGTATTTAAAAACTTTGACACTTGAATGCATGTTGCTTTAAAGTTAGAGAGGCTTTGGTTTACGCATCTGATTGCAGTCAAACTGTGGCATTTTTCAACTAGGCTTTAATGTATTTTGTCTCAGACTTCCTTAAATGTGAATGTAATGTATGTACAGTAGCTTGTAAGTTATAAGCAAGCTATTTGCTTATCATTAATCAGTCAGGACCTTTAACTTTGAATAGAAATCGCATCCAGACCTTTGAATGTTAAAAGTTTGAGAACCCTTTAATTAAAACATCATGTCATCACCCCTTGCTTCAGTATCTCCAGAGTTTAGGACAGCTAAGTTATGATAGAAAGCTAAGGGCTACTAATTGCAAATGCATATTGTTTTTAAGAAGTTAAAAAGGAAATGATAATGACAGGAAAGTCTGACGCACACACTTTATATAGTGTTGAACCTAAAAGCTGCTGCCGGATTTTTGCTTGTGTTTGCTTATAATGCCTGTCATAATATAATGCATGTCAATCAGATTTTTGAGAAAATTCCAAGGAGTAATTATAAGTTCAGACTTGAGCGTTTTTCTTCTTCTTCTTTTTTTATGTTTCACAAACTCGTGATTCGGACATGACGTGCTTGAGTGTGAATCATAGTAGGTTATGTAAACTTCTTGTGTGGCGAAGGTGAAATCTTCGATATGTTAACTGTGTGTAAAAATATGATCCGGTTATATAGATAAATGGAACACACCTCAACTGAGTTCAAATTTTCTATCACTCCAACTGCTTAAATAGCAACTATAAAATAATCGATTTACCATTTAAAATTTATTAATGAGTTACACCATCTAGTCCCTTTAAAAAAGACTTTAAAATGGCCACTTAAGAGCTTTTAATGTTGTGGCCCCATTACACTTTGACAAGAATGGGGTCAAAATGGAAAAATGTGCATTTATCACATTCACACTTCCTAACTTCCTAGCTTCGTTCCTGTCAGGTATCATGTTGTCACTAATTCATTGTCACACACATGATTACTCGCTCACCGGGTGCAGTGAGATAAAACCAAGTTGTTACTCTGTCCGATCAGATTGCACCACGCTCTGACCAGGTGCTTATCACATGCTCACTACATTGTCATTGTGTCCTGCAGGTTGGTATAAATACAGCAACATGCACAGTGTGCTTTTCATTCTTTGAGTGCCGTGGTAAGCAAAAGAAGAATGTACAGTAATATGATCTTAATGCAGTCTTCCTCAATGTTGCATGGACCTACCAGAGGTTGTTGAGAGATCTCCTTTGATGTAGCAATAATGCAGCAACATCCCAATGACAACTCAAGTCAGAATACCAGCCATCTTTCCCAACTGCAACATGCTTGTTTTACATCATTCTAATTACTAAGTGGTGTTATTTGCATAACACTATTCAATTGTGTCATTAATATTTTCTTATTGAGATCTTAATGCATCTTGCTACAACCATGTCCTCACTAATCTTTTTTCATTGCAGGTTGCATGGAAATTCCACATCAAGAGAGACAATACTACATCCTTATGAGTTTCTATTGTGTTCCTGACAAGTTGTACAACTTCTTACTGCATTCACCCATGTGGACATGGTGGAAATGCGCAGAAACTTTTAATAAATTTTAATAATAATGATGATAATAAATCATGTACTAGTCTCATGCTTATCTACTAAATTGTCTTGGGAGGTGTGACTTGTTCTACAATATCAGCTTGCTAGCAGCAACTTATTTTTGTTGCCTTATTATCTTCCTGTAGACTATTGCAATTTGTACTCAATGCATGGTTAAGGGAAAAAAAAAGATTGTTGGTATAAATTGTGTATGTTGGTGGTCGTTTTTGGAGAAATGTTTTACCAACATTGTTTTTTGGGTGTTCTATGAAATGCTGCTATCTTTGATGGTACACTCATGGTTTTTCCATGGGTACTAAACATATCTAATATAATTTTATTTGCTATTCACATGCACAAGATGCTGACTAGCAATGATCCTCAGGCTTAGAAATGTATGACATACTCATGCTATCTCATCGTCAGGACAGCCATCACTAAATGGTGGATTATGGTCTGGATGCGGACTGAGTGACAGTTCTATTCGGACCATGATAGTAATCTATCGCTTTTCTTTTTTCGGTTACACTTTTTAGATAGTTTACTGTGTATAGACAGAGTTTGCAGAAGAAATAGAACCAAATGCACAATACAGCATGGCTTACTCTAAAAAAATGGAAAGTACGGAAATGAGAGGTGAGGGCATGTAAAATACTCGAACTGTGAGCCCAGTATGACAGAGCAACCAAAGTCTTTTCACATTTATTCACAGCCCAGCAGGGTGCAAATGATGATCCACTTAAGATTGATTAAAGATTATTTTTTGTGTTTCATACAGATACAAGGAAATATTCACGTTTTACATAGTTACTGAAAATTTACAATAAATATTATTGAAATGCTAAAGAAATTTTAAATAGCTTATTTTTTTTATAGACTTACAATGACTGCATTTATAGAGATCTGAATCCTAACACAAACGGACCTAATAACATTTTAATTCCGGAGCCTTGGTCTAGGATACAGTCCTCACAACAGTTGACTTCCAAAGTCCTCCACAGTTGATAAAAGGCTTACATTAAACTTGTTACTATTCTGCATTGTTTAGCTAGTTCATTAAACTACTGTTAAGTTATTTCGATTAGCTTTATGGCTGTTGATTTAATCAGTCGAACATGCACTACAACATGCTGTCCTGACTTTCTGTTTCAAAAAGAAATATGTCAAAATACAGAATCAAATAATGGCCCTTGAACCATTTCATGAGGACTTAAAGTCTGCAGTGATTCTGAATGCTTGTCTCGTTGTTACACACACTGTCTGTTCCAAGAAAGAAGTAGGATTGCTTGGAAACAAATGAGTACCTTTGAAGGTCGAGTAGCTTTGGATTTGCGCCAAACGTTTCAATGAGTGTTCAGTGGATGTAATAAAGAGTCTGGCTATTACACCACTCACCTTGACCTGAGTTAATAGGCTCCCAGCCAGGGCAACACCACCTCCATATATCTGCCTGCTGGTCTGTAGTCTTTTTATATGTGTGTGTGTGATGGACAGAGATTGTGATAGGGGAAGAATTAGTATTTTCTTAGAAACAAGCTAACATGTGTTAACATCAAACTCGTTGGACTTTTTGGAAATTTTTTACTTAAACCCAATAACATAGCTTGTGCCATACATAGACTTTCATGCTAAATTAATGTTCATAAACTCTATATTTGCATGGAATTTTCACATTGAATGCAACAATTGTCACCACATCTCCAGGCAATATAAACTCCAGCTTAGTCAAATTTACTAAAGGGTTACAGTAAAATTACAGTCCGTCCACTTCAGAAGATTTAGGAAACTGTGCTGAGATCTCAGAGACACTAAGTGGCACATTAATCAATCAAAGTAATTACTGGGATTAAGCTTCATTCTCGAGTTAATCCCTACAGCTCTGCACACGCTTAATGCGGAGTCATTATCAGGTCCAACAGCCGCAGATTGTATCAGTTTGCATTGACAGAACAAAAATAGCTCAGCAAAGACATTAAGTCAGGGAAATGAATGTGAAGATGCAGTACTCTGTCTTTGCCTTTGGCATGTTGGAAATGAATAAAAGATGAACGCGATTCTTCATAGGTTCTTGGAATATCTTGCAAGTCAATATGATCTCAGGGTTTTTTGGGTTTCCCCTGCTCCAATATGCCTGACTCAGCAAATCGAAAGCTCAGTAATTAGCTCATGAGTTGAAGTGATTGTGCTCAATCAGAGAAGAATGGGCAAAACACAGGAGAATATGATTGCACTGGTCAAGCAAGGATAACCTAAAAACAGTCAAGTATTAATAATTGGACATCTTTTTCAGTGGATACATATTAGATAAATATGTTGCCTGTTCAGGTTGTCATGCATAGCATTTCTCTGCGGAGGCCCAATGAAAGCCATTAGTCCAGCAGACAGACCTCTCAGCCTGTAAAGACTGAAAATAGCTAACAGGTTCCCCTGATGAAGTGTCTGTAGCCCAGTTCTGTCTGCCTCCAATGTCACCTCAGACAGGGCATGTTGAACTCTGTTTCCAGCATTCATTCAATATACGTCTTAAATAAACGTAATAAATACAGCTACAAAGTGTTATGTAACAATGTTATTGCCTATGGAATCTAGAATTGTAAGTTTAGTGTTTTAATAATATTATTGAGTCAACAAGTAGCTGATAACTAGTCAGCAAGACGCAAGTCAGTAGACAAACTGTGAGCAAGATAGAGATTAAACACATCTCCTGTTATACTGAACTTCCAGCCTTCTAACACACAGTATGACTGCAGATCAATCCCTGCTATCCGTTATCACCCTAATGAGGATGGGATCCCTTTTCAGTTTGGTTCCTCTCAACAGTTTGGTTCCTTCTTCTTCCTACTGCCATCTCAGGTAATTTTTCCTTGCCACTGTCGCCTTAGCATGCTCATCATTTTGATTCATTCACATTTCATACAAATTACCATAATTTTTATGATTGTGTAAAGCTGCTTTGCGACAATGACAACTGTTAAATGTGTATAGAAATAAAATTGATTTAAAATTGAATTGAAGATGGTAAAGAAAGTGGTTTAAATATACAGTGGAACCTTGGATTATGAGCGTAAATCGTTCCGGAAGTGGGCTCGTATTCCAAAACACTCATAAATCAAATTTTCCCATAAGAAATAATTGAAACTCAAATTATTCGTTCCACAGCCCAAATAAATACAATAAAATAATTAACATAAAATATAACAAAAATAAAACAACATAAACAATGTAAAAAATATAAAAATAAAACAAATGAACCTGCACTTTACCTTTTAAAAAAGTAAAAATAAATCCTGACAGATAAGTGTTTCTGTTTATGCGTGCAGGCGCTGTTTGTGTGTGTATGTGTGTGTTTTTGTGTATGTGTGAGAAGCTAAAGTAAAAGTAAAGGCGAGAGAGAGTGAGAGAGAGAGAGAGAGAGAGTGTGTGTGTGTGTGTGTGTGTGTGTGTGTGTGTGAAGGGGCACGGTGTCAAATGAAACAGAAAGGGAGAAAATGGATCTTTAACCTCTCTAATGAGACTTTCTTTTGCTTTACACGCACGCACACGTGTTATAAGAAACGGTACATGTGCGCTGCACACAACCGCTTACAAACACAAAATAAAATATGTTTTACACACACGTGGTCACAGTGTTATAGTAAACAGTACACACGTGCACGGATGTTAATTATACCAGTGAGAGTTTAAAACAAGAAGCGGATGCGTGCTACATGATACTCAGTACTCGTAAACCAAGACTTGCTCGTTTTTTAAGTCAAATTTATTAAAAATCTTTGCTCATCTTGCGGAACACTCGCAAACCACGGTACTCGCAATCCGAGGTTCCACTGTACATTGTTAGCCTGACAACAGTTGATTTTTTTCCCTGATGGAACAGTTGTTTTGGAATACCCTTCTGTAAATATATGGTAATAAAGGGCTTATTTTGCACTACACAAAATATGGACATAGGTTTTTTTTTTTTCTTTCTCCGAGGTCATGTTGTATGGAATGGAAAAATGCTGCTGAATCAGAGGTTTATGCTGTCTGAGTAGAAAAGTGCCCAGGGACACAGCACACTGTGTTCTAGCTTGGGGAGAAGGATGTCTGGGTTTTCGTGTTCACAACCCCAATAAAGAAACACTGAAGCTGAGATAGCAATGTCCTACAAGGTATTGGTTTTATAAGATATAAACAATTTAGTCTGACCAATAAAAAAAATAAATAAATCACAAGACACAGCTGAAACCATGGTATAAAAGTATCATGTGCCCCCGTATGTGTAATGGCCTGGAAACACCCTTTATATATCTTGTATTATATATACAGTACCACAGTTGTGGAAAATCTTAAATTGTCCCTGTTTTAATATGTTTCTCTTTTACGTTAATCTCAACTCTGAAGAAAATTATAGCATCATATAACCTGTTTACTTAAAAAAAAAATCAACACTGCACTGTGAGATTTTTTTTCTTGGTCCACTAATAATTGATAATTGACAGCAAATGATTGATAATCTAAAATAAAATATTACTTTATTTCTTCTGATTTCTAAAATTGTCCATGCAAACTACATCTATCCCAGTCTTTATTCACCTCTATAGTCTGACAGAATATTTAATTTTACATTAAAAGACTACTGTAACAACATGTAAATGTTTATAGAAACTCTCATAACTCTCGTAAGTATGCACCAGAAGGATCCCTGGACTTCAGCACCAACATGCACCACAGTCACATGTACAGTCACACTGACTATATCACCTGTATCTTGTTAATGTAAATCAATTTGTCTGTTTTTCTTCCCACAGTCCAAAGATATGCAGATTAGGCCAATTAGCTTTCCCAAATTGCTCATAGTGTGTGAATGAGTGTGTGTACCCTGCAGTGGATTGGCACCCCATCAAGGGTGAACCCCGCCTCATGCCCTAAGTCTCCTGAGATAGGTTCCAGGCCCCCTGCACCCTGTATACAGTATAAAGCAGTACAGACAATAAGTGAGTGATTAGTGAGTGAACTAATGCTAATGCTGGTTATAGCACAAAGTTTAAATCATAATTTCTGTTCCTATATCCAGTTCTGTATGTTATTTATTCTATTGTTTTAATATGTTTAATAAAACCATGCTTGTAGTTATGATTCCTTCATCTCATGACTGAACATAAGATGAAATAATGGATGTAACATTCTACCAGAAGGAGGGGAATGCCACAAATAATGCTTCTCCTTAAAGAAATTCTGACTTTCTACAACTGTACCTTATTTTTTCACAATAATTCAGTTCTATTATATGAAATTCAATTTTATTTATACATTGACATTAATGCATTAACAATGGTTATTTTTGCAAAGCGACTTTATAGAAGCAAAAGAAAAATTTGGAAATAAGTTTTAAAAATGTAAGGAAATATTTATAAATTCTCACTCACTCACTCATCTTCTATACCGCTTTATCCTGTATTCAGGGTCTCAGGAGCCTATTCCCAGGAAGCTTAGGGCACGAGAGAGGGTACACCCTGGACAGGGTGCCAATCCATCTCAGGGCACACACACATACACACACTCACACACCCATTCACACACTACGGGCAATTTGGGAACACCAATTAGCCATATCTATGGACTGTGGGAGGAAACCGGAGTACCCAGAGGAAAACCACCAAGCATGGGGAGAACATGCAAACTCCATGCACATAGAGATGGTAATCGAGCCTGGCCGGGAATTGAACCCGGACCGTGGAGGTGCAAGGCGACAGTGCCAACCAATTATTTATATAAATTACAATTTATAATTAGTTCATTTCCAGTCTCCTGATGCTGGATCTGCTGGGACAGCATGGCAGGCACAAAGCAAGGTAAGAATGAATAAATCTAGATTATTTGCCTGATATCTGGTATGCCTGTGGGTGGAAAGCCTCTATGCCCGCTCCACACTATAGCCTAGCAAATCTTACAGTTTGAAGGACTGCTGAGCCATTGTTTTCCATGATCCAGGAAGAGCTGTCCATATAAATTTATTTGGGGGGTTGGCTATACCCAGTGTGTCTGTCAGTGAGTAACCTAAATTGCAAAAATGTAAGGATGACAATTGTAAGGATGATAGGATAGCTCCCCAAGCTAAGCTCTTAGAGGAGGTTGACACCACAGAGCCCTTGATGCAGAAAGGATCTATCCCTGCACTCTGCTCCAAGTTCAATCAGCCTCAACATGGTCAACCAGCCTCCATAACCCTGATTCCTGACTTGGAAGACATCATCCTTGCTTCACTGCCTGGCTCAGCAACCTGGTTTTGACATCATACTTGCTTCAATGTCTTGTCTGGATGTCATCATGCTCACTCTGCCAACTGATTTCGAGTACTTCTTGCTTGCTCTGCTGCCTAGTCTTGATGCCAACCCTGCATTGCTGCATGGTTTGGAGAACATCATGATCTCTCTGCCTCCTTACTTTAGGAATAAAGCCTGTTGTGGTCAGGCTCTTGCCAAAAGCATGCAAAGTGGCATCTTCTGTCTGAAGTGCTAGCCTTGTTCTAGACAGACCCTCCCTTTCAAAGTCCATGCACTCACAGTCCAATCAGACTCACACAAAAGGCCCATGAAGTAACCACTCATGTTGCAAAGTTTAGACTTGTTCTAGTCATGTCCCTGCCAGAGGCTGAAAAGGTCAGCCTATTTTGTCATGAGCCCATGCCAGATTCCTGCTGACCTCCATGACAAACTGCAGCCATGAGCCCATGTCAAGTTTCAGCCTGGCTTTCATACCAAGCACTTACTTATATGTCAGGTTTAAGCCTAGTGCCCATTCCAAGCCCTTTCCCAGTACTCATTCTAAGCCTCAGCTCAGCTCCCATGCCCAGCCCCTGTCTGATTACCCTGGCAAATCCTGGCTAGGCTTTGTTGCCAAGTTCTGGAATAGTTCCCACGCTTAGCTCCTGCCTGGCTCTTTCTCCTGACTCTATAACCACAAATCTCAATGGAGAACTCTGTTCCCTTGTACTACAGCCTTGGGATCTGGCAGAAATGAACCAGAAACATGCCCGGAGATCAGCCTGGTGATGCACCTCAGCCACATGCACACTCACATGCACATTACATCACATCATAGTATCACCCTTAATTTGTTACTGTTTTTTTTTCTTTGTATGTTTGGTTTAGATTTGTCTCGTCTTGTTATTTTTGTTGTTGTTTTAGTTCTTGTTTTCTGTTCTGTCTCTTACGCTAACATTAATGGCACATTAATTATAATGCTGGTCCATGCTCAGAAATCAATACATAGTTCCTTTTCTTGTATCTAGTTCTCTTTTGTTGTTCATTTGATTGCTTTCTATGTGGTCAATAAAACAAAAACTAGCATATCCTAGCCTCATTTATTCCCTGTATTGAAACCATTATACTGTATATATTTACATATTTGTTTATGACTTTATGTCATCTTTATGTTCTCTGAAGTGTAATTACTTACCTGCTTTAATATAATGCTTAGCATATATTCTACAAAAAGCAAATGCCCTAAATTAAAATTATATATTTATTATACAACAATTATGTCCAATCCACTTAAATGAGCGGCCAAACAGCATTCCAATAGTGCTCTTATTAACTATAACCACTCCAGGACATTGCATTGACCGGGATCATTTGTAATGGTCAAATGAAATGCACATAAAAATCTACTTCTAACAATATTTTTTCAAACTGTTACTACGGTAAAGCTAGTGACATAATCAACAGCCATAACAAACAATACATTTTACTGTATTTTACTTTATGTATAACTTTTTACATAAAGTTTGAAAGATTATCATATGAAAATGAAAAGCAAGGAGGAAAAGCAATTTCATGAAAAGCAACTTTAACAAGGACATACAAATAATTGTGAGACAGCTGCATCTTGGGCGTCTATTTCTGCTAACAAATAGCCGTTTGATATAAAACTGTTGTATAAAAGAAATATTGAAAAAGCATGAATGCAGTTATACTAAATATTGGCATAGCTGTGATTTGGCATTAACATGAGCCTGAGTCATAGATATTTGATTACTGATATTTAATTATAAGTACAGAAAGAAAAATTTTAAAAAATTTAATTACAGTACTACCATTTACATCAGTCTTTGTCACATCACAATAGGTAAAAGTCACTTCTGGCATTAAAAAATGATTCTGATCATCATTTCAGCACTTGCGTGAACACTTTTTGCTCTT
>JAOVVA010000037.1:31420924-31453064 GCA_028565275.1 Leiocassis micropogon
TAATTACCTAATTCCATATGTGTTATTTTATAGTTTTGAAATCCCCAGTATTGTTGTAGAATCTAGAAAATAAATCACTAAACAAAGAAATTTTGACCCCAAACTTTTGAACGGTAGTGTATGTACATGCGGCTCTCAAAAAACAACCAAAAAAAGTCAATTAAACATTGTTAAACATACCTCTCAAATCCTCTTTAAAAGTCTTTGTTGCAGCTGTTGGTCTCTCCCTGCACTACAGGATGTTTATAGAAATAACACCATTGACAAGAGATTGCTCTTGTCAATGGTGTTATTTCTATAAACATCCTGTAGTGCAGGGAGAGACCTGATGCACAGATGGATGTAGAAGACAAACTGTGAGAAAGGGGGTTTTCAAAGAGGATTTGTGAGTTGTGCTCAATGATGGACCAAATGCTATGGAGTGATAGAGTCCATGTTGAGTAGTACCTTTGTATAGAGAAAGAGTTAGACTACCAACATGTACAATTTGAACAAATAGAAGATATGCCCATTTTTGCATTACTTTCGGTACAGTCCTTATGTAACAGCAATGGCGCATCTAATATTTTATGGAATGTTCAAAAAGCACACATGGGTGAAAGGTTTGCATATCCACAAACTGTTGCCAATAATATATCCATTATTACTTTATCTACTGTAGTTACCTATTTTAGATTATTTTAAGCATTTATTTTGAGAAGTTTTTTTGGTAGCGTAGATGTATTCAGCAACTCGACAGCAAATACAGACAATGTCCTGCCCACAAGTTGTGACTGTGTTCGACCACACCATCAAAGCTTGATTTAGGAATCTCCCACATGAAGCGAATTCCTGGTAATAACTATTATTGTCTCAGACAGATTCAATGAGGACAGCAATGAAACCATGAAACCCAACAGCTGTAAGCTAACTAAATTCAGCAACAACAAACAACCAAGTTGTCTTAACAGTACACCATAAAGCTGGTTTTAACATTAGCCAGCTTTTCTTGTTTCAAAGTGACTAGACTATGCCATACAGCAAGATCTAGTAATTCTGACAACCACATGAAGCAAATCCCAAACTATCTCGCTCCTTTAACTGCATACCGATGGCACAATATAGTGCAGAATTTAGAAATGAGTGCAAATAAACTAAAAGAAGTACAACAGCGGTTTCTAGCAAGACACCTGAATGTCATATGGGCTGCCGACTTTTTTTTTCAACTATGATATGCAACTGATTTTATCAAGCTGTTAGAAATAATACAAAAGCAAACATCTTAAGGCTCTGGATTAATTTGCAGATGTACATTTGCAGCAAATTGTTGACAGGATCATGGGCACCCAAGGCTCATCCATGCCTGCGGGAACCAAAGGCCAGCCCATACAATCTGATCTTACAGAAAAGCCAAGGCAGCACAAATCAATGAAAAAAGTCAATGCTGACCAAAAAAACATAGTCACCAGAAAACCTGGTGCACCAAAGACTACCATGAACAGGGCACAACAGGCAAAGCAGCCTCCAATCAAGAACTCATGGGATGCGCCAGGCAAAAAATAAAATAAAATAGATGAAGGTCTTACCTAGCAACCAACAGTCCCCAAAGGATCCATTGCCAATATCCTGGTGGCATGCACCACTGCATACCCCCTAGGTCTTGTGGTGTTATCCCCCATTGGGTCAGAACTGGCTTGGTGGCACAAGGATGGATTTAACATTATAACTGATTGGTGTAAATTAAATATTTTGATATGAATTGAATTGAATTTTTTTCTCTAGGGGTACTCAAACCTTTGCACCTGACTACATTGTCTATAATGTTGTACATATAATACCTTGCACCTCCAGGGTCCGGGTTCGATTCCTGGCCAGGCTCGATTCCCGGCTCTGTGTGCATGGAGTTTGCATGTTCTCCCCGTGTTTGGTGGGTTTCCTCCGGGTACTCCGGTTACCTCCCACAGTCCAAAGACATGTAGATTAGGCTAATTGGCTGTTCCAAATTGCCCGTAGTGTGTGAATGAGAGTGTGAATGTGTGTGTGTGTGCCCTGCAATGGATTGACACCCTGTCCAGGGTGTACCCCGCCTCGTGCCCTAAGCCTTCTGGGATAGGCTCCAGGTCCCCGCGACCCTGAGTACAGGATAAAATGTAATGATGCATCATGGCACAGCAATGTGATCTTGCTTTTGACAATGGTAATTGTCGCAAAGCAAAAAACATTATGGAAATGAGTATGAAATGTGTGAGAAACTATGTACAAGGTGACACAGAATAACGGGAATTTTTTAAATGTGTATTGGTAGCCATTAGCAGGTGGTAGCACTGCGGGTTAGTGACATTTAGCAAGTAAACACTCCGCCATTTTAGTAATCATGGATCAGTGGAACGGGTAACAGCGTACGTTAGCCATAAAAATGTTTTATAATATTGTAAAAAAGTTCCCGTTTTTTGTGTCACCTTGTATAAAAGGTTATAACAGGTAATACTTTCACTATTGGAGGCACAGGTACAACCCTGTTTCAGAATTTTTAGTCCTGAACTATTAAACAACTGCAGTCACAAGTCATCAGAGAGCAGCTTTCTACATGAGTCAAGTCCAAGACCGTCTTGATGGTAAAGTGGAACCACAAGCATTCCTCACTAATCACATAGGGCCTCCATGCGACAAGATTTCCAGCCAAAAGCGGGGCACCAGGATGAGTCAGATATGTCCGGAGGGCAGAGGGGTCTGGATAACTGGCAGCTCAGGAGTGCCATGTGCGGCTTGATACAGAGGAGAGGAGAAGAGAGGAGAGGAGAGAAAAAATCATGGGAATCAGCATTCTATTAATTATGCATATAATGAGGTTTAATGTTTGAGCAGGGGTCTTCATCTGCACAGCCAATAGAATAACAATGTATAGACTGCACACTATGCTCTATAGCTTTTAATCAGTGGTTCCAAACTCTGGAGGAAAAACACAGTGTAGGGCAGGGGGACCTCCAGGACCAGGGTTGGGTACGACTGTTCCAGATCACAATGACAGATACTTAATATACTTTATACGATTACACACCAATGTTAAAAAAAAAAAGCTTTTTGATAGCTTCTGCTGTGATCTATATTGGTACAAAAATAAAAAAAAGAAATGTTCACTGAGCTCAGCAATTTTAGCTGCCTTTGAAGCTCTATTTCCGGTTAAATTATGATTCTGGCACTGCTACAGACATCTTTATGTATCAATCATTTCCCCCTGGTTAGATTTATAGTTTTATTTACTAAGATATGATGGACCAATAGTACATTTAGATTACAATATTTGATTATATAATATTATATCTTAATATGAACTTGATTTTTTTTTTATATTACTTAAATTGACTTTTGCACTGTTTATGATTTAGAATTTTTAAAAAGCAATCATGTTTTTTCTTAGTTTAAATTTTATAAGCTAAGAAGTGCATGGAACTAAACCATAAAGCCAATACTGTAAATCAAACTGCATCATGGCTAGGGTGCATCAATACACCCCTATTGGAGAGAGGTTCAACAAATTTGGGGAAGGGTGACTACAGGTTTGTTATAGAGGCCAGCCTCAAAGGGTAGGAATGCCTTTGCTTGAGAAAATCAAGAAGAGTAAGAAGGAGGGAGTAAGAGGAGGAGACATGGGTAGAGACGAGGAGGAGGGAGTGGAGGAGTTGCTGTGTGTGTGTGTATGTGTGTGTACATGTGGCTGGAGCTCAGACTGTTGAATGAGACAGCCTTGTGTGACTTCAATCTGTTCATTCTGTCTCCAGCAGAGCACATGTAAAATGAAAGTGTGTGTAAACGTGTAAGAGCGCTGACAGGCATCCAAGTTAGCCCACTAAAAATCGAGCAGCTGGAACAAAACACACACAAAAAAGACATTCCTTATAATTTGTACCTCTGCTGGCTGGGACTCCTGCTCTTGTTTCCTTCACTGCCATGAGTTTAGTAAGACTCTGGAGAGCTGGGCTTCTCCACCTTCTGCTTTGGCTCCTCATGAGCTTCTTGCATGCAGATTCCCACCCGCAGTGCCTCGACTTCAAGCCTCCTTTCCAACCTCAGGAGCCGCTCAGCTTCTGCAAAAAGTATTCCAAGTTTGGCTGCTGCGATTTGGAGCAAGACAAGCGGATTTCACAAAAATTTGACCAAATTATGGACTACTTTGATCATTCTGGGTTCCTGGTCTGCGGGAAGTACATCCACAACATCCTGTGTCAGGTAAGACACAAACTTGTGCCTGCCAGGCCTGTCATCATAGTGTGACGAAACCCATAGATTGTTCGCCAAAAAATTGACAACAAAAAAAAACACTTGTGTAACACTTACAAATATTTTTGCTCGAAAATAGGATATAAAAACATGTTTTGATGAAACTCAAATATTTGAAACAGTGTCTCTTATGAAGTGATGTTTATAGTGTAGTCCTTACGTCACTTAGTTCTAGTGGAACCTTGGGCATACTGAATGAATGGAAGGTTTTACGCTTGAGAATGAATGAATCGTGGGGGTCATAGTTTTCCTTATACTTTTTAAAAGTTGTCATTCATCTCATCTTTTTTATATCACAATCTCGTATTTCTTTTGCTCCAAATACTTCCTGAAGATATAGGACATGGTGACAGAAAGTGATGATAACTGGGTATATCTCTTAAGACCTGAATGCAGCAAGATAAACTTAACCACGTTTCACAAGGACATTGTCTAAACCTAAAAGTGTGCATGGTACAGTAGATTAAAGCCATCTTTATCTCATGATGGGCAAATAAATGTATGTAGATTTAGAATAGCATGGAAACATATCATTAGGCGAAACCAAGTCTGACCCATGGCTGTTTTGTGCCTACTGAGCCTTGCCCGATTAAATCCAGCCATTCTGATGATGCCTTTAGCAGATAAGAAAAAAATGCTGCAAGCCATGAGAATCACCTCATGGATTTAAGCCATTTGAATAATGGTGCTTTATTTCACCACACTAATCCTCCATAGATAGTGTGGTTGGCTGAGGAAAGGTTTCATTCCCTTGACCACTTAAAGAGGAAGCTTTGCTCAATGACAGCCTTTGTTGGGACATTTATCTCCGCCACAGGGAGCTGCTTGTGTGGCAGTGGAGACCTGGGAACCAAAATATCAACTTCCTTTCAAATCTTAAACAGCATCTCTCAGATTCTCAGAGACTGCCTAGGGATATTAAGTAGGCAAAAAGAAGAGCATTAAATAGATATATGGAGGAGGTTGAGCACAGAGAAATAAAAAAATAATATGCAGCTGAAGACAGTCGGAGATTAGCGATGTGACACCGATGCAGAATTTATGGTCACTAAGAAGACAAGTTCAGACACAGGATTAGTATTAAAATGAGAAGCAGGAGGATTGCATTAGGGATTTATATTATTATAACAGATTCCTTATCTGATATGCTGCAGAAATGTGGGAAAAAAATCCCTTGCAACTATATTAAAAAAAGGATTGATCATAAAAAAAGATTGAAATAAATAATGTAGCCCACCATCCACTTTGAAAATTTATTTACTAGCCAAAAAATTGCTACAACAAGCATAGCTAGCTGTCCCTATGTTTAAGGTTCCATATTTTACTATTTATTTAACAAGTTAACACCGCCAGTTAAAGCGCCAATAAGTGCAGGTGTTAATGCTCCAGCTAAAATATCCTTCAGATAGAGCTTTTTTTTTTATTTAAAAAAAAAAAAAGCATTCTCAAACTTTCTTTATTTTACTTCTTTTCCAAGTGTGCCATTTCAGTGTCTATGTAAACCAGTTACTGCTGAGAACAGCACATCTGAGCAACAAGCCATATAAGGTCAGAATTGGGGGAAAACGTTTAATTTGACTTGTTTAAGCCATAGCCGATACATGGAAAAATGGAAAAAATGACCCATTTGAATGGCTATAAAAACTTAAAGATGTATTTGCACAACAGGTGTCATTTAAATATAGAATAATTGGGGAAGCACTGCAGTGAAATGGGTAGCAGAGCGACCTCACAGTTGCACAGGTTCGGTCTTGAACTTAACTGGGGTTACTGCCTTTGTGAAATTTCATATGTCCTCTTGTGGGTTCTCAAGTTTTCTCCACTGATGATTAGTTGATTGCTGATTGGATGTTAAATTGCCCCCAGGTGTAAATGCTTGTCCATAGCAGGATGGTGAAAGAAAGATTGGATTGATTGAAAAAAAGCATTCTGGAAAACAAAAGCATTGAAATGAAAATCACCATTGGCCTTTATGGTTTCTAGATTAGCTACAGAGGTTGATAGGTTTCTTTCCTGAGCCACCCTTAATCTCTTCATATTTTGCTTTCAAAGTGCCAACTGCTTTCTTGGGAAATAACTCTCCAGGTTTCCTGAATTACTTTTTGGCTCCTTGTACCTGATCAGCTTTGGAGGGATTTTTTAAATTATTGTTATTTTATTTTGTTTTGTTTAATTAAGAAATTCATTGATTAATTATTCCTCTCTATTATTCAGTTATTCACTCAGTGAGAAAGAGTTGCAGATTATGACAGATGGTGAGGCTGGTGATTTAATATACTGGTGATGCTGAATGCTGAGTGGAACGAGATGAGAGGGGAAATGTATCATTAGGCACTTTGCAGCCTGTTGCAGCAAAACATTTGTTCCCATTTCTTTAATTTAATATATACAGTATATATACATCTATATCATTTATACATAATTTAAAATACATAATTAAATTTTAGTTGAATGTGAAGAAATGAGGGGTGGCTCAAGACTTTTGATCCTACTGTATCCTTTTAGTCAGAACACATATTGCGGACTTGAGCAGCACTACAGTGGCTCATAAATCCGCCAGTGTCAAACTATTAGCCCTAATTTAAGGCCTTGAGTATAAACTAAGGCTATTTAAAAGACTGAAAAAATATGTATTTAAAATGATTGATTTACATAGAAGTTCATGGACTACAAATGACATTTTAAAACCAAATGTCCTGATATTTCAGTTTGTTAGAAAACAATCCAGAATTTGGTTATACCCACAACATAGTGGCAGACAGATTCCTGCCAATTCACCATATAGAAAGTGGCTTTTTGGTTTTAAAGGCCTAATGGAATGCGCCAAATGTGCCGGCTGTGAATTTGGGCCTGGGGGATCATCTGTTTTCAATCTGAACAAAAACTCAGTTTTTTTAACCCAGAGTTAAACAGATCTGAAACCCCAATTACCTCCAGAGCTTCCCAATTATTGAATGTCAATGAAATGTAAACACATAGATGAAAAGAGTGAGCTGGTTTGCAGAAGGCTGTATGGAGATGAAGAACATTAAAGAAAAGATTGTTGAAGACTGCTGGTTTTAGTAACTCACTGTGAATTGAATTAAAGAGTTGCAAAACAATATATTTACAAATCCATATATTTAGAAGAGGAAGTGGGTGCCAGGAAAGCATGACAGAGTTTTGGTGAAATTCTAAATAGATAATTGTATATAGTTTAAATGAATACCTTTAGATGTTCCACACATAATCAAACACTGTCAGGTTTAGGACTGAGGTAAAGCAGAACGTCAACTGTAGTTTTCTCAGCAAAATTTGCTCCCAAATATGCTATGGCAGAGACATTACATAATCCATTGCAAGTGTGGTTTAACATGTACCAGACATTTCCGTTTACCATAAATAACCCAAAAATGGGCTTCTATTTAAATTCTTATCAAAGAAATGCCACATTTATACCTTGGAAATGTATAAAATCTTCACTTCTGTCAGCTTTTGAAGAAGTAAATCACAGCCACTTTATTTTAGTTTTATAGTTGTAAAGCCATTATAGCCATTTGGGATAATTTGCTTGGGTTGAGATATAAGACATTGTTGTTGAGGCCGACCCAGTGATGGGTGTGGAGTTGTGGCGGAAAGGTAATAAGAGCTTGGACTAGCCAGTGTGCCCATGAGCTGCTGTATTTATATCCCAAGTGTCCATCCCCAGGACTGAACTGCATTCTGGGAACTCAACAAAGACGAACGTGCAGAGCAGCACGTTTCAGGAAGAAGTTCTGAGAAAGAGAGAGGGGGGGAGTAAAAGTGGAAGAGAGGGGGAGGAAACAATGTTTTAACTAAGAGATCAAAGTTAGACTGGAGACAATTCCTAAAGAAATTGTTCAAGGGGCACATGGGTGTATTGGTTCTCCTGGGCAAAACGGTAAAAACAGAATATTTATGCCCATATGGTTCCTGAGAGAAGGCCAAGCGATCGCACAGTATAAAATAAATGGATTCCTATGGAAAATCTGGGTTTGATTCGGTCATAAGCAATGCTTCATAACTCCCAAACGGTTTGACCAATCCTGGTCATTTAACATTTTATTTAGGCAGGAGACCTGTTTTTTTCAAATTAAGTGTAATTTATAGAAAAAAAAACTCCATGCACGTCTGAAACAAATAATATATGGTAATAATAATATGGTGGCATGGTGGTGTAGTGGTTAGCATTGTCTCCTTGCATCTCCAGGATCCGGGTTGTATTTTTGTCCAGGTTCAATTCCCATCTCTGTGTGCGTGGAGTTTGTTGAACTCCCTGTGCTTGTTGGGTTTCCTCTGTGTACTCCGGTTTCCTCCCACAGTCTAAAAACCTGCAGATTGGCGTTCCCCAACTTGCCCGTAGTGTGTGAATGAGTGTATGTAAGTGTGTGCCCTGTAATGGATTGGCACCCTGCCCAGGGTGTACCCCGCCTTGTGCCATAAGTCTACTGGGATAGGACTTCAGGACCCCTGCAACCCATATAGACGATGAGTAAGAGTTAGGGAGTGAGTATGTGCAAGATATCAGATTACATGCACAGTTCAAGAGTCAGCAATAAGAACATGGCTAAACCCTAATTTTCACAATTTTATCATTTTTCACCAAATGATGATTTCTAATTTCATGTTTAATCCAGGAATTGTTTGTTGTTACATTTTAAACTTTTTTTTTTTTTTTTACTCTAAATCAGGCCAAAAATCACAGCAAAAAGTTTAGTTTCTATATAACCTGCTATTATAAACTTTGTTTTATGTTTGTATTATAATGAATTATGTTAGGCTTCATACTACAAATATATAAATGTTCTCGTTTTAAGTTACATTTAGCATTAGCCAAAGCTTGTTTTTTTATTTATTTTTTATTTTTTTTATTAAGTATACATGTTTGCACATATTTAATTAGAAGAATCATCATTCAAAACAAACAAACAAAAACTTTTACATTTATGTAATAATGATGATAATAATAATAATAATGAGCACAGATCAATTGTGATTTTGATCATTAAGGAAAAAAATCAAAAGAACTTTCACCTCCAGTGTCTGTACTTTAAGGTACATTTTTAAAATCACATTGCTGTTGGATCAAACACGCTTGTTTTGGGTCAGTGACATCTGTTGCTACATATAGTAAATAGAACATAAGACTTAATACTAAACCTGAATATGTTCTGTCCTGTAGGAATGTTCTCCTTATGCAGCTCACCTCTATGATGCTGAGGATGCGAATACTCCCATGCGTGAGCTCCCTGGTCTTTGTAGGAACTACTGCTCTGATTACTGGCTTCACTGCCGTTACACACTCAGTCTACTGACAGACAACAGCATAACTGCCAGCATTGAAGAGGATCGTGATAAATTCTGTGACTATTTGGAGCTGAAGGATCCAGATTATTGCTATCCCAATGTTCTCAGCAGCGAGGAGTTGAATGCTAACCTGGGCAATGTTCAAGCTGATACTAAAGGCTGCCTTCAGCTTTGCTTGCAGGAAGTAGTAAATGGTCTGCGTAATCCAGTGGCAATGGTGCATGCGAATGATGGCACACACCGCTTCTTCATAGCTGAGCAGCTGGGATACGTATGGACGTACTTGCAAAATGGCTCAAGGATTGACAGGCCTTTCTTAAACCTCAGCAAGATTGTGTTGACATCACCGTGGAATGGGGATGAACGTGGATTTCTCTGTATCGCCCTGCATCCCAGGTTCAGCGTAGTAAAGAAGGCATATGTCTATTATTCTGTTTCTGTGAACAGACAGGAGAGGATAAGGATCAGCGAGTTCCTTCTGTCAGACACTGATATGAACATGCTAGATCATTCATCTGAAAGGTAATATTATTATTATAATAATAATAATAATAATAAATATAATAATAATTATTATTATAGTAATCTAATTAACAAATGTTTTGTAAATGAGTGCAGAAGTACAGTCAGACAGCACATTTGTTGTCTAATGGATATATTTCATTGTAATTTGATAACTAATTAAACTAAATATTACAATGTCATGCAAGTTTAACATTTCCAATTGAAACCAAACTGCATAATCACATTGTTTTTTAATTATTTATTATAATAATTTTTTTAACAGGACCCTTTTGGAAGTTGTGGAACCAGCATCAAACCACAATGGGGGCCAACTTCTGTTTGGTTTGGATGGCTACCTTTATGTCTTCATAGGAGATGGAGGCAAAGCAGGGGACCCCTTTGGCAAGTTTGGGAATTCCCAAAACAAGTATGTGAACGTATGTCTGACCTTCTGTCAGGACTTGCTCATCAGAAAGATTCACAGGGCCTCTGATTAAGATTAGAGAGCTGGACAATCACATGCTTAAAGACTGGGATGCAAAAAGAAAATTAAAATTGCATGAAAAAATTAGAATTTTTCTTTTGTGCAGGCTGAGCGAGCAGTCAGTTATTCATCTAGCGAGACAAAGAAAAAACATTTTTTTATTTAATTCATCATTAGTAACTACGGACAAAACTGCTGTGATTTACTTCAAATGAGGTGAGTAGTTTGTCCATATTCTGGGAAAATGGGTCAGATTTAAAAAAAAAATAAAAAAAAAACAGTCCTGCAGACATCTCAAGCTGAGACCAGTAATGAACTTAAGTGGTGTACTTGAGGTTGAGGAATTGCCAGTGCCAGAATTTATAGACCATGCTGATGGTGCTGCCTTTCCCACCTGCTTATGCAGGCATATATTAGGGTTATTTATTTTATTAAAAAAAAAATTTATTTAGAAAGAAAGAAAGAAAGAAAGAAAGAAAGAAAAAGAAAGAAAGAAAGAAAGATTGATTTAGGGTTAATCTTTTATTTAAAATAAAAGAAAGATCACTTTCAAGTTTAGGTCACTTCTTCCAGTAGATATTTATTTTTAGAAACTAATTAAAGGTATACCAATGGTTCTTAAGACCAGAAAAGCTTCAGAATGGCGCAGATTTTCTTATGCGTTGGACTTAGTAATATTATCAGTGTGATTTCCTGATGACCCATTTTATCCATAAACATTTGTAAATATTTAAAGCAGGGAAACCATAACTTACATTTGGAAAGGAAAATTTGTCATGTGTTACCTCAACTAGTTACTGTCCAGGGCGTTTGGCAAACATTTACCCTTAGGCACCAATGTACATTCATTCAGCCAGAGACATAGCCTCAAAATATTAGTGTTGGCTCTGGACGCCTGACTTCCCTAGCAATGACCAGTGAATCTACAGAGAGCAGCACAGGGCCACTCTAAAGCACAGTTTACCCTTAGAAAAAAGGCCTTCCAATATTCACACATTGTAGACTATGGCTTTTGAACCTTGGTGCCAAGATGAAGATGTCAATGGCCAGAACTGTGGATAAAGTGGAGAGTGGTAATATGGAGACTACATGTTAAATGTCTCATTGTGGCGTACACCAAGTGCTTCTAGGCCTACAGCACAAGGGACTGAAGTCACAGTAACTACCTATGGCAGAATCTAGCTAAAATATAAAGTGAATATAAAAAGTCAATAAAACTTCAATAAAAACTGTAGTCTTTTGTGGTGTAACAACAATAAAACCAAGTTGAATCATGTCTGATATTTTTCAGCCTTTAATGTGATGTAGGAACTTTTAAAATTCAAGCAAAAACAAACAGGAAAATGATAATGAAAAACAGTCACCTGGTTGCAATATGTACACCCATTTATAATGTTAAAAGTGGTTGAGGTGTTGTAATACTGTTAGGAAGGTCCCGGGGTCAAACCCAGCACCACGAAGTGTAAAGAATATCTGCCAAGTAATGGTCACTGAGTGCATGTGACAAAATATTTTTCATATTCTTTAAATGTCTGATCTACGTAAAGTCTAAAGTGACAAGATGGGAGTCATTACTTGCAGGAATCAAAAGAAAGCAGGCCAAAATCACCCCAAAACTTGTGACAATATTTGTTATAGTCTGATGGGACCAAGGTAGAACTACATGAGCAACATTTGGAAAGATGACAGCTTATCACCCAATGACCACCATACATAGTGAAGTATGTTGTGGTGGAAGTATCATGCTATGGGTCTGCTTCTCTTCAGCTAGGGCTGAGACTCTAGTCAAGAAAGACATTCTCACAGGTTGCTCCAAAAACTAATCTATTTTTACACAAAACTCACAGGCAGAGAAATATTTCACCATCCTGTGTTATAATGACCCAAAACACAAATCCAAGTCAACAAAGGAACAGCTTCAGAAGAAGAAGAGCAATGTTTTTTAGCCCAGCTAAATCTTAATGAAAATGGGTGAAATGGGTGCACAAACTTAGGAGTATTCATGTGGGGTATTGTTTTTTTTTTCCTTTTTTATTTTCACTTGAATTTTGTTGGTTTGTTGATGTACAGTACATCACATTATAGTTGAAAAAAATATTCAAGTCAAACTGGGACTTTTTATTTGTGTAGAATAACTGAACGCAGTTATGAGAGTAAATTTAAACACAGGTATGAGAGTAACGTTATTTCTCTATTGTATATAATTCCCTGCTACACTAGTGCACTTGTCCCAGCATTTCACTAGTGCAAGGCAAATCTGAAGTCTATCCAAGCAACATTGAAAATGTTATTGTGAGGTGCATCTTAGCTCCTAAATTACTGTACTGTAATGTGGTGTTTTCACACCATTCAAACTGTATTACGTCTGGCTACACAAAACAGATCTCAGACACAAATTTTTGTTCTTGTTGTTGTTATTTTTTTTTTTTACCCTTTTGGTAAGCATAATGTTAAGGGTTTTTCATATTAAGTAGTATTAACATCATGTTTCCTAGTGTTGCAGTGGTAAGCATACAGTGCTTTCACCACAGCGATCAGAGTTCGAATCCTATCCAGGCCATCTCATTCTTTGTTTATGTTTTGCAGATCCACTCTACTAGGCAAAGCTCTACGGATTGATGTGGACAACAATGATGATGGTGCCCCCTACAGTATCCCCTCTGACAACCCTTTTATTGCGGAGAAAGATGCAATGCCGGAGATTTACGCCTACGGAGTCAGGAACATGTGGCGCTGCTCCATTGACAGAGGAGACCCAATCACAGGTCAAGGACGCGGACGCATGTTCTGTGGAGATGTCGGCCAGAATAAATATGAGGAAGTGGATATAATTGAAAAGGGGGGCAACTATGGATGGAGGGCAAAGGAAGGGTTCTCCTGTTATGACAAGAATCTTTGTTCAAACTCCTCACTGGGTAAGATCTGTCATGAGAAGTTTTCGCATCAGTTTATCAAAGGTTCTGGGTTTAACACTCATATGGCCACAAACATTGCCTCTGTACCTCGAGTTAATTCAAATGGTCAATTTTGTTTTGTGGGCAAATGATTTAGTGATTTTTTTTTTGTTTGTTTGGTTGGTTCACTTTTAACAGGAAATTTAAACATCCATTAGATATTACAAATAGGCTTGCTCCTGTATAATGCTTGTACAGTATATTGCTCTATACTGATTTGTGTTCCATATTTGCTCTCCTTTTTTTTACAGATGATATCCTACCAATTTTTGCTTATCCACATACAGTTGGGAGGTCAGTGACTGGTGGCTATATCTACAGAGGGTGTGAGATGCCAAACCTTAATGGTCTTTACATCTTTGGGGATTTCATGAATGGGTACAGTGGGCTTACTATTTACTGTATGTTTACTTCATTGTTCCTCTTAAAGTAGGCTAATGGGAGTAGATATATAAAATCTAGCAAAGCAGGATTTCTTGAAGAATGACTAATTGCTAGTGACAAGTGCTCATACTAAAACATTATCACTTTTACAGTTTAGTAGTCACTCACTTTGGAACGTGTTTAGCAGACACTTCTCCAAAAGTTAAACGTTTTAAAATGTGTGTAATTGTGAGTGTGTTATGTAGAATTTTTGGAAGGAGTCTCCAGTGCGAGACTTTAAAAAAAAAATTTAACATTTCTATACATGATTTTAAAGTTAAAAATTAGACGCTTTAGCAGATGTGACTATGGATTAGAAGGTCATATGTTTGGGCCATTAGTTCCTTGGAGGCCAGTGTTTCAGATGTGAAGCAGGGAGTCCAATCATTGCTGCTGCGTACTGAGAGAACTTTTTATCTTGGTGGAATTCAAATGCTACTGAAACACTGGGAAAAGTGCATTACTGTAGCAGGGAATTATATATACCGAAATAAAGATTTTTCCTCTCATACAGTTTTGTTGTTCTCTGCAATCAAAAGTCCTGATTTGACTTGAACGCACTTCATAAAACCAGTCAGTCATTAACAAATTTTTTTTTTTTTAACCTAGATCAGCAGGGTCAATGTTTATAATATGCATGGCCATTTCTGCCCTATGAAAAACACATATGTTGTTTCTGTTTGAACTAGACGACTCATGTCTCTTAAGGAGAATAAAGACACTGGCAATTGGACCTACACAGAAATATGCATGGGCAAGGATAAGACATGTGCCTTTCCAAGACTGATAAACAGCTACTACAAGTACATCATATCCTTTGGTGAAGATGAGGCAGGTAACCTTGAGGAGTAGGAGTGTGTGCATGTGTTTGTGAGTAGAAACCAACAAAAGCTGGTTCTCTTATCATCAGTCAGAATGGGGAGAAACTTAAACAATTACTACTAATGCTCTTATTAGAAAAATACATTTTCTAAACTCTAATGAGACCATGTGTTTGTAATTATTCTGTTTTATGTCTTGATACCTAGAGATTCCATGATAAATGTAATAATTAAGTTTGAAGATTTCTGGATGCAGGAGGCAACAACTATTAAAAAGTCCTTGTTCCACAATTCACCAGATAGACTTATGCTACCAATGCTATAGTTAGGCCTTTAGCCTTACACATCCATATGGCATGCAAGAAGCTTAGGCCGTCACAACTTTGGTTATCAGAAGAAAAATAAACCATGGTCTCTAGATAACAACTTGTTTTTTTCTTATTAGTTGGCCTTGAGACAATGGACTAGAAATGCTATGCTTTCATACTATTCTTTCATTATATTAGTATCTTATTGGATTGCATTTCGAATTGTGTTGAAATTATTTCTATTTAATTTGCATCACTTTCTAAGAAGAACCAAATTACAGAATCTTTTTATAAAATCTCTAATTTGTTAATAACATGCTTGTTTTAGGTGAGCATTACTTCCTAGCCACAGGAACCCCAAGTGCAGCTTCCCGAGGGGGAGTGGTATACAAGATAGTGGATCCGTCTAGGTAGGTGCAATGTACCAGTTCTATAACTTACTCAAAGCATGGCCAAAAAAAAGTTTCACACTCTAATATTTCACTGGACCACCTTTTGCTTTGATTATGGCTGTGGCATAATTTCTATAAGCTTATGCAATGTCACAACATTTATTTTCATCCAGAGGCACATTATTGATGGGGGTGTTGAACCACTGCGTAAAATCTTCTTCAGCACATCCCAAAGATTCTCAGTGAGGTGAAGGTCTGGGCCTATTTTAACTAAGCATCTCAAAATCATTCATAGGAATCAGGCTCAAATTTCATTTAGGACTGAAAATATTCCTAGGTCAGAGTAGGACATAAAAGTCCTTTATTAAGTTTCCTACTCTTACTTTATGTGAGGAGTAGGATTGCGCCAAAGAAAGCATGTGATGTCACTTTTTATGACACTGAGAGCTGCAAAGTAGGCTTTATATTATAGTGGGTGCTATAGTTTTGACAGTTTTTTTTGTAGTTTTAAATGGTTGACAAGCGAAATGGTGAAATCAGCATGAGTTGTGTGAAAGCTTTATGCACATAGACAAAACTTATAGATGCGTGACTCGGCTGCATGAAGTTATCCTAATCAGACTGCTCCAACCACAATTGTTTCAAGCTCAGTGTTGGCTTGTGGACAGTGTTGAACTGTCCTGATCAAAATGATTTTTAAACGAAAGTGAAACTGGAGATGAGACCAGAGGACATAGTAAAATTTAAAGAAACAATTAGTGTTGATTTTGCACATCCTGAGTCTGTATATCCAGATTTGATCTTCGACTTGATGGTTGCACTAGGTTCGAATCATCTCGTTTCAGTGATGGTCCTGTAAAAATATACCCAGGATCTGGTAAAGGAATTTAATTTGGAACACCTCAAGCTTGTTCATCATTGCTTTGAGCAGAGTTCACATTTCTGACCCATACAGGAGAATTGGCAATGTCTGAAAAAGAGGAACTTTGCTTTTGGTTATAATATTGGTCTTGTTCCAAAGGCGCTATTTGAGTGACACAAACGCTGCCATTGCCTGACTGATTCTGTTGTGGATCTTCATGGTTGACGCCACCACTTTCTTCTGCACAATCGATGACAGGTATTTGAACTTTTTGGCCCTCCTTGAAGCGGAATAGAAGTGTACGATGTGAACATCGGGTCTGTAAGGTACTCGTTCTGGTCATACTGGACTCCACGCTGGCCCTTGAATGAGGAATCGTCATGATGGCATCAATAACGACATTGAAGAGCAAGGGTGATACCACATCACCCTGGTGAACTCCAGTTTGGACAGGAAGGCCCTCAGAGAGTTCATTCCTGATGTGTACTCCACTTGTTGAGCCTTTGTATTGAGCTTGAAGAAGCCTACTGACCTCTTGCAGTGATCTTCGGTAGGCTCCATATGCCCTCCACAGAGTGGGCCAGTGCATGCAGTCGAAAGCAGCTTTTAAATCTCTAAAGACAATGACAGTTCGGTTCATGCATCTGACCCTTTTATCCATCAGTTGTCAGATGGTAAACATTTGATCAATGCAATCCCAATGTAGCCTGAATTCTTATTGCTCTTTGCGGTTGGTCTGTTTGCGGTGGCTCTGCAACCTTGATTGGATTATTTTGGGGAAAATCTTGTTTTCTGCCTTCAACTTTTGCCTGACTTGCCTGTTGAGGACTTGGGACTGCATGACATTGAGGAGCTTGGCCCGTTTCCATTGGTCCACCAGGTCCAAGCATTCATTGGAAATCCATGGCTGTGTCCAGTGGCAGAAGGATTGGTACAGAGGCTTGGTGCATTCAACAATGTTTTCAGAAAACATCTCAGCAGCATCGACATGTCTGTAATTAGAAAACAGCATCTGTGTTTTCTAATTACAGACCAATCTCCAAGCTACCATTTCTGTCTAAGATTCTGGAGAAAGTAGTATATACACAACCAATAAGTTGTCTTAATGAGCATGGAATTCTTGGTTTTTCAATCTGGTTTTAAGGCTCTTCACAGTACGGAAACAGCTCTGTTAAGGGTCTTGAATTACATTTATCGTATTACCGATTCTGATGATTCTGTGATTCTTCTGCCTTTGATACAGTAGACCATGACATCCTTTTGTCAGGCTTAGAACACTGGGTGAGAATTAGAGGGACATCTCTAGACTGGTTTAGGTCCTATCTTATTGATAGAACATTTTCTGTTAGTCTTGGAGATCTTGAGTTCTCATCAGCTCTTCTGACATATGGCGTCCCACAGGGGTCTATCCTTGGACCCCTTCTTTTCACTTTGTATTTGTTGCTGCTCAGCTATATCCTGAGAAAACATGGCATCTCCTTTTACTGCTATGTAGATGATAGTCAGATTTATCTTCCGTTAAAACAGAAGGAAGGCTACTCTGTCAAGACCCTATTAACATATCTAGATGACATAAAGACATGGTTAGCTCATTTTTTTTTTTTTTTAATGATAAAAAGACTGAGGTTTTGGTATTTGGTCCTGGTGCCAGGGGTAGAGTTCCACCTCTGGATTTAGGAGCCTTGGAGCAGCATGTTAAACCCACAGCGTCAAATTTGGGTGTTATTTTTGACCATGGCCTTAAATTTGATAAACAGATCAGTGCTGTGGTTTGGTCCAGTTTCGTTCAGTTAAGGCAATTGGCAAAACTTAAGCCCGTTTTGTCCTTTAGGCTTTTCGAAATATCCATCCACGCCTTATTCACCACTCACATCGATTACTGTAATACTTTGGATTTTGGGGTTTCTCAGGCAGCGTTACATCGCCTACAGCTGATCCAAAACTCTGCTGTTTGACTCTTAACGTCTACGTGTAAAAGAGAACATATCTGTCCAGTTCTGGCTTCCCTTCATTGGCTCCCGGTACAGTACCAAATTAATTTTAAAATTCTTTTGGTCACATTTTAATGTTTACATGGCCTTGCCCTGCCCTACCCCCCGGATCTGCTTCAGCCCTATGCCCACCCCATTCTCTCAGATCATCAAATAAACTTTTGCTGACTGTACCTAAAACAAAATGCAAGCTCATTGGGTGTTCTCTGTGGTGGCACCCAAATTGTGGAATGATCTACCCTTGACTAATCGTGAGACCACAACACTGAGGGTGTTTAAGTCCCATCTGGCATTTAAACCAACATGAGATGTTGATTTTATATATTGTGTTTGATTAGATATTGTCAGGGTTAACCCCCAGAGGACGCCTTGCGCCCAGAGACTTTTGTGTTTTTGTTTATTGAACTTCATTTCCCAGAATTCACCTTGGTCAGGTGATGGAGTCACTCACCTGAACCGAGGTGATTGACTAATTACTGTGGCTATAAGAAGCCAACATTTCGAGGTCATCATTTGTCATGCATTTGTTGTTTTAAAACGGTTAAGCTGTACTTCTCTGTTAAGTTGTTTAAACTGCATTTTGCCATGCTTTATGTTTTTGTTATCATAGTTTCATGCTTAGTTCATTTCTGTTTATAGTCCATTTATGTTTTCTTTATATTATATTAAAACATCTTACAGCCTTAACCTCTGCACTTATGCCTCACCTGCAACCCCATAACAACTGTGACAGAATGCAAGACACTTACAGTGGCATAGCGGAGGGGCCTCCCCTGAATATTTTTTTGTGGGGGGGCTGTGACAGTGACGCTGTGGCGAGTGGATTTGTGGGCAGTCGACTTGCCATCCGGCGTGACATCAAGGAGCCTCCCAGAGAGAGACTGCTGGAGGCGAGAGAGTGGTGCAGCCAAGCTGGGAAGTCTCCTGGCTCGCGATACGACACATGCCCTCGAGGACACAGCACAATGGAGCTCAGGGTGACGTGGATCCCCGCACCAAGCAAGAGGTACCAGGAGGTCTATGCGAGGCGGTAACCAGGGTGAGGAAGAACCCCAGTCTGTATGTGATTGGAGAGCGAGAGCAAGGAATATTGGCGCCAATCATGTGCAATCCAGCAGCAAGTGGAGGAGCTTGCCATAAAGATAGTATATGCCACAATGCGCAGGCCTGGGAGCAGTTGGAGGAGATGGCAGCACTCAAGGAGTGGCTCACCCAGCTGAGGAAGGAAGAAGAGGGAAGGACCTCCACGAGCCCCTTTTCAACTCAGTATGTAGGCCTCAGACCTGCCCGTTAGCATTAGTGGAGGCCTCAGACCTGCCCGTTAGCATTAGTGGAGGCCTCAGACCTGCCCGTTAGCCTCAGTGGAGGCCCCAGACTGCCCAGTGAACCCTGCACTGCCTGATCCACAGCGCCAGCGCCCAGTCTTAGTGACCCAGTGGCCGCTCAGCCACCCGGCTTCGACAAGGCCCTCGTCTCTGTCAATCCTCCTGAATAGGAAGGAATCTCTCCTGTCCTGCTCGCCCTGCCACCCTGTCCAGACAGAATCTGCAGCCTCTGTGTCAGGAGCCCAGACACAGGACCTTGGGGAGGGTGCCCTGGACCTCCGGTGGCGCTCCGGAGTAGCGACTTTTGAGGGGGGTTTATGTCAGGGTTAACCCCAGAGACTTTTGTGTTTTTGCTTATTGAACTTCATTTCCCAGAGTGCACCTGGGTCAGGTAATGGGGTCACTCACCTAAACCAAGGTGACTGACTAATTAGTGTGGCTATAAGAAGCCACCATTTTGAGTTCATCGTTTGTCTTGCATCTGTTGTGTAACTGTTGAGTTAAGCTGTACTGTTCTGTTAAGTTGTTTAAACTTCTTTTTTCCTTCATGTTTTTGTTCTTATCATATTTTCATGCTCAGTTCACTCCTGTTTATAGTCTGTTTGGTTATGTTTTCTTTATATTATATTAAAACATCTCATAGTCATAGTCTTACCCTCCGCGATTATGCCTCGCCTGCAACTCCATAACAACTGTGACAGACATGTGTGTGATGTGATTTTTAATTATGTCTTTTTATATGATTTTATTATTTATGTGAAGCACTTTGGGGCATTCTTGTTGTTAAAGTGTTATACAAATTGAGTTGAGTTGACATTGTCCAGTGCTTTGCGTGCTGCAAATCTTTTAAACAGAGAAATTTGGAAATCTTCTTTAATGGGCAGATTCCTCAGGTATGCTCAGCTCCTCTTGGCAGATGGAGATCCCTTTGGCTTTACCCATTGTAGCTGCTGCTGTACCTTTGCACGGATAAGGTAGTGGTTGCCTCACTGCTATTTCATCCTTGAGGGATGAGCAAAATCGAGAATTGTTCAGAACATAGTCATTGCCAGATAAGTTACACCAAGTATGCTGGTGTTTGCGATGATGTTGAAACTGTTTATTGCCAAGGACCAGGCTGTTTGATCTTGCAAAGGACATCAGGCACAATCCATTGTCATTTCTCTGCTTCTCGTTTCTAGCCCCCCCCCGAATAAAATGTCATTATTCCTTAATTCTTTGGTAATTGGATGGTCATGGTTCCAGATCAGTTTGATAGTTCCATGGTGATGATTTCCTGTTGTCCAATGTGGTGTCCAGTTCATACACTACAAGCACCTAGACGAATTTCCCATTTCAGCTTTATGAATTTGACTTATCGTATGTTTTTGTTTTTTGTTTTTTTTGTAGAGTCTCAGTTTTAAGCAGTGCTTCATTACTTTATTTAAACAGCATACCTCCATTTTTCCTTGAGTATGTGTGGCAAACTGACAGGTAACAATGATGCTTTCACAAATTGCTGTAGACTCAAGAGTAGGGCAGAATTTTCCTTTAATTATTATTTTTACTTTCTCCCCTGCAAGCAAAACGCTCTCATTTTCGCTCCAGTTTTGCTTTCTTTTCAATGTAATTTTGATCAGATTATGACAGTTCTGCACAGCTCTGTTTTATGGCCTTTAAACATAAAGTATCAGTCACCTGCAAAGACAACATACAACATGTTAGTTAATTAACCAGTTACATACTGTGATTAAAATGTCTTTCCTCTGTGTGCATCTCTGCCTGAATGCCATGTCCTTGCTACTCCAGTTAGTACACCTTCAGAGCTCTCCTTCATTTTGGTAGACATAGGAGTGATTTCCTACATTAAGAATGTTGATAAATTGCTCACTTTGAGCACAATTTCTAGAAGTGATTCTGAGACCTTTAGTTAATCCTTGCCCTGGTCTTTTCTTTACAGTCATGCAAATATTTTTCTGTAATGTTATTGATTTATTAATTTACTTAATTTTAACCTTTTTTTTTTATTAATAAAAAAGTAATGTTTGGAGATATTGAATGGCTTTGTACATAATAATGCAGACATGATAAACATGTATAACAAAATTTTGTACTAATGATACTATGATCAACAGTATGTCTTTTGAACTTTTGCACATCACTACAGAAATGCACACACACACACACACACAAAGATAAACTGCACTGATCTTTTTTCTCATGTTTATTTTGTGTTCTGGAAACCCATTTAAATCTGGAAAAAATATTACTAAGTGGATTTTGCAAAATGGGTCTCTAAATTGTAAAGGAAATAAACTATGGAATGGTGTACCTAAAAAACTAGTGTAATATCACACATGTTAATCTATAAAAGTATTCTTTAGAAGGATTGACTCACAGATCCACAGATAGTAGACCACTGAATGTGTGTAGACTGACAAGTTTGATGCTATGTCTTTATATCTTTTTAGGCGTGCACCTCCAGGCAAGTGCAACATCAAGCCAGCCCCTGTCCAGATAAAGGGCAAACTGATTCACTTCTATCCTAAAACAGGTGAGAGGCTTTTTAAAGAAATCCAACGCCTCTTATCTTTTTATAGGAGTCACATGCATTTGTTTGGTGAGGCTTCAATGTACCACTAAAATACTCTATAGTTTTATATTGACACAAACAGATGCATTTTCCTACCTCCCATAAACATGCCAGCTGCATTAGCATTGGTGTGAATGTACTACAGTAGTATGTGTGTGAAGCTCTGCAGTGGACTGGCACCCCATCCCATCTAACACAAACCGGTTCAAATTACACCAGTTGATTTATTCTGGCTTTATACAGTATTAATCTGGAAAGTCATGTCTTTTTGGCTAAGTCTTAAGGCTACTGAAAGTTGTTAGGTCAAATGAGCCAATGCAATGTATATAATATAGGTTTGATTTTGATATCCATGGAAACTTATTTTACAGATTTTGTGATCGACATTAAACCGAAAACCACTGCATCTCCTAAGACCAAAGCTTCTATACCAAGCACCACCAAAATTCCAGCGACAGCAAGAAAACGTACCACTGCTTCTCCAAGGATGCTTACCCAAAAGCCAAAATTCACCGCCTCAACTCAGAAACCAAGGAACCCTACTCAAAAACCACAGACTCCTGCTCCAAATCCAACTTTTAAACCAGAAAAGGTGAAACCTACTGTTCCCAGGAGACATCAGTACACAACCCCACTGCTTGGCCAGAGCACTACATTAGCCCCACAGTATATTACCACTTTGAAAATGAGAGTAGAAACCACACCTCGTAGGACTCCTTTACCAACCACATTACGTCCACCAACCAAGCAACCACACAGTTCCAGCAGCACCAATCCATATTCAACTGCCTCTATAGCCACCACTATCAGGCCTGTATATTGGACTTCAGCCTCCACAAAGACATCCCTACCGACAGGCAGTCCATGCAAAAGACGTAGGGGGAAAGTCAGAAAAAATGGGCAGAGAAAAGGTAAATTGATTTGCAGAAGGTCTCGAAGTGGGCAGGTTAGGCTTGTTAATCCTGATCCAAAACAATCAGATCGTGGACGAGTGGATATCTTAGTGAGGGGTGAGTGGGGTACGGTATGTGATGATCTGTTTGACATTAAGGCAGCAACAGTAGTGTGCAAGCAGCTGGGCTTTGCTAAAGCATTGAGGTTGGCAAAGCCTGGCGAAATGGGACGTGTGGCCACTCACCTTCAAATCCTGCTGGACGATGTGGAATGTGAGGGAACGGAGAGGACACTGCTGCACTGCAAGCACCCTACAGTGGGAGAACACAACTGCTCTCATGCGGAGGATGTAGGGGTAGTTTGTGGCTCCGAAGAGGAGCAGGGTGTCAAGTGATGCCCATTTTCCTGCACGTTCTTAAATGACTGAAAACATTGGGTTCGCTCTTGATTAGTTTGTAATTAAATAATTCAGGACAATCTCGATCTGATTTTTAATACTCTGAGAGAATTTCCTCATAAATTAATATTGACAGGTACTGATAATATTAAGGAACGATAAGGTGTTGATCACCTCAGTCTATGACATCTATACTTTGGTGTTTAATAAGAGTAAAGCTTATTTACCTTACATCTTTTTACAGAAGAAAGCAAAAAGGGAAACACTTCTTAGCTTTTTATATACAGATATATACTGTAATGTATTACACAGTTATCTGTGGTGGGTTTTAGAACTTATATTTATTTTTAATTTTCTGTTCTGAGGTAAAAAAAAAATTATAATATGAATAAATAGATCAAAATAACTTACAGATATGCAGAATTTAAAGCAATATGGATTAGTTCCAAGAATGCTCAGAACCACTCCTTATGGCATTAAAATTAACTTTAGTGATTTAGTGAACATTTACTGGAAAACGTGATTTATTAAAAAAATTTATGGAAAACCAAAGACTTAATATTTGGATCCCTGACCACCACACTGATCTGTTTTCTCCAAACTTTTGCAACAAACTAAAAGGCACACAGTTTTCTAGAATGTCTGTTTGCTGCAACCCTACAATCTCCCTTCACTGGAACTAAGAGACCCAGGCCTGTTCCTGCATGACAATGCCTCTGTTGCCTCTGGTTCACCATGGTCGAAGTGGAAGAACTCAAGCATCCTGCACAGAGTACCCCACTGAAGACCTTTGAGAAATACTGGAATGCTGACAGCACCCCAGGCTTCCTCACCCAACATCAGTGTCTGACCAAGGGTCTTTTGTCTGAATGATCACATGCCCATAGCCACCCTCCAAAATTCAATGGAAAGCTTTCCCAGAAGAATAGAACTAAATCCATAATAGGATGTTGAGAAAAAATACTGTATGAGTCTGGAAGTTGAGTTATGTCAACTGGACTTCTTTCACTACTCCTGACTCAACTTTCAGATAACCTCATTTGGATGACTGATAATCTTCACAGACACAAAGTGTGAGGTGTTCACAAATCTTTAGACATATTGTAGCAAAGTTCTTTGTATAATGCTGCCATCTTCTGTTCCTGAGAATACCACAAACACATACATGCAGTCAGATAGAGATAACTACCTTATTATTATTATTATTATTATTATTATACACAGCTTGTTTGATTTTTAGCATAACACATATATTTTCGTTCATTTCTAATGCTTTTGGTCAGTATATACTTGACCAGTGATAACTATATTTTTTTCTTAGGCGTTTATAATTCTACAAAACAGTTGTTTTTTTACATCAAATATAAATATGAAACTAAAATGCTGGACATTCTTTGTTATTTGGGGGGGGAAATTAAATGGAATATATAAAAAAAGAAATCTTTATTATGAAAAGGCTATTCATGTGAACATTTTGAATAAAAGACTTGCAAACTTACAGAGAAAAAGATTTTTTACTTCTGTTTTGGTCAAAGCACAATACACAACAAGTTGAGCAATTGTTGATTTTAATGACAATTACTTATTCATTCATTCATTCATCTTCTATACTGCTTATCAGGGTCATGGTGGGACTCGAGCCTATCCCAGGAGACTTTGCACCATGCGCAATTTGGGGACGCCGATTAGCTTAGTCTGCATGTCATGTCCGGAGGAAACCCACCAAGCACGGAAAGAACATGAAAACTCCAAACACAAAGACCCAAAGTAGAAATTGAGCCCCAACCCTGGAGGCGCAAGGCTACAGCGCTAACCACTATGCCAGCGTGCTGCCAGAGTTAATTAAATATTTATATATATTTAATACAAATTGAGGGGTTATGGTGGCTCAACAGTTTGCATCGTTGTCTCACAGCTCCAGGTGGTTTAAACCTTGCCTCAGTATGCATTGCGTTCAGTATGCATGGAGTTTGCATGTTTTTGTACTTTTTAGGTTTCCTCTGATAACACCAGGTTCCCCCTACAATGCAAATGGTTGTTTCCAAATTGCCTGCAGTGTATGTGAGTGTGTGTTTGCCTGTGCCCTCCAATAAGTTGGCACCCTGTCCATTGTGTCCTACTTCCATGACCCCGCAAATTTTAACAGTATTACAAACAGTATTAGGGCGATTTCACATTAAGAACGATTGATTTGTACCATGCTCCTAAACGATTACTTCCCCTTCCCACTCCCCCGCTGACGAGCGTTCAAATTGCTCTATGCACTCCGTTCTCGGGTACTCTTGCATATTTACACCCTCCGATACAGCAGGTGTATGCACCTACTTGTTTTGTGAGCTGCCATTAAACACAAGAGAAAAAGAGAGCAGGAAAGTTAGCTTTCTTATACAGTGGAACCTTGGATTACGAGCATAATTCATCTCGGAAGCGGGCTTGTATTCCAAAACACTCGTAAACCAAATTTAATTTTCCCATAAGAAATAATGGAAACTCAAATTATTCGTTCCAAAGGCCAAAAAAAATAAATACATAAAAATAATTAACACAAAATATTAAGTAAAGATAAAACAAATTAACCTGCACTTTACCTTTAAAAAAAGTAAAAATAAATCCCGACAGATAAGCGTTTTCGTTTGTGCGCGCAGGCGCTGGTTATGTGTGTGTGTGTGTGCACTTTACCTTTGAAAAGAATCGCGACAGAGCAGTGTTTCTATGTAGAGCAAAGAGAAAGAGTGTGTGTGTGTGCGTGTGTGTCTGTGAAGACAAAAGTAGGAGGGTTCTGTGTGTCTGTGTGGCACGGTGTCCAATGACGCGCGCGCACACAGACACACACAGCAGGCAAAGAGCAGGCTAAGCCTTGAGCAGAGAGAGAAAATGGATCTTTAACTGCTCTAATGAGACTTGCTTTTGCTTTACACGCGTGCTATACACACACGCACACAGACACAAAATAAAATGTGTTTTATACGCATACACGTGGACACAGTGTTATAGTAAACAGTACACGCGTGTACGGATGTTAATTACCAGTAAGAGAGACCCAGCAGAGGAGATGATTACCCACAATTCCGCAGCACAAGAGAGAGAAAAACTTTTGGTTCACTTGTGATCACATGACGCTCGGCGTCAAAACAAGAAGCGCATGCGTGATACATGATACTCAGTACTCATAAACCAAGACTTGTTAATTTTCCAAGTCAAAATTTATTAAAAATCTTTGCTCGTCTTGCGGAACACTCGCAAACCGCGTTACTCGCGATCCGAGGTTTCACTGTAATAATATTTCTTATAGTTATATTATTGACATTTCTGAAAAAATGTCAAGCGTGATGCTCTAGCGTTCCTTCGTACTTTATTCGCTAGGGCTGTGTAGGGCAGTGGATGAGACTGGCACGTGTTATGCGCACACTGAGATTTCGGAGAGGACAGATGTCTTCTGACTGCGTCATGTCTAAACAGCGATCTCTTTCTGTTCTCAGGTAAGTTTAGCTTCTATATTTGATTTGATCTGTGCTCAAGTACACTGCATCAATTGCGTGACCACCTATTTAAGCTGATTTGGGAACGGTTCCCAAGCGTGAAACGATTTTGTTCTCACTTATCGGTCTTTGAATCGGACTCTGGGGTCAAGTGTACTTTTTAGTGAATCATTGCACTGCAGTAGAATATATGAACACTAGAGGGCATGAATGAAGCCAAGCACTCAAGCAGTAAATACTGTATCCAGTTTCTCGAAAACAAAATAATTTTTTCATCAAAAGCTTACTCATAACAACCATAACATCACATCATCGCCTGAATGGTTTTAATGTATTTACTTACTATCATTTGTGGAAAAAAAATAATAAACCAAATTTAAATCTTTCATGATTTCAGATTCTTCCTACATGTAAGATCAATTAGATCTGAAGTGGTTAAATCTATCCCTACTCCCTCAGAAAGCTTACACTTTATAGTGAAAACTTTGAAAGTTTCCCTTATTTTAGCAGTTAAACTATAGTAAAACATGAAGCTCCATTGAACCTTCCAGTTTTATCTTACATTTCCAGTTCTTACATGTATTTACATGCCCTGCATTATCAGGCCTTATTAAGATTTGCAAAGCTGACCTTTCTAAGATGGCGCCTCCGTTGACGTGTCTGTTGCAACTCTTTATAGGCATGTGCCACCCTGCTTGGTCCCGCCTTTACCGTTAGCCGTGTCGTTCAGGATCGTGCGTGTTTATTAGTTACGGTTTTTCTACGGAACGCCTTTTTGGTGATTCTTTGCGCTATGATTGGCTACGTCAACCTGCGTCGTGTGGGTACGGATTACGTCACCCGGGTTGGGAGGAGACGAAGCCGGTATCTTTGGCGATGAATACGAAAGTAATCTCTTACAAAATCACTTTATGAAAAAATAGTGTTTTTAACGGTTATTAATAGCGAAGAAAGTTAATATATTTATATTTATTTTCTGGAATAATGGATTACACGAATCAGAGTGGATTCAGACAGCGTAAGTTACGTACGTCCTGCTGTTTGTGTTGTGATTTCTTTAAACATTTTTTGCACTTGCTAATAGCTAATACCTAGCGAATCTTAAAAAATGCAGCTTCAGTAAAATCACCACACATATTTATTATATACATTGAGTGATAGTTATGTTTAACCCAGCTGACGGAATGTAATGGTAGGCCAGAAAGCATGATTGGTTACGGGTTACATCCCAAATCTCTCTCTCTTTCCTGTAAGGGCGCTCTCATCTGTTGCCATGAAGCCCTTTCACTCAGGCCACTAGATGTACAGCAGGAAGCTTTTTGTTATTCGGCCAATTTTTAGCTTACACACAGAGAACCATTTCACTTCCGCCGTGCTTCGCTAATGCTATCTTATTCAACCTTTAGCTTGTTAACTAACAACTATAACTAAACGCATCTCGTATTAACAACATGATTGTCCTAAATGTTTATTAAAACTCGGTATTTAGAGGAGCTAATATGTTACTAATATGTTACTTGTAACACGCTACCGGTGTGTAGATTAGCGTTAGCTCTTTCATTCGTTCATCATTTGCTTTCTGTTTGAGCAACAAATTATTTTTGCAAATAAAAAAACAATCCTCCATAAAATGTCACTTGTTGATCTGTGTTTCTGTATCAGCAGTAGCATTATGAACAGCTGCCTAATATTGAGTAGGTCCCCTCTGAGCCACCAAATCAGTCAAACACATGCTGCCTGATATACTGTATATCACACCCACTTTTAGCCACCAGTGTAACGAGATATTGAAAAGTGTAGTTACTGTGAGAAGGGCCAAATTGTGATGACTGAGCAGTTTTTACTCTCTTTGGAGAAACTCAAAAACAATTCAAAATAAATTGGGATATTTATTCACCTTCTACTGCAGAGCCGCTGAATTGTCGATTCTGATTGGTCAGGAGGTTTTGCAATGATGGTACTTCTGGCTCCAAGGCAAATCTTTTTTTTTTTTTATGAATCAACAGCTTTGTTGATACTGCAACAGCCATTGCAGTAATTACAGTTGTGATCAGAAGTTTACATACATGCATTATAAACATGGATATTATGGCTTTCAGTGATCATTTGGGCTTTCAGTGATCAAATGAAGTTATCATTTGAACTGATCTCTCTCTCTCACTCACTCTCTCTCTCACACACACACACACACACACACACAATCATTAGTGAGACAGGCACTGGTAACAGGTCAGGAGGCCTGGGGCACTAGGGATGGGAATCACCCATCACCACCTGTTATGATTTCATGAAACCTGATTCAATGAATATTGTGATTCTGTATGTATCACAATTTTATAAATATCCCAATTCGATTTTATATTTCTACATTACATTTTTCCAGTTTTCTTAAAATTATGAGACCGTGAACTTTTTTTTTAAAGTTAAGTCATAACTTTTATACCTTACTTTTATTCAACACCTACCCAACTGAACTAAACGTGTGTAATTAAACAGGTTTGTTAATCTAGATAAATAGAAGTAAACAGTATGGAGATGAGCCTCAGGAATGCATTTGAATGGTGCAAACATTATTAAAGAAGGCAGTTTGTCCATGAATGTTGATTCAGGCCTCTGTGGCTCAGAACTAAGTTTCTGCAAACATTCAGAGAGTGGAACGGCTGATCCTTGAAAATCGACGGATAACCTTTTACCAACTTGCTGAAGACACACATCTCTGTCTGTGGGAATTTCTATTTCCACATGTTCGGCCCATTAAAGGAGATCCTGGGAGGCCAGCATTTTAGACATAAACCAGGCAGTCCAATCATGCCTCCAGCGTATGGTGAAAACCTTCTACCTTGATGGTATCCCAGCACTTGTGAAATGCTGATATAAGTACATTAGTGTGGCAGAGAAATAAAGGTAGTTTTTACTTTTATAACTGTGTTTTGTTATTCTGCACAATTCACAGCTTGATTTGAATTCTCCCCATTTGTATCTTATAAATTAAAAAAGAAAATGCATTTATAAATTCTCTATAAATAAATAAACTTAGTCTTTCACTTAGGAAAAATAAATACCCATTGAAGCAAAGTGAGCTCCACGTCAATGCCCAAGGCATTCCTTTAATTGAAAAGAGACTTGAGACTTTTGGTGTCATTTGAAAGCCAATTGAAGATCTCTTTTTAACTGTTTTTACATCATTTTATAATGTCATTGTGATCTGGAGCTGTGAGGACCAACACACTGATGTCTACAAATTTTTGGCCATATAGTGTATCTGCTTTCTGTTCAGGTCTTCCTGTCAGGTATTCAAATTTATACTAACACAAACCTATGTGCATTGGATGACTGATGCTGTGTCCCAGATTGAAGCTTGTAGAATCTATTATAATTTATACCCAGTGGAATGAGCCATTTGGGATTCTCTCAATTCGAGATTTCTGTTTGTTTTTCAGAAGCCAGGTCGAGGATGAGGGGTCCTGGCGCAGACTCTGGTGAACCCCGTCAGCTTTTTGACGACACCAGCGCTGGTCAACACAACTCTGGTCCTGGCAGCGTGGACAAAGCAGGGATGGACTACGCAGGACATGCCATCCTATCAGAGCCTATGTCTAATCTCGCTATGGCCTATGGGACCAGCCTTGCAAGCCAGGGCAAACAAATGATGGACAAAAATGTACGTGCTCTAAGTTTGTGACAAAGTAACACCACATTGATTAACATTTTTCATCAAGATGCATTGACATGTTTTACTGCATTCGTTCACTAATTTTTATTAAATGCATTATCCTGTTTAAGTTACTAGGGTTTAAAAGACTTATTTTTTATATAGGTGTTTTATAAAATAGAGCTAAATCATTTAAATAGAAAATCTCACAGCACCTAGAGGCAAAAAGAACATGACAGTTTGGAGGTAAAGTATATTGTGGAAGTGAAATCTGTGGGATTTTACACTTATGTTGACGAAGCAAAAAAAAGAGGGGGGAAAAGTGCTTATTATGGAGCATGTGATCTTCATTGCCATGTGTGATAGTGCACATAAGAATTGTGCCGTAAAAAGAAAGACAAAAATGTCAGACTTAATATAATTTCTTTCTCAGATTGTTTGACAGTTAAACTCTGTCTAATCTCACAGCTGGACCGTTTTATCCCCATCACCAAACTGAAGTACTATTTTGCAGTAGACACCGTTTATGTGGGCAAGAAACTTGGCCTGCTGGTATTCCCCTACATGCATGAGGTATGACTGATATTTTCCTGATATGCTATTTAAGTTTCCACATCCTTGCACGTGCCACAAGGCAGAGAAAGTCATTAGTAGTTAGAAACTCTCAGAGGAAGTGAGATGAACTCTATGGTCACATCAGCACCTAGTTTGCCGCTTATTTGCCTTTTTTATGCTTGTGTAAATGCAAATCTGAATATGTTGTTTAAAAAGTGCATGGTGAACTAACACTGTCTGTATGATTTGGGTAGGGAAATAATGCAATGATTTTAAAGACAAACCAAAAAAAAAAAAGGAAGACGATTTTATATCCAAAGACCCAAGGACCTCCATCCAGAGTAAAAGGGTTTCCAATTCCCACAGTGCAGATTTAATTTTACGAATATTTTTATACGTACCATCATACTTTATCTGATCCATTAAAACTTTTTATTTCTCTATTTATTTTTTATTTCTCTGTTTATTTCTATTTATTAACTCACCAGTCATCTGGATGTACATTTAAGTCACTCTCATATTAACATGATATCAGAATGTATTTTATTTAAAAAATTCAAACAACATTTTTTAGGTATTTATTAGATTAACAGTCATGGCCAAAATTGTTGGCACCCCTGAAATTTTTCCAGAAAATCAAGTATTTCTCGCAGAAAAGTATTGCATTAACACATGTTTGCTATACACATGTTTATTCTCTTTGTGCGTAGTAGAACGGAAAAAAAAGGCAAATTTGACATAATGTCACACAAAACTCCAAAAATGGGCTGGACAAAATTATTGGCACTCTTATCTTAATATTTGGTTGCACACCCTTTGGAAAAAAATCAGTCGCTTCCTATAACCATCAATAAGCTTCTTACACCTCTCACCCAGGAATTTTGGGCCACTCTTCCTTTGCAAACTGCTCCAGGTCTCTCATATTGGAAGGGCGCCTTTTCCCAACAGCAATTTTAAGATCTC
>JAOVVA010000037.1:31455041-31471999 GCA_028565275.1 Leiocassis micropogon
ACCTCTGTCATTTCCAACAAAGGGTATATAACAAAGTATTGAGATGAAATTTTGTTATTGACCAAATACTTATTTTCAACCATAATTTGCAAATAAATTCTTTAAAAATCCTACAATGTGATTTTCTGGATTTTTTTTTCTTATTTTTCTTATTTTGTTATATAACTATGATGAAAATTACAGGCCTCTCTCATCTTTTTAAGTGGGAGAACATGCACAATTGGTGGCTGACTAAATACTTTTTTGCCCCACTGTAGGTCAAAAATAAAATTTGCTCCTCTTTCAGGGCATCAGAGTAACCACTCTATTTAAAGAGTTCACAGCTTGAGCATGCCCTCTTTCTACAGCTGTCTGTCAGACACCATGTAAAATATTTTCTTAAAGCTATAGTCACCATTCAAAGATGTATGGTTTTCTTTGAAACATTTGCACCATTCATCAAATGTTTTACTGAAACCGTATGTTTTTCTCATTCCCGTATGTTTTTCTCATCACCGTATGTTTTTCTCATCACCATAATGTGCTTAAAGTCTTCTGTAAATGGCAATCGTTTATTTTTTGTTTATTTATTTTTTTACATCTTCATTCACGAGAAATTTAATCAAAATTTCCACAAGGTTTAACTTAAACCTCCCTTCAGAATTAAGAAAAAAAATATCGAAATCAATGACCGGGTGTTCTGATGCAAAGTTTGTTGTTTCCTTTAAGCTGTGAAGCTGATTTATTTTGTAATCCAGAGTGTATCATAACTTTTTTTATGTTGTGTAATACTTTGTATGTGTGTCTATATTTAGGTTTTCTCCTGAGATCTTGGGGATGCAAGCTAGTTCAGCCCTGGTGTGGCTGATTATTGAAGTTCTTGCCGTTCTCCTCAGCCTTTACCTGGTCACAGTGAACACAGACCTCACCACCATCGATCTGGTGGCCTTTTCCGGGTACAAATATGTTGGGTAAGGTGGCTGATTTAAAGCCTCATAAAAATTATCTCTATTTCTTGACAATGTTTTCTGACACTGGTGTGAACGCAGATAAAAAAAATCTTAATGAGCTATTCGAAATAAAAATGAAACAGAGAAATGTCTTAATGCTATGAAACATTAATAAGAACCATAATAAGGAAAGAATTGTACTATTCTTTATCTATATTAATATAGGTTCCGATATGCCCACACAGCCCCATTAAACATTTTCACGCTTCTCCATTCTAACATGGGCAACCGAACCATGAAACACTGAGTACTGTGTATGTTGCTTAGTGACTCTTATGATTTGTTAGCTGTTGACATATTTTTCCATGAGATTAGTGGATGTGTACTGTCCCAACCCGCCAAAAAGACGATAATGGTCAGGTTTCATTGCAGACTCTTAAAAAAACAAGTGTTTTTTTTTCCCACTTACCAGTTTCCAGGTTCATCTCTTAATATAGTGGTAAAGTTTTGGAGACAACAAATATTTGTATATAGTACCAATGACGCAAGGGCTAACTTCCATTGATGCTATCTGTTAATTCTAGGTAACATTGAGGATGTGAATTATAAATCATTTGAACTTAAGTTGTGTAAAATGTATTATATTATGCAACTACAAGGGTGCAATTATCCAATTTCCGGTTATATTAACACTTCTGTCGGTTGTGCTCTCTTATCAGCACTTTCCTTTTAAGACTACTGTCTTCCCAGTCACTGCTGTGCAGGTGTGTTACATCAGTTCATTTGTATCTGCAGTGCGAGTAAAAATGGATGACCCAATTTTGATTTGCACAAAAGAAGAGCAGCGTGCAGTTTTTTTTTTGTTTGTCTTTTTTGTTTTGTTTTGTGGTCCCAGGTTGTACCTGGTGCTAAAACAACTCACGGAAGAGGATGAACAGAAGCGTTTGGATATCTGCAAACAAATTTTGGACTGATAAGAAAGGTGAAAAATTCTTAAGGAAAATCATTACTGGTGACGAGACATGGATTCATCACGAGTCTGAGAGTAAACTGCTTATTGAAGAGCTGAAGCCTAAACTTCTGGTTAAACGCAGAGTACTGCTATCCAAGCACCTCCCATGCGCGCACACACACACATACACACATACATCATGTGTGTTCCTTCTATTAAAAAAATGCTTTCGTTAATCCTGCATTAATAATGCACAGATGCTAGTCTTCAGTGTGTAGGTATATCCGTGAGAGCCCTGTGCTTGGTGATTTGCTCGTAATTTCTTTATAGGTGGACGGAGGGATGTAACTTGGGCCTGAGTCAGAAGGTAGCTTGCTTCTGTGCTTTGACTGCATGTAAAGCACATACTTGTCTGTTGTCTGAATCCCTGTTCAGAGTGAGGAGGAGTGAAAAGCAAGAAGCAGAAGCTTTCCATAATATAGGAAAACACACACTGTGCAGAGACCACATTGCACACTAGCCAACCAGATGTCCCAGATGTAGCCTGTCCTTCTTTGCAATTTTGTAGGTCAGTGAGATGCTCCTGGATAGCAAATTGCTTTTGAAACACATTAAAAGAATAGTTTCAGTGCACGGTCAGTGATGTCCTCCTGATTTTGAAAGGTTATAGAACTGGATCTCCATGTCAGCTCTAATAATATTGAAGTGCTCGATGTAAAGCAACAGATTATTAGTCAACTCTCTGGACATCTGAAAGCAAGTGCAGACAATGGATTTTGAAAAAAACTATTTTAAGGCAAATATTTTAGATTCTGATACAGTGAACATATAAACATAATGGCTAATGATTAAGACACTCACTCCTCGCTTTATCCTGTATACACAGTCAGGGGGTCCTGGACCCTATCCCAGGAGACTTGGGGCATGAGGTGGCGTATACCCTGGACAGGGTCCCAATTCATCGCACACATCCAAATACACACTCAAATGCTCATTCACACATTCTGGGCAATTTGGCCAGAATGTGTGAATGCCCCAATAACTCCAGTTAGCCAAATCTGCATGTCTTTGGATTGTGGGAGGAAACCCGAGGTGGTGCATCTGGAGGTGCAAGGTGATAATGCTAACTACTAAGTCATTGTTCCACCCCACTATTGGAATGTGGGCAAACTGACACCAGCATACAGTTTCTTCATACAAGGCAGTCTTGGCCGGGAAACCCTGATGGTGGTCCTGGAGTGGACCAGGGTTACACTATTTTTCCTTTTTCCCTGGAGCTTGAGGAATCACCTGATTCATCTTTTAAAAAATGTCAGCAAGATAGAAGGTGTCTCACTGGCAGGACAAGAAGTTCTCTCTGAGATTAATTTCTAAGTCGTTATTCCAAAGGAAGATGAGTGAGACCAGTGTGGATTCCCAGGTGCTCACAATTTCATCAGTTTCACCACACAGCTGCCTGAAGAGCTGGTAACTGCTTCGACCACAACATTCTGGGACTGGTGGAGTAGAAGACTGAAGTTTTACCTGCCAAGTTGAAACACACAATAGACAGGAGTAATATCCACACTTTCAGCAAAGCATTGATACCTGCAAACCATGGCGGGAACACCTTTGGCATGGATAGACCTCTCTTGCAGATACTTATCCAGTGCATTGAAAATGGTCTGCCTTTGTGTATTTGTTGTGAGGTCCTTCTCAAACAAAATTTTCTCAGGCACTTTTGTAGGCATAAGCTGTCAACAAGACATTGTCATCTCTATCATCATCATTTCTGTTGTCAGTTGATGAGCGCTAAAATGCTGAAATTACAAAAGCTGAAAGGATAATCACAAAGTGTGGCACATGACCTGAACTTATCTCTTTTATCCTTTGTGCCACTGCGTCATTACAGTGGGCAATTTCTTTCCATGACTGTAAACACTGTCTCATTTATCACTAGGAGCACCAGTGTCTCCTAACAAGGAGATATGGTAGGAAGACATTGACCCTCTGTTCAGTTGGTTTGCTCTTAAAGCAAATATACTTTGCTTTAAGAGAATAGACTTTGTTTTTTGTGAGTAACAAGGAGATATTGTAGGAAGATACTGACCCTCTGTCATGTTGGTTCGTTCGTTCAAGCTCTACATCTTTTTTTACTGCCTGAAAATAACCAATCACCTCTAGTCTCTTTGATCAAGTCTCTTACAGAAAAGCCAATGCAGCACAATTCACCAAAAAAAAGTCAACACTGGCCACGATCGAAAGGGACCAGAATACACAGCCCAACATTGGGTCCAGCAGGCAAAGAAACCAAGACCGCTGACACAGCCTCCAAACTCTGCAGATCACAATCCAATTGAGCACCCATGGGATGCCCCGGACAAACAAGACCAAACCACGGAGGCGCCACCCTGCAACCCAAGGCACCCAAAGGACCCCCCGCAAACTGGTGAACAATCTGAGCAACCTGGGACTAACCTCCACACTCTGTTCATGGATTTCTCACAAACAGACCACAGAATGTCAGGGTGGGCAACCACACATCATCCATTCTCACCATCAATACAGGAACACCGCAGGGTTGTGTCCTTAGTCCGACCCTTATCACCCTATTCACACACGACTGCAAACCTATCCACTCCTCTAACACCATAATGAAGTTTGCTGACGACAACACAATAGTGGGACTTGTGTAAGAAAACAATGAGGCACACTACAGAGAGGAGGTGCAACATCTGGATGAGTGGTGTGTGGATAGTGACCTTCTGAACTAAAACAAAGGAGATTTTAGTTCATGAACTAAAACAAAGGAGATTTTAGTGGACTACTCAAATTCGTAGGTCTGCACATTACAAAGGACTTAACATGGACCATTAACACTTGCTTATTAGTGAAGAAAGCTCAGCAGAGGCTTTGCTTCCTGAGAAAGCTTAAGAAGGCCAAAGAACCGTCTCAGCGCTTAGAATGGTACACTAGCTGAACTTCAGAGAACCAGAGAGACCTGGCATGGATAGTTAAGACTGCCCAGAGGATTGTGGGAACCAAACTCCGCAACTGTCGAGTTATCTGGGAATTTGCACATCAGCTTCAAACTCGAAAAAAGCCATTAGCCAACTACAGGGGACATGAGGATCAACTCTGGAATCACTTTTCAATTCTTGTGACAGCTTTGCAGGTTACACAACAATTGTTCAAAGTTGATTCAACTAAGTGATCGATAACCTTAAACGAAAAAAAGGTACATCACCATTTCTGATAAATAATAGGTAAATCATTTCTTCTAATAAATAATAGTTCAATCACTACTTCTAATAAATATTAGTTAAATAAAATGTATACAAATACAACAAAATTATTTAACGAAGCTTAACACGTACTATTCCATAAACCGTTTAGCAAACATGTAATACACATCATATTACATTCTTTGTGAATACATGGAAACACATAACACATCTCCTGTGATGAGCACGATAGTAATTACATCCAATATCAAGTAACTCAGATTCAAGTGATCAGTCCTTTGTATAAGTAAAGAGCAGTATTATCATACCATCGGTGTCCCTGTGATGACCAGCAGCCGATGTGCTTCCCTGTCTCACATGTTACTGACTGCAGGCTCTTACACGCATGGATTACATACACAGCCCTATACTGTTACATCATAGTAGAGACTGTGAGGTGGCGATTCTCTGTCACAGATGGTGCTTGTATGTTGAATCTGTACCTTTGCTCCATTAGTGACTGTGAGGTGATGCATACTGTGATGTCATACTCTGATCGTGTCACAGTTGTTCCTTGTCGAATTACTTCAGCTCCATCATTATACTTATTTTAGCTTTATAGCAACCTCAGCATAATTTATGCTAGCCGTCCACGCAAGAGAGCTAGCAACCAAGGATTCAGCCCATCCAGGACACAGCCTATTTGTGCTCTTCCCATCGGGCAAAAGATACAGGATAACCAGGACACATGCTAAGAGACTAAAGAACACCGGATACACACACACAGATGCTGGGGACCGCAAGCGGATATAACAAACCAAGCTGTTTGCCCCCTTTCTCTATGTTGCTACTAATGCACCAAACACTTTACAGCCAGGACTGTATTATTGCTGTTGTTATTATTATTATTATTATTAATAGTAGTAGTAGTAATAGTAGTAGTAGTTGTGCAGTATTTCCTCATTTCCGTTTGCACCAAGATCCAATTTCCTTTTCATATTTAAATTTCATATTTAATTATTTATATATATATTGTTATATTTAGAATATTTTAGTGCAATTATCTTTTGTTTATTCTTTTGTTTATTCTTACATTTTCTTATTGCTGTTGCTTTCTGAGAGCTACCAAACAAATTTTGTTGTATCACTACAATGACAAAAAGTCTCTTTATCTTTATCAAAGGTCTTGTGGAGTAATGGCGTGATGGCCAGACCTGCCCTACACAATACTAGGCATAATGTTTTACATTGTAGTGTAATGTCTGATCAGTGTATGATTTAAGCCATGCAGGCTTTGTGGCTTCGATGACATTGGGAACTGCTTGTTTGTGGATGAGGTAACAAAGACAATCTGACATATTGATGCCACTTTTGTTTCGCCCACGCCATTATTTTCCTCGGCATAGTATCCAGGCATTCACTGCCTGCATTCACATGAAACCACTTAACACACCTATTTCTTTAACACCTTCAGAGTATGAATTTCATGCCCCAAGGTATGAAATTACTGCAGTAATTGCTTTGACTGTCCTACGAATAGCAGGGGCATCAAGGCATTTTAGGCAAAAAGGCAACTTGGGAATCGCACCTAAGACTAGGAAGACACTTTTATTATGTTGTATAAAGCAGATCATTGCATGAAAATATGGATGTAGAATTTAAATTAAAAAAAAAAGAAAAACTGAAGGTATCTTATGACATTCGGTCGTCGTCGTGCATTTTGCAGTCAGCACTGTGTAAATTTCATGGCCGTATACATAGACCTTTGACTATGTACATATGACGCACATCACCTGAGTGGGTGTATGTACTCTATAAAGTGATAGTGATGCATTGTGACAGGTTAAGTCCTGGATTTGATTGAATCGTGATATAATGGTTATAGCTGCATATTTTCTATAATATATGACATGAGTATAGTGGTTCCTCTCACTGCCGACCAGTAGGGTATGGCTTAAAGTATTACACACTGTCACTTATTGGTTGGTGATTTTACTTGCCACTATCCAAATATATTTTGATAATTTCAATGACATTTTTTGAAAAAGGACAAAAAAAATCCACCATAAGTAAAAGGAATGGGAAATTATTGCCTCATTGAATTCTGAACTTAATATGGCATTGCAGCAACTGGTCAAGGCATGACGGCAAAATGCCATCGTTGCCACTGTGAATTTTGTACCGTGCTAGCGGAGCTTCTGCGCCTGTTGAGAATCACTAATCTAATAGCTCATGGAAATCTCCCTAAGGCTATTAATATTGTTGCACTTGGAAGTGTTTGCTGTGGTAATATCTCATCTTATCTTTTTCCACAGGATGATAGTAGGAGTGTTAGCTGGGCTCCTGTTTGGAAAGACAGGATATTATCTTTCACTGTTCTGGTGCTGTGCTTCTATTTTTGTTTTTATGGTGAGTGACAAGTAATTTTCATTGCATTTGCTGATGCGGTCAGAATTTGTTACCTTTACTCTATGCATTAATCATTAATGATGTTGGGTATGAAAAATTCAATGTTACTATTTTCCTCACCTCTGTTGTTCTTGGTTTACCCTGGTTTATACCTACACCACAGGCTTCGAGTTAACTAGTTTGCTTTAGAACTCAACAGGTGTATGTACAGTGGTGGCCACCATTATTTAAACAAAATATGCCATGGATTATAGTTCTCACTATGCAAAAAAAGGTGATTTCACTAATTAGTTATACCCTATCTGGCGCAAGAGTTGTGCTAATTAACCAAACACTAGTGAAAAATTTGCCCATGTGACAATAATATTTAGCTTCTGGATCCATGGCCTGGGTCATCTTCAGATCTAGACTCAGTAGGCAATTCTACAGAACTGGTAAAAAAAAGCAGTAGCAGTTATGAAACCATCTTCTATACATGGTCTTCAGGAAGAAATCAAGTACTGCAGATGTCTTTTTGACTCTGTGCTTAACCAGATCCAGCAGGTTTTAAAGAATAAAGGACTTCATATTACATATTGTTTGCTGTATAGGAATTTCATTGCATAAAATTATAAATTATCATTTTTTTATCACTCGTATTACTTTAAACAACCAAATAATATAATTAAACAGTGAATTTCAATATTCAATATTCAATATTTTTGGTCACCACTGTGTATTTAGAGTTTTATGCAATTTCAATAATAGATGTTAAATAAGGTAATTCTATAATCTAGGCCATAAATAAAGTGTTAAGGTGACATTAACAGGAAATGTTCAAGGTCTTGATTATTACCTGTTAAGACAGCAAGCAGGCCCTTTATAATTTTCCCTTTAAATAAAGATGGCAGTTAACTGATTAGGGCAGCACCGGTGGTGTAGTGGTTAGCACTGTCGCCTTGCACCTCCAGGGTCTGGGTTCGATTCCCGTCTCTGTGTGCATGGAGTTTGCATGTTCTTCCCATGCTTGGTGGGTTTCCTCCAGGTACTATTTATACAAAAGCTACAAGGGGCATTCATGTCAAACTGGAACTTTTGACTTTACAGAATATCAGAACACAGCTATGAGAGTAAAAGCTATGAGACTACTTTTATTTCTCTATACACTAACGCACTTAGCCCAGAGTTTCAGTAGTACCCTGGAGCCATGATCGGACTGCTGTTTCACTTCTGAAAGCTGGCCTCCGGGGAACTCATTTAATGGCCCAAACATGTGGAAATGTCTTGGAGCGAGGTCCAAACAAGCAGCTATCTTCATTTTTTAAGGAACAGGCATTCTACTCATTGAATCTTAATGGGACAGACTGCAGTGGACTCATTTATGGACTTAGAGTCTTGTTTTTGCACTATTTTTATGTTGTACTGTGGCTAAGAGTCGCAACACCGTACTGTGCTTGAAGTACGGTGTCAATCAGTTTTATGCCTTTGTTCACGACGGACTTGTCCTGGTTTGACTTGAACGCCTTTTGTATTTTTGTACAGTAGTCAGAAAAAAACACATGCCATTCTGTAGACCATAGAGGGCACTGAACACCTATTTTTTGACATGCATGTTCAAATTCACTGCTTTATCTGTGAGAGTAATCATAACACAGCTAATTACAAGTGTTGTGTTTCACAACACAGGAAAGGCAGCTTCTCGTATCTATGAAGTAAAAACCGTTAAATTGTCAACCACAACTACGAAAGCTGACCAGTGCATAACTGTCTAACTTATTGCCTAACTTGATGATTTTTCAGACCTGAGGGTATGATGCTAGTTTGTCATGGTTAAAGGCAAGAGGGTTCCTAGGGAATGAGAAATTTGCTTTAAACTACCACACTTTTATATTATTATTTAAAAAATAAAATAATTTTCATATGAGTACTGCATTTTGTCACAGTTATAGACTCTAAAGGACTTAGATAATTTTCCACAATATAGTTAATTTGTATCATTACAGTAGTACAACATATGTTTTGGGCTTAAATGCACATCCTTGTGCTTCACTGAATCATGGTTTATGATTTCTTGTCTGTGTGTGCTGCAGATCCGAACACTGAGGTTGAAGATTCTGTCCGAGGCGGCTGCAGAGGGAGTTCTGGTCCGAGGAGCCAAGAATCAGCTGCGCATGTACTTAACCATGGCCATAGCTGCAGCACAACCTGTGTTTATGTACTGGCTAACCTTCCATTTGATTAAATAAGAAGTGCATTTACATGGTGCAAGTGATGAAGGACACTACCACTACAGCCATGACTGAACCACTCGTTCAGTCCCCCTCAAACGAGACTCAAGGAGAAGCGAGGAGAGTCCATTTGCACAGATGCCAACAAATGAACAATCATTGTGAAGGATCACATTACAACAGTAGCTGCGATATGTCAGTTACTTTATACGTGTATATTTAGAAGGACCTCTTTTTTTTTTTTTTTTTTTTGTATCATGTGGAGTGCATTTATTTGATTTCATTTTTTTAAACAATGTGAACACTTGAAATACAGACTGAAAATGTATATTTGAGACAGTTTGCACAGTTTATTCTAACACCCAGGTAATTGTTAACACCAAATGCCTGCAATTGACTGTCCCCATTGGTCATGTATAAGCATTTTTCTCTGCTACTGATTAAAAAAAGGCAAAATATGACTGTGTAATGACTGTAAAATGCTTTAAATAACAGATTTAGACTTGGCAAGAAAAAAAAATATTCTTGTATATCACGAAATGGCATGGTCAGTTGCTCTGGAACATTTATTACTTGAATAATCCTGAAAACTTGCAAAAAGGTTTCTTAAAAACAATGTGAACAAACCAGTATAACAGATTACATGAAAAAATACATCTTGCTCAATATCCACAGTTTACCTCTCGAAAACAAATATTAAAGAGTTTTCCCACACAACAATTAATATCTTCCCTTGAAATGCAGCATGCAAAGAATCTCTTGTTCTCATAGCTGCGTTCCACCAACTAATCTAATCTAATGCGTCTAATGCTTCCAACATACCTCTACATTGGTAAAGGTTAAGTCAAGATTCACCATTCATCAAATTAGAACAGGTTTACGGGAAAGGATAATAGAAGTGAGTTGAAAATATGCTTGGCCGATTATGACTGTATGCACATGATTTATGAGATTAACTGATGTGTTGATGTTTTTGGGGATGAGATTATTAAACAGGGAATAAGCATAATACATTTAGATTAACATGATATTTAATTAAAACCATTTAAATTTTGGATTTCTTTTGTGCCACTGGGGTAGCTCTCCCTTGGGGCATGGCTCTGCAAGGCCTCTGATATTGTGCTGTGCTGTCTGGCAGGAGGACCTTTAGGTGCTGTGGGCTGCGGGGCGGGGCCTCCATGGATTGGACTTTTGTCTGGCACATCCCATGGGTGCTCAACTTGATTGGGATCTGGGAAGCTGGGTGGCCCGGTTGACAGCTTTGGTTGTGCACTGGGTGTTCTGTTACCTTTTTATCGTGGCCAGCATTGATTTTTTTTCAATGACATGCTGCATTGGCTTTTCTGTGGGATTGGACCAGACGGGCATTGATCCTGTTATCAGTGTGCTGGTATATAGTTGCCGATCACGCATGTTCAGTTGCCCTGGCAGTTGTGTTGATGTTATGGCTGATCTAAATAAGTAATTGATACTGTAGAAAATGTCAGACATTTTTACAGAATAATTTTCATAAATATGCTAAATAATTTTCATAAATGTGCATTTGCAGCTTGTTTAAAAGCATTAGAACTTGCTTTAATGATGCTTACAAGTCTCTAGATGATATTAAGGTTGTACTGTACAAAATGTTTTAAGAAGTTCACTTCTGATCTGAGAAGTGTACTAAATCCACTAAGGAAAACTAAATAAGGCTAAACCCACAAAAAAGTATATTGCAGCAATTTTTGAAACATATTAAAGACGTATCATATATTTTATCCCTCTACAGTTTACTTGTCCTGTTGTAATACCTGTTGTCAGCTTTCATCATAATCTTTTTTTCATGAGCTTTGCATAGAAGTATCATATGCAATACTGTTCACTGATTAATTTAGCTGGTGTAATTTTATACTCAATTATACACATTTACAGTATTTGGCAGATGCCCTAATCCAGAGAAACATGCATTACATCTCATTATACAGCTGAGCAGTTGAGGTCCTTAATCAAAGGGGCTGAACAGGAGCAGCTTGGTGGTGCTGGGATTTGAACATGTGACCCAATTAACAGTCTGACACCTCAATTATTAAGCTACAGTTGTTGCCATTTAACAATCCTTTAATCATTATTTTTTCAAAGGAAGCCCATATAAAGTTGTTTTGGGTTTTATTACTTTGTTTATTTAGAGTTTTATTACTGATGAGTCATTTCAGTACCAACTCTATCCTAAAAAGCAGTAGGTGCATTTTCAGGGATCCTGATATTATGCCAATTATTGTATTAATAGCCCAACCAGAATAAAACTAAAAAAAACTAAACTTCACCAGTTCTTGTGTGAAAATTATACCCTTATACAGTACATCCATAGCACCAGAATAGGGTCAATCTGGGCTCATCAGACCACATGACCTTTTTCATTGCTCAGAAGTCCAATCTTTATGCTCCCTAGCAAATTTAAGCCTTTTTTTCCAAGTAGTGTAACTAACAAGTAGTTTTCTTATGGACACAGCTGTTTAGTCCCAATCCTTTAAGTTATCACCACATTGTGTGTATGAAAATATTCTTACTTTAGATATTAAACATAGATTTTTCCTATTTTTTTTTTTGGTTTTTACTTTTTTTTACCATGCAACTTCAGTGATCTTTTTTTTTTTTTTTTTTTTTAACAAAGTTCAGTGTTATTTTTTGATAACATGTAGAAGGGTTTTTATCTTAGTTCCAGTCATTTCAAATCTACTTAGCAGTTTATGTAGTTTTATTTAGAAGAAAGGGGTGTAAATGTTTGGTAATCCATTCTATGGGTATATATTGATCTGATTGTTTGCCTGTTATTGGATTAAACTTATTTTTTCTGTTCATGTTTGCCAAACTTAAACTGAAACATGCTTAAACCTTTAACTGAAGGATTTGAGGGAAAAAGAATTGTGAACTACCCTTTACTCTGTACAGTGCAAAGCATTAAATTGTGGAAATACAAGGCAAAAACCTCAGTTAATAGTAAAATCAATCAAGAAATTCTCACTTCAGCTATCAGTGATTTTTGACTGTTAGGCTTGGTTGCTTAGTGACAGGCAGTTCTGCATATGAAAATGTCTCATTCATGAGAGCGACCAGAGAGGAAGGGGCAGACAGGATCGTGGTGATAGAGATTTTATAGTTTTAATTAATCATTTATGAAAACTGAAAAAAAAAGAAAAGAATTGGGAATGTGATGTTTTCTGAATCCTTATCTGTTCAGGTTTGGGGACCCTGTTCCCATTGAAGTCTAAATTTTTTAAATTCCTGACTGGACTGGAACCCAGTATGATCTTCTCCTGTTGTAGCTCATCTGACTTAAAGTACTGTATTATATTGTCATTTTTAAGATGACCTTCTACTCACCACAGTTTGCAGTTTGCAGTTGACCTCTGTTATCAATACTGCATTTCTAGTAGCTAAACTTAAGTTGTTTTCTTTTTATTTTATTTGTTATTTTTAGCACCATTCTGTAACTGTATAGATAGAGCGTGTTAATCTATGGGGAATTATCCACCACAAACATCAACGTAATTAAAATGCAATGCATGAACAGCCATCTAGTTTGTACAGTACACTATGAACAACATTTGTTTAAGAAAATCCTGAATACCCTGATGTTGGTCGAGACAAAAAATTTGCATTGTGCAAAAAGCTCAGGTTTCCTATGTAGATGATGCAAATAGCCCGAGTGGCAAACTAAATAAGAAATATTTAGATACCAAATGTGGTTAGATACCACTTGTGAGTGTGCTGTGGTATGAAAATAATCATGATGCAGCCTTACATAAAGCCATCAGGATTGAAAGTAGGTTAGTACTGTCATGGAAGCACTTTGAGCAAGAAAATACATCTGATAATGTTACGTGATCTTGTAGACCTCCATGGTTTATTCTCCCCATCTTTTGGCTACATAAAACCAGTAAGAATTTATAACTACTTTCATCCCAGTAAATGACACACATTGTTCATCGCTAACTGATGGTTGCTAACTGTCGATCACCAGATCAAGGCTAGTTCTGCCAGGTTTGAAAGTACATGTGCTGGTGGAGCAATATACCTGGTTAAAAAAAACAAAGGAATCTTAACCTTTTGATAATGAATGCTGTTTGTAGAGCTGTTGTATAAAAACCATATTATACTCAAGGCTATGCTGAATATCAGGACACCTATGATATCTTCGGCTCTCTGACTGCACCCTCATGCTTACAACTGCATCACCTCCATGCTAATATTTAGTACAACAGCACTCCCTGTCATGTGATATTGCTTAAATACAAATTGCCCAACTGACACCAATTCTAATTAATCACGGATCATACTTTAGTAAACTTTCAACACTTTTTGAAGCACTTCAGAAACAGCAGGAATAAGCCTGCCTGCATAGTCCCTGTGACGTGCGTCTCGTATAATGGGAGATTGAAACAAGTCTTCTCTCGAAACGTTCCTTATGTGGTATATGTGTGCAATCTCAGGGTCCACCCTGACACTGTCATTCACAGACTGCAGTAATCCATGCACCGTAGTACTGAAGACTAAACGAGGATTTACGATCACTTTAAAATCATTGAACTCTTGGTGATCATTGCTTAACCTGTAAACATGTTCCAAGATGTTGACTCCCATAACCCTTTTCCATGAGCCTGGTGAATACTTTGGCATCAATTCTATGATAGAATGAGGGAAAAGGTAGGCCTCAAATTCAAAGCCCACATTTTGACTGTATTTCCTCTCCAGGTTAGGCAGGAGTTCTGACCAGGTGGTGAAATTCATAGGCAGAATGAATTCATCCAAATCGTGTAGAGCTACATAGTGACTCTGGTACATGTAACGGTACACACAGTCATTGAGTGCCGCAATTTGCCCAAAGTAATGCAGATCCCCTAATGAGACAGATTTCTGCCAGCCTCTCGACACGTTAATGTAGTTTGCTACACGCCAGGGGATGATCTCCACAAAGTTCTTTTTGACATAGTAATTCAAGACCTTCTGCGTTACAGAGTCACAGTTGGTTTTGTATATAGCCACCTTCTGGACACCAACTATTTTAAACATCTCCATGGCCTGCACAAGCTCCAGGACGTTCACATAATCAAACATGGTAGAAATGCAAACTGTAAACTTATAAGGAAAAACATCCAGCTTCTCTTGATTCCTAAGAGGTTGAAAAGCATGGATGTCTTGAGAGGTTCCTTCTTTTCTAGGTGATTGTGAAGTTATAGCCACATGTGTTGGCATTTTACACATTTCCGGTAGTGGGCAGGTAATATCAGCTGTGCCATATTCAAACTCAAAGTGGTCTGGGTGAATGATGTAATTCGCAGGTACAGACACATTTTTACCACTGCAACACAGTAAACAGTAATATGTTGTGCTTTCATTACGCAGCACTATAGCAATTGTCCGTATAATTTTCACCTCCTCGCGGTGCTCTAAGTAGGAGCTGACCATATATGATTTAACATCATTGACTTTGATGATTGGATCATTTTGCACTGGCACACCACATGCCATCAGACTCCTTCTCCAGTGAGGGTAAGGAACAGGAACCATTGGCTTATAATTATTGAAGTAAATGATTCCAATAATGAAGATGGGCAGAGTAAGCATGAAGATGATTAAGAGGATCCTTGGAAAACCAAACAGCTTTAAAATTAATGCCCTGTGAAATGTCAACAGGAAATTTAGTAGAGTACTGAGTAGAATTGGTACACTTTGTCCTGCAAAACTTTAGAAAAATCTCTTCTAATTTGTCTCTTTTCATGTATTTTCACACTATATAAATTTTTGTTCATGTCAGGCAAGCGGTTCAAGTATAATAGCTAAAATTCATACAATGTAATAAGTAAATAATACATTTAATAAATATTAACATTTTATCTTTAATTTGCTCTGAACAAATAGACAACCCTAAAATATAAGAAACAATAAATAGATAATACCCAATACCTATGGCAAGTAGGTCCAGTCAGAGAGCAGCCCATCAGTCCAGCCACTATCACAGCACTCATGCACCCAGCCACACTGTTTCTATGTGTCCAAGCGTGGATCTTAAAGTAACAAATCCTTCTGCACACGCCTTGCTTTTCAGATTTACATTGAACAGGGCTGAGACAACACGCCTCGTTTGTCATATTAGATACAAATTAAGTACAGAGCCAAGAAACAGTATTTGCCAGCTTCATGATTATACACTTTTTGCATATTTGTCACACTTAAATGATTCAGGGCATCAAACGATGTTATTACTATTAATATTACATAAATGTTACCCAACACTGAATGCAATTTTAAAATGATGCTTTCATTTCTTAATGAAAAAATCTGTCTAAACTTTCATGGCCCTATATGAAAATGTAATTGCCCACTTAACCTAATGGTTGTGCCACCCTTGGCAGCAACAACTGTGCATTTGTGATAACTGGGAATTTGTTTTAGATTGTTGTGGAAGAATTTTGGCTCAAACTGATTTGAATCAGACATTGTATGCGGATGTATTTCCCTCCCTCTATATTAATTAGTTTGGTCTATTCCACCCGTGTTCTGAAACACGCCCCGACCTCTTCACTTTTAATTTACGGAGGGAGAGATTTTTTGTTCCTTTCTCGATACAGCAAATTTCTCTGAGCAAATTAGTAATAATTTCCATGAATGAAAAGGAGGAAGAAAAAAAAGTGGATCTAAAAGTTACGCAAAAATAAGAAAAAGCTTTAGAGGTAAATGCTGTGAAATGCTTCAAATGAACAGATTCTGCCTATAACTGGTCAGGGACAGTGAGGCTGGATCCAGCAGCCCACCACATCCCACATCATAATACACTGGCTCATTAAAGTGGAGATAAATTTTTAAAACCACATACTAGTATAAAAATATAACACAATACAAAAACGTAAAAACAAAGTATAACTGAACATATATTGGGTTATATTTGTAAAACAAAGAAACAAAGGAGAGAACAATAAGACAAACAACATACAGTATAAAGACAATATTTTCAGTGACCAGTAGCACCAGTCTCACAGAGACCCAGGAGGCTTATAAACAGTTTGACAGTAAAATGAGACATTTTGGCAGTATTGTGATTTTTATTTAATTATTTAAAAAATGCAAGACAATACTGCCAAAATGTATCATTTACAGGCTGCTAGAAAATATTCTTTGCATTGTCAATATTCACTCGAAACGCATTATATCGTTTTCGTATAAGTTTATATCGTATAAGTTTTAATTGTTTTGCAGCACACCGCTTCTAGCCGGCTTTCCA
>JAOVVA010000037.1:31481683-31498904 GCA_028565275.1 Leiocassis micropogon
ACACACACACTTTGTTTGTAATGATTGAGCCCAAATACTAATCTCAGTGAGCATAAGAGAAGCAAAATAGAAAGTGGTGGAGTTTATCACTTAAGATCCTGAGATTTCTACATTCAGAGTCTGTACTGCTGGTGTCACTTAAAGCTGGGGGAAAATGCTCAAACAAAGCAAACTCAAAACTGCATATAAATCATATCGAAATGCAATCACAAAAGAATAAAATGGGCAATAAATAGAATCTTAGACAATAAACTAGGTCAAACTATTTAGTAAAACTATCAATTTATAAAAATGCCTTCACTAAAGGCTACACTTTGTTTACAGTACATGTCTGGGTTCAAGGTTAGGGGTCGGGCCTACAGCTAAACATTGACTAAAGTTGCTGCGCTTTGGTTAAAATGCAGATGTGTGCATGCCCTGGAACATGCTTATCTGTGCTATTGCTTCATTTTATACAAACTTAAACAGTACGGAAAAGTTCCCAGAACTTTTCCTTATATCTAGGAGACCCAAAAATTGTAGAGTGAAATACCCAGTACAGTTTCAACTGGTATACAACAGTATACATTGGCACACAGCAAAAAGCCACAGGGTTGGATTAACACCTATAGGGGACGGGTCAGGTCACGTGTTCTATAGGGAATCTATTGGTGTTAATTCAAAACGATGTACTTTTCTGTGTAAACTTTTCATGCATCAGATAAAAACAAAATTCTATAACAAATCAAAGCCAATATGCAATATGCACAGATTGTTAATTAATCGTCTGAGACAGACAGGCGGCTGAAGATGGGCAGACGCCTGCTTCCTTCTGCACCAGGCGAGTCGCAGCCGCTTAGGCTCCCGGAGCTCGAGTAGCCGTCGTGATCAGAGAGCGAGTCCGCGGACGTGCTGCGTTGCAGAGCCGCGATCCGTTCGCTGAGCCCGAGATCTGCTGTGAACCCGAAGCCGTGCGTCATGGCTCCGCGCTCTGGAAGCCCCGGTGGAGACAGGAGATCGGGGCTGCACGAAAAGGAAGATGATGACGGTGGAGGAGACACAGAAGACGCTCTGGTGAAAGCGAGCGGGTCTGGAAGGGCCTGGAAAGCGGCAACAGTGGCTCTGGAAGAAAAACCGGCGAAGCTGACGCTCTGGCGCAACAGGCGCGGGCGCTCCCTGGTGGTGCTTGGGGCCTGGCGCTGGGGCTGCTGCGGCTGCTGCTCGTCGGCGTTGTGGATGAAGTGACAGCGCGCACCGTACGGACAAAAGCCCACTGTGTGGAAAGTGCGGCACGGCTCGGTTTTGTACTTAGGGTGCCTGTTGAGGCCGCGCAGCTCCTCTGCGCCGTGCGCAAACTGGCACTTGGCGCCGTACTTGCACGCGCCGCTCTCCTCGTACGTACGGCAGAGCTCGGTTTTATAGCGCGCAGACACGGCAGGCACCGGCGTCTCTCTTGGGGAGGGCGGGGAGACGCTCAGGCCCGGCGGAGGAGGAAGGCTGGACTCTCCACTCACGTGTCCTTCGATCATGCTCACGGAGCGGTCAGCCCGGAACGGGATGCGCTGGAGGACAGAGCGCGGAAGCTGCTCCCGACTCCAGGGCTGGCTGCTGATGCTTGTGAGAGACCAGAGATCGTCTGTAGGGTCTATGACTCCTGCGCTGATGTTGAATTTGGAGTTGGGAAGTGTGACCGGGCACAGGGAATGTCTGCGCTGGAAACCGATGGCGCGCCGCGACCCATCCTGTAATTCTAGATTCTGGAAAGTCTGCGAGACAGAGAAGATTTAATTAATATGCTGACATTTTTTCCATCAAAGTCCTCCTTCACATTTCCCCAGTCACATTGCAAACTCCAACAATGCTTAATAAACTTTTACAGTGCTTTAGTCCAAATCAGACACAACTGTATTTGACCACACATGGGGCAGAACCAAAACTAAAACGATGGCATGACTCCTTAACATGATCATAACTGCCCACAATGAGTATAAAAACCACCAAAAAATTTTCTACACTTTTCCTAAAGTGATTCAGTTTTTAGATCTAAAACACTTGTTTTTGTATAATAAGTCAAGCAAACCCATTTTAAACTCCAGCAATGCAAAGCAATTACATTCACTGCACCTGAGCACAAATATAAGTGAATTAAAGCATTATCGATTACTCACCTTGCAAAATTCCTCATCCAACTCAATGAAGGGTGTGAGTAGATTGGATGGCATTGCGAAGATGCCTTTGACAGTAGGCCTGAAAAACTGCAGCCAACAAAGTGTGAAGTTGGTGAAGGCTTTGGGTGTGAGGCACTCCTACGCTCTACCTCTCATTTGCTGGAATCCCCTTTTTATAAGCCGAAACTTTGGAACCCCACCCACATTTCAGAAAGACAGTATTTCACGCCCCTTTAAGTGTGACAAGGGATCCATTTACACTCTTTTCCCAGTCTTAGTCATGTTTACTGCATTAAAATACAAGAGTTTAATCAGCTTGGCCACTCATATCATTTTGAATTTGCATTGTATACAAGCCGTTCTTGACCTGCCAACACCTGAGGATTATATGCACTTAGAAATACAGAACACTTTAGAAGAAACGCTTTGTATTCCATCATAAAAAGTGTTGTGCATAAGAAACTGTGCTTAACTAGTTTAATTCAATTATAATTCATTACATACACTCTAAAGTAGTGTAGAGTGACTGCAGTGTAAACCAATACATTATTTAAAATTGTAGCTAGGCTTATTATTTTAGAAATAGCTAAAATTGTCGTTCTGATCATTTTAATTATATGTTTGGAAGCACAACAGTTTATGTGCATGCTATTATTTTAGATAACCAGAAAACTCTTCCCCTCTTTGTACGTTATAATACCCCTTTCATTTTTGGTATTCTCAGTCTTTCTTTTACATAAAATTGAAATTGAAACATAGTCATGTTGAGTATTCATTTAAACATAAAATATAAATACAGCTAGAAATAAAATAAATGTGCAGCCGTATTAAATTATTCTTTCATTCACCTGAGTAAATAAAATATCACCTAAAATTATACATTTCTCTATTTTTAATTAAGCTTGTCATTATCACAGTAGATTATTTTTAACTGAGGAAGCAAACAATTGGAACTGTCTAGCCCTATTATAAATATATTACTGTAGGATATTGGAAGATAAGATTGAACATTTATATCTTCGTTTCAGCTAAGAGGCACATTCCTTCATGAGCATTAACATTAGCTGCACCAGTACTTTTGTGTTATCCATGAAGGATTTGTTCATTTCTAAAGCAATTTGCTGAATGCATTATACCTTTCCCCTATACATATATTTTCTCCTCCCATCATATTGCCACTACTGGCTTTTTTTCTATAGCACCTGACGGCGAGTTCATCTCGGTAATCTCAGTCATATAGTCTAGTCATCTCAGAAACGGCTGTCCTTAAGCACCCTGCCTCGGCCCTGATAAGGTAAACTGCAAAATATTTCATAAGAGTGCTGCATGATGCACCATGACTGCACTTTATTATTCATTCCTTGGATTGAAGTGTCGCATACAGCACTTGCTTTCGGTTTTAAACCGTACACTGCGAGTTTATGTGTGTTTCTTGTGTTTTGTTTTAAAGCAACACACAGTTTTGTGATAAGCATGCATGCAGGTTATCCCACCAAATTTGATTTTGCTTAATAATTAGAGTGTATTTCATTGCAAATCAGCTTTGCTGGATTCCAGACTTACAAATTTGCAATGCTGTGTAATTTGATTATTGTCTCATCTTAGTTCTTGCTGAATGAATGCACTGATCTACTGAGACATCATTATAACATTTCATATATGCTAGGTTATGTCCAAGCTTGAAAGCATTTTCATGCTTGTCACTTTTTTTTCACCTCCATTGTTTTTCCAGAGGATGCCAACTCTTTCATCACTGTCCCCAGGGAAAAAATACACTGTAAATGTTAGCATAAGAAACTCTAGTCAATAAGCGACACAGTCCCTTTAAAACAATAAGGCCTTATCTCAAGGGGTAGTGTCAACACCTCTTCCAGTTCAGTTACTGGAAGGATCAGGCAACACGAAAAGACCACTATCCAACGGAACACTTGTTGACTTGTGATAGATAACGCACAGGGATGTTTAATTTGGCCTGAGAGACAAGCAACTGAATCTGGGGGTTGTTATTTGTTTGTGGTGAAGTGTCTTCAGAAGAGATTAAAATCCATTTGAATGCCAGAGAACAAAAAAAAACAAGCAATTGCCATTGTCTTTGCCACAAACATTGATGGGGCTTGATGGTTTTTTAAAGGACCACTGAATTTTAAGGTTTTTTTTGTGTGTCTTTGCTAGCTGCTCATTTACCACATTCCCTCCCCTTCACATGAAATGCTTCAACTGGGAGTTTCTGGTGGGAATTTGGTTGCAGGTGTTGCTGTCTGTAAAGCTGCATGGAAACTCTTGAAGCTCAGCATTAAAACGTATAAAGAAAAATAAGGACAGCAACACCTTCTTGAGGAAAAAAAAGAAAGACACTGGGATGTCTCGGCTTAGAAAGAGATAATTCTGAAGCACAAAGGCCTCCTGGTGGTCTGCTCTGGCTGTAGCGACTTGAAGAGGGCCATGGCGTTTGCCTGCTCAACAATAGCATTATGCGGATGCAGCTTTGGTCTCTAGTCATGTCATGGCTTACCAAGTGTGAGACACACCAGAGACCCTGAGTCACAAGGTCCGGGCCCTGAATCTTTAATGAGGCAGAGGAGGATTGAGGAGAATTGTTAATGATTAGCCTGAGCAGTGAGAGCATGCTGAGGTAATAAAAGCGAGAAAAACAAATATGTGAGCACGAGTAGTTAGTGTTAGAGGTTGCTGTCTGCAATATGTTGCTAACAGTTTCTGAAGTTATTGATTCATTTTTGCTTTTGCACTGATAACATAGTTTAATTTGTTTATTTCAGATGCCTTATTTGAATGTGCACAATATTTTCTCTGCCAGAGAAAGAGAGAATTATCTTCCTTATCTAACTTTTCTGCCACATGAAAACACTTAACTTACTTTGACATCATCTGCAACATCATTTTTTATGATAAAGTCGATTTGAGTTATTGGGGTTGGGATCAAACTCATTAGATTAAAGCCGGGTTGTGATTTACCCGTACTCTAACTTAACACAAAGTTTAACTTGACTTTAATATGACTTTAAGACTGAGACCTTCAAAAGGATGTAGAAAATTTATATTGCTTGTGCTTTCCAGGCGGAAGCTGAAACTCAAGCTTTAGCGCTCCGCCGTTGTTTGGTGACAGTTTTTTTTTCACAGACAGGAAGGAATGGAACTGTTACCCCGTCACTTATGGGTCTTTTTAAAAAACAACACAGTCTGGTTATCAGTGTGCACACTGTAGCCGTTTGAGTGCTTTAACTGTAAGTATGAGGCTTGGACCAATTCTCAGTCTGCTTGATGGTAGATATTGTTGTTTTTGTCCTCACCATGATTAATCTTAAATGTTTCTGCCTAAGCCTGTAAAGCATCAACGGTTCTTAAATGAGAGGAGATAATCATCCACTTAGCATATGCTTTTGATGTTTTTAATTTAATGTATAAATCAAAGACATTGCTAAATTAAAAAGTGCGACAATGATTAAATGAAAAAAGTACTGCAATGTTTGAAATTTGAAACTGCTGGGTTTCATTCCTGCTTTTGGTTGAACGATATTACACCAATAAGTTTATCTTTTTGTTTAATTTGTTACAAAGCATTTTTAAGCCCTTTATTTCAGTTCCTTAACTTTGTTCGCTTTACATATTCATTCATCTCTTATACAGAATACACAGTCATGCACATAAACATGCTTTGTCTGATATATACGTATATGTATGTCTCTCTCTCTCTCTCTCTCTAGCTCTCTCTCTCTCTATATATATATATATATATAGAGAGAGAGAGAAAGCTTTCTATGCATGGTTATGTGCATGTTAAAGTCAGGAAACTGACAAATGTGTATTTATTTTATTTTCAATAACTCTAGGCTAATAAAATAAATACGTGGACGAATAGTGAAACGTTTCGAAGTCCAGTTGACGTGATCTAACGTCTTCATAAAAGTAACACCGAGCTGAAAACATTAAATACATTTAAGTTTCAGTTGCAGATAAAGCTAATCAACCGATTTTATTTAAAGAAGCATATTCTTAGCAGCATGTCTTGTCTACGCCCCTTTCTTTAAGACTCCTCCCATCACACCTCCCACCCAAGATGTCAGTTGTGCTGTATTGCCAATGTGGCTCCTCCCTTTGTGGGAAATGGATCACTTTTCTTTGTGTCCCTCTTCACAAGAGTCCTTTTGTTGTGGGACTCCATATGCCAGGCTGAAAAGTCAAAGAAGCCCTGCACTGCCGGCTCAGGCCATAAACACGTCTGGATGGAGGGAAGGGGAGGTGGATGTCCAAAGCAGGGGTGGGGGTATATTTCCTCATGGACGCACAGGACGAGGTTTCAGTGGCATGAATGGGTTTAGGGTCAGTGGATGGTCCAGAAGTGTAAACTCCACCCCATGGCTTAATCAATGAGGAGCAGAAGGCCTGCAGAGACATGGCCTGTGTGTGTGTGTACCCCCTCTGTTCTGGGGATAAGTTACAAAGCAGTTCCCACACTCACTTACTCACACACACACACACACACTAGCCAGCAGCCTCAATTAACGTAAAACATAAAGGTGCTATGGGGTGAATGCACAATCCACAACACACATTTAGAAAACATGGCAGAGTGAAGACATAAGTGCTCTGTTCACTAAAAGACATACAGACAAAATGGATATATTTATGTATACAGTATATACACCAATAATATCTGGCTTAGTAACTTTTCAGATTACTCATATGATCACAAATGTTCTAACATGAACAATGTGGTGGCCAGTTCTTGTGTGAAAATGACCACTCACAGAACTACTCTTTCACACAATCTTTCAAAAAATAAATGTGACACATAGGTCATTTAGTACATTTGGGTATTTCACTGACTTATTTTTTTTTTTGCCGCATACCATTGCTGAGCCTAGACCTGACCAACTGAAGCAACTCCAGATCATAACACTGCCTCCAGAGGCTTGTACAGTGTGCACTATGCCCGATCACTATGCACAACTTCTCTTTCTTACCCTGACGCACAACTTATTAGACCACATGACCTTTTTCCATTGCTTAAAACTCCAATAGGTATGTTTCCTAACAAAGTAAAGCATCTTTTTCTGATTAGTTGCACTAACAAGTGGTTTCCTTTTGGCCACACAACTGTTTAGTCCCAATCCTGTGAGTTCTCATTGCATTATGTGAGCTATTAACTTCACCAAGCATTTAAACGATCATTTAATACATTTAATATTGTTTTGGAAGGTTCTTAACCTAACTGTGGTAATTTCAGCAATTCCCTTTTGAAACAGCAAGTATATGTTATTATATCAATTCAGTGAAGGGTGGCTTACTGGTCTCACTTGCTTGTCTTGCAATAGACTTACTTTAAACTGCCTGGTTACTTGAAATAGATCTCCTTAAATAATGTCTTTTAAATCCAAATGAACAAGGGTGGGGCAGCACAGTGGCTTTGTGGTTAGCACTGTTGTCTTGCAACTCCAGGGTCTGGGTTTGACTGGGTTGCATCTCCAGCCTCGAGTCTGTGCGCATGGAGTTTGCATGTTCTCCCTGTGATTGGTGGTTTTCCTCCAGGTACTCCAGTTTCCTCCCACAGACTAAAGACATGTGGATTAGATTTATTGGTGTTCCCAAATTGTCTGTGTGAGTGTGTCAGTTTGTCAGTGTGTGAGCGTGTCAGTTGTGATGCTGAGTCATAAGGAACAGTGCAAACCAAACCCCACCCAGTTACTTTTCATATGAATTTTATTGTAAATACAGATTTCACTTTTATGTACAACTAAGTACATTTACAGTATCTGTGAACTCTGGAACTCTTCACTCTCAAACAATTTTAACCATTTTGCATTTTAAGAAGCAACAACAGCTGTCATTTTAGAATGCACTTTCAAATATAGAAGTATATTTTTTAAAATGAACAATGTAGTCTTTCTTATCACTACTTACCTAATTGAAAATTGCAGAATAAAACAGGATAGGGTATGCTGTCCTGTTTCAACTTGAAAATGGATTACTATTCTACATTGTGTCCTGCAGAGTTTTATTCCTCTTATATCTAAGCAATTTTTCAATGATCACTTTATTTATGAAAATCATACATTTGAATTGCTTATTGCTACATCTTACAGGTATGATGCAGCAGCTATAAATAGTCATTTCCTCACCAGAATGCTGATTTATCTCTCAACTGAAAAAGCAAAAAAAAAAAGAAGAAGAAAAAAAATGCAGCTAGACGTTTTACTAAGAAAAGTGAAAGTTTCTCAATTTGCTGTTACTATATACAAACAATCCTATTATTATATATTAACAATAATGTAGGACAAGCATTTTTATTTCAACATGTAACTAGAAGTACTAGAAGTACCAGAACTAGCCTTTGGCCAAGAAGATTTCGCAGAATTCAACAGCAATATGGCACAAAATAAAATAATGCTAAAGTTAGTTGAGAGTTTTAAATACTGTTTATATTTATAAAGTGCATGTCCCGATGCATAGGTTTTTTTATTATTATAAAATAATAATCATATCATATTTTTCTGTTCATTATTTAGTGTATGTAAAGACACTACAAGTTTTCCAGTACCTAATATATATGAATCTGGACATATTTTTAGATTTCCTGCAAATAGAGGCACAGGCCTGCTGTGAACACATTAGGTCAAATTTAAGAGCTAGAATAAGAATGCATTGGAATGTATCACATCACACATTAAAAGTCTACCATTAATTCCTTTGCATCAATAAGCACACACTGTGCCAAATGAATCCCACGCATTATCTGTGTTATATGCCTGATTTTGTACTGCTGAGGGAAAACCTCTCCATGTCAGTCATTTGGAAAATATCTGTGCATTTAAATAGAACACAATACACCCTTCAGTCCTCAGGCTCTTGTAATGCACATATGTAATGTGCATGCATGCTTGTTATTGTGTGTAGCATTGCTAGTCCTGATGGCTCGCTTTAACACACATTTCCTGGGTTCTCTCAGTAGCCGGCCATTCACACGCACTCAGATACAATTAGCACATTTCCATGTGTAAAGTTGCACCGATGGCCCTGAGTGCTGAAGTGTTTGCATAGATAACGACCACTGTTGTTATGTTGCGTGGGTACTGTAGCTGGGAGGGCTCACATCCTTTCTAACTCTTCTAAAGTGTGTGTTTTAGCAGGCATTGGACTAATGTTGTCATAACAGTGGCGGAGTGCAAATGAAGTGATGAGTCATAGGTACGTTCTTTGAAAGGAATTCACTAAGGTTCACATTTATTCTTGTAGATTTTTATTGTATTTTATATCTATATACATTATATGGGCAATAACATACCTGCAGGACAGGATGGTAAGTAAGAAGCAATAAAGACTCAAAGGCAAGCTGTCACAGAAATATAACAAATAACTTAAACAACTTGCTTAAACATCATATGAATGTATGCACATCTAAAATATGAATAAAAAATGATGTTGGGTATTTTCATAGAAAAATAATTAATGTCAGGGTGACCTGATCAAAAGGGAGGTTTGTTACAGTTCTATTTATTGAAGAATGACATGTCATTATCCGTTTATAGTTGCAATAAATGCATGTCCTAAAAACAAAGTTAGTTCCTATTATCACATAACACATACAATATAAACGGTATAACCTTTATAACCATAATGTGCAAGTGCTTACAAAATATATTTTACTATAGAATCTTTGATTTGAATTACAGCCAGCAATACTGTCTAAGCTGCTATTTTATAAAGTGAATCACCGCTCACCAACCAATCACAAGTAAAGAAAGGTATTCAATTTAAATACTTGAGAAGACAGAAAAGATCCGTTTTAAGATGTTTCCTATGTTTCTTGTTAGCTGCCTCAAGATTTGTAAAAAAATAAAATAAAATAAAAAAAGGCACAAATGACATGAGCAGCAGTAAAACATACCCATACAAAAACACTTGCCATTACATGCAACACTAAATATCCGTAAAGAAGCGCCTAGGATATGTTAAAGCCAAATATATTTAAAAAAATAAATTAAAAAAATTTACTCAAAATACACAGATTTGCAACAGAATAATAATCAGTTCAAATGTGTGCACATTTGAGTGTACCTATGGGTGGTGGAGATTTTAATTTATGAGAAATTGTTTGCTGTGATTCATTGTGTTTACCTGGATATATGAGTGAGTCAGTAATATGATTGCTTTTCAAATACATTCACCTGTTATTCCTAGAAAATTATTTTACATTCAAACAGCGTTTACAGTTTTTCTTTTTGTGTTTGCAGAGTAAATTATGTTAAATTCAATTTCTTTTCATTTAATTCATTTCGATTTTCATTCATTATGAACTTCGTCTGTCTAAGGGTATAAATAAAGGCTGTTCAAAGAGTTTGTTTATGCATCCTTGAACAAAACAACTGAATGAAAACCTATGTGCTTATAGGATTTATGGAACCGTGATTAGATAAATAAAGTAACTATACAGTTTAAAGATCATAGCATAGCGTAGCATAGCATTCTACTCAACAGGACAACTTAATTTATCCAACAGCTGGCAAATTCAGATGTTGATTATACACTGGCAAGACCAAAAAAAGGCATACAATCAATTTTTTTATTTATGTATTTATTCTAATTTTCTGTTTAGCTGTCAATGTGGTGGCCAATTCATGTGTGAAAACCATTCCTAACGCTTCCAGAACCATTCCTTTAACAATTTGAATCATAGAACATGGCCGTGCCATGAGGGAAGAACATGCAGTGGATGTGATAAGCTGGTTATTCAATAGATTCATTTCGTCAGCTGATCATAACATTGCCTCCAGAGGCTCGTACAGTGTGTACATCGCTCTGGAATAGGGTCAATCTGGACTCGTGACCTTTTGAATTGCTCCAAAATTCAATCTTCATGCTCCCTAGATTTTTTTTTATCAATGCAGCTTTATTGCAAGCACTTAAATTATCTCTGATGGTGGTACTTTGTGATTTTTTTTTCCTGACCACATTTCTTTTAAAGTTGGTGGGTCAGCACTACCCATTGAGGTTTTAATATTTTGGACTGTTCTTAACCTAGTTCCGGTGATTTCAGCACTATCAGTAGTTTTTTTTTTGTTGGTGTTGTTGTTGATACCTTTGTTTCTTGGCGAGGCTGTGTATTTGGTGTGCACACAAAATTTTCTTTTCTTTTATTTTACATTATGCTATGTTTCATTATGTTAAGACCTAATTCTTTCCAAGAGAAAATCAGTCCCACTGAGGAACAGGTGGTGGGCCACTGTGATTTCTGTAGAGGAATTTTAGAAATGGTAACATGTGTTGCTCTGGAACAGAAGGGAGAGCAAAGGCATTGACCAGCAAGACATGGATTTAGTAAGCTGTGCAGGCTCCACACAATGACACCCCCTCCTCTTCTTTTAGCACTTTATCCTTTCTTTTTCTTTTCACTCTTCTCCAGTCTTTAGCTCACTGATCCACAAAATCCTGAAATGGACCCCGGGGAGTGAGAGAGATGGGGGAAGGGTGTTAAGTATTCCTAAAAAAAAAATCCCGGAAACCTCATTCATCTCTCTGTCTCATACATACACAATCTGTGAAGGAATTCTATGGTAGCTCGGTCAGCCTCGGCCTTCTGAACTCAAATTAAGCAAACGAGAAGCAATAATGATAACAGATGAAATCTGACCTTAGTAATGCATGACATGAACTTTTTTTGTTTATATGCACTGGCAAAGAAGTTAAGAACTACGCTCATGGGTTTTGACTGTTAAAACCCAAACAAATCGTTCCAATACACAGAGGACATGTTTATTACTTATTGCTTATGTTTTAGATATTTTATATCTTGTGACATTAAGTTGAGCCACGAATGTTATTTCTTTGCTTAAGGATATTCCTAAGTGTAACTTTAAGCAAATGTTCCCAAAGCTATGCGTAAACAAAACTAACAAACATTTATTAATTCTGTTTAATTTTAATGAGCTACCATTTTTTAACTGCAGTTAAAAAGTCTAAATGCATTTTTCTTTTTATTAAATATGCCTAAATATGCTCGTATTTTTTATATGGGCTTTTCGCTGAACAATGTATAACTATGACTGCTGTAATATTTTGCTATGAACACTGCTTAATTAAAGTACATTTATTTTGTCTCAAAAATAATTTTATATTCAAACACACTACTCTTTACAACAGTGGACTATATTCACAGCAGCTACCTTTAAACCTCTGTCCTATATTCCTTGTGACGGATTTTAATCTGAACCACTACAAAAGTGTTGTTACGACTGTGTGCTACTGTGTTACTCACACCAGTCATCTGTTCTTAGCACATACACTTCCTGTTGTGGTCTAGACAGAACAGGAGGGAGTGGATGGTCAAATGGTCACATCCTGTTTCCTTATACAAGAAGCCTCATAACAAACTGGGTTGATCTTTTTAAGCAGTAAAACTAAAATGAAGCAAAAGGTAAATGAGATGTAGGTGTTATAGTGTTATAGTAATATCCACTGCATATCCACTGCATGTAATTTACCAGGCAAAGTTTAAAAAAATAATCAAGCTGTAAATTAAAATTCAAACTCTCTGATGTCATTAATAAGAGATAGTTGAGCAAAAGGATATAATAAAATCTCCTTAAAGATAAAGAAATCTTTATCCAGAATATTAATATTCTAGTCACTGAAAGCTTTCCAGCGTTTCGCAGTGTTGTTGTGTGTTCAGGTTTTAACTGCAAACACGTGGTGTATAAGGCATATCTGGTTTGAACACTGTGTGCAACGATGACTGACTTGGCCTGATAAATGATCCATCCTTATTGTGGTAATTTTTTTCACTGGGTTTGTCCTGTAAACTTTTCATCCTTTCTCACATGATGCAGGGGAGAAAACAACAACAAATATATTAATATAATAAGTAGCATTTTTCTTTTTTTGAAGTTAGAAGTATATATATATATATATATATATATATATAAATAAATGAATGAATTATAGCTAGCTACTTCCTTGTGTTGTTCACATGAACACAACAACAACAAAAAACCCTAGGTTCCTTTTTATAACATTGCTAAAAAATTGCATTTTGTAGTAAAGAAATTAGAACATGAAGCAACATACACCAATCAGCCCTAAGACTAACACCAAATAACATTAAGTATTGATTGATTGATTAGTATTGATTATATACCTGGAGTACCCGGGGGAAACCCACCAAGCACAGGGAGATCATGGAAACTCCATACACACAGACCCCAAGGTGGGAATTGAACCCGGACCCTGAAGGTGCCAGGTGACAGTGCTACCGTGGGACCTTCACTAAATTCATTTTCACACACAAAAAAAAAAAAAGAAATATAATTTTAAAAATTATAAAATAATGAAATAGAAAGAAAGAAAGAAAGAAAGAAAGAAAGAAAGAAAGAAAAATAATAACCATGACTAAGACTGCCCCAATATCAACTAAGCTCAATAATTCCCTAGATTTAGATTAATATCTTTCTTTCAGAGCCTAGAATATCAAGCATACCAAAGGGTAAATGTTTAAAACTCTAGACCCACAGACCCATTACTATACTTTTAATACCTTTTTATTCTCTATTTTCCTTTTCTTTATAGTGTGTTATAAACTGTTGACACATTAATCTTCAGTATGATATACAGCCTATTATTTTTTACTGCAATATTAAAGAAAAAATATATTAATCAGTTAATAGCAGAGTGCTGGGAAATTGAATAGCGCAGACTGTTGTTAATGTCCCCTGCATTCCCTTACTGGTAAGTACAAAAATTAAACAATTGCAGAATGCTTTCACTGGAAAATAATCAACAATGTGGTTTTGTGATACAGGCAACAGTAAGGAGAGTTTCTGTTTTCTTGCTTGGTTGCTCAGAATCAAAGAGATCGCTGGACTGTGAGTTAGCTGCAATATCAGTTTTGTGATTTGTGGGTCTTAAGGTTACACAAGCTCAACATTAGGATAGTTTTACTTATATTAAATGGGAAAAATTCCAGTTGAGTAAAAATAGACATTGGAACGACACCAAGCTTTTAAACATTACACTGCACAATATTTACCTTAATATAAAGAGAAAAAAAATGGCTCAGGTTCCTTGGGGGTTTAAATATTTTGCTTTTACGTACAAAATTGCTAAATATAATCATGCACCTACTATGAGCCCTGCTGCCCACAAGCCCTGCTGCATACCTTGGCCTTTAGTTAAAAACGACTGTGCTGAGTCTGCTCGAAGTCTGCTGTATGTAAGTGTTCTACTGTATGAACACCTGGGTTCACTGCTGAGCTTGCATTAGAAAAACAAACAGTGGCACCTCTAGGGTTTTTGGCCTGCCTCTGTGGATGTGACCTCATGTTTGTCTTCAAATATCTCCTCTGATATGTGTTTTCTCTTGGAGTCCCTACTGCTGAGCCCTGAGCTTGGCACAACTTCCTTCAGGCTGCTAAATCAACATGCATGTTCAGCAAGAGAAAACAGTAGGAGAGATGAGGAGTGTGGTGAATACAACCACCACCCCCCTGCCTAGACAGAGGCACAGGATGTGTAGAGGAAAATGCAAAGCACAAAAGGTCACAAATTGGACTGAGGTGTACTAAAAGCTTCTTCTCAACTGTCTGTTTGAGGCTCTCTCTTTCTTGCTTGGCAAAGACCAACAAATGCCCTCCTAGCTCATGTCACAAATGGTACACTAAACCATGCAATCCTTCTCCAATTCCACAGTTTGGTGAGAAAGTGTACAAGCCCTTGAGGTACATGGGTTTAATAAAAACAGCATTTGGGACACTTTGATCCGATGTCATCATTCTAACACAAATACATTTGGAGAATTGTAGAAATGACTGACGAGACATTATCATGTTTCCTATCATTTTCAGAGATGAATGAGTTCGGAAGAAATTCACCCAAACATAACAGGAACAAGATAACAGCAAATTATCCATAATGTTTCATGTCAAAATCATCTACTCTGACGAATAAAGCAGTTATACATAAATATGATACATGATTATACTAGGAAGTGTCAGCTCTTTCGCAGATTTAGTTCCTCAATCATTATGCAACTAAATGACTATAAATTAACTTTAATATGTATCTAAATATCTTTTTTTCCATCTATGGTTTTGATGTTGTTGCAGTCATGCCTTTTGCTAGACTACTTGCTATAGAGATCGTCTAGACACCAGAATGGCATTTATGCTTTGTTGTTAAAGCAGGAGAACAAAGATGAAGAAAATTCATATGCAGAAAAAAAAGGAACAGACAAGAACCCTTTATTTGCTTTTAGTTGTAGTTACTTTTGCGTTGTGCCAATGTTATCCAGGGACATTCGGAGCAGTGAATTTATGAGCCTTGGTCTAGAGAGGCAAGAGATACAAAAGCAGACTGTGATCTCTTTGTAGGGTAAAAATATGTCTTGCAGGTCTTACCCTGAAAAAAAAAAAAGAAATTCACCTGACATATGCCTAGGGCTTTTGTGATAGAATTCTCACAGTGTGTCAAATTCGAAATTAATTAATTTCATATATTTTCTTAATATTTCCTTGCATACAATAGGTATTCACTTCCTGACCTTTTCCACATTTTGTAGTTAAGATGAAGAAAAAAAATCAATTCAGTGATTCTTTTATGCTCCAATTCATGTATTGCCATACTGACTTCAAAATGTAGTTTTTTTTATTATTTATTATTATTAATTTTTCATTTATATATACTGGTGTGCTCTAAACTATTCACACACTTGTCAGGCAGCACAGCATCTTCTGTGGTACAAGCAATTTACTTGATTGCAAATGATTACAAATTGCTACCACAAGAATCACGTTATGAATTTAACCCACCAGGTGGGTGAATACTTATGCAAAGCACCTCAGTAATAGATGCAATATACATAGTTTCATGTATTCTCTTCTGATTTGTTATACTGTAACAGTAATTTTCAAATACTCAGTATAGTCTAACATTTTTGTGGAAATAAACAAAGTGTACATGTTGTAGTTGGTCTTTCAACTGCTCCTGTTGAGACCTTGCCACAGGCGACGATCTGATCCACACATAACTTGGCCCATGTTTTATATTAGATGCCCTTCCTGATGCAATCCTAACATTTTATCCTAGTTTGGGGCCCAGCACTGCATCCAGTGGCTGGGGTTTGGACCTGGGCCTTTGACATGGCAGGCAAGAAACCACTGAGCCACCAATGGCCATGTAAACAAGGTGTACATGTGTAATAGGTAAAATAATGAACCTCAAGTGTATGGATTTATAAGGTTTTATTTTTGGGATCTACAACATTTTTTTTTCTGTTCACAAATATCTGTGTCATACCATCCAACATCACTACCAGCTTGGACCAGCAACGGTCTTGATATTAAAATGCTGCCTGCTTTATTCTCTCCCACTTTATTCCCACCAATAAAGCAGTGCTAGCTTTTTTTTCATTTAGTAAAACTGTAGAAAGCCTCATTTATCCCAACAAACCATAATGATTAATGGCTTCTGGAGAACTTTAACAAGCCCTGTTCTTAAATTTAGCCTCCTAGGTATGCTTGTTATGCCTGAGTCCCCTGGCCAGCTCTAACGAGTCAGGGATGGATCTGCTAGTTTTCAACTTGTTGTAGCCATGTGTTGTTTCAGTCAGCAGATCTTTATGGTGATCCAACATAACCGCGGGGCAGAAAACCATGGTAAGTTTTGAGGCTATGAGAATAAACAAACACACTTGGGCTGTATTTGAGGTGTTTATGAGATTTTTGTGGTATAGCTGAGGCTCAGCTGATTAGAAAAACTCAAGAACACAAATCTTTATTGAAATAATGTTTTTCGACTATTTACCACAGTCTGGTCAAACTGTGAACACTGCAGCAGTTTTGACATATAACCCAGAGAATGTAAAAAGTTTTGGTCATTGCATCATGCAATATAATAATAATTGCAATCCATGTGTATAGGGATGGTTCTCAAAGTGGGGCCTGTGTATGTCAAGGGATCCATGAAGCACAGTAATGTTTTTAAAGTGAAGGAAACTCACCATTCTGAAAGGTGTTATGCCTATAAATAATGCCTACTTTAACTGAATGGCATTTAAATAAAATAAAAAA
>JAOVVA010000037.1:31507079-31517487 GCA_028565275.1 Leiocassis micropogon
GAAGTGCCAGCTTATTATTCTTGCTACCACATCGTGTTCATCTTGTTTTGTTTGTTTGTTTGTTTGTTTGTTTGTTTTACATCTCTTAACATTTCCTAATATTGAAATATTCAAAATATTTCTTTTATTATCATCCAATGATTAATAATCATGTTCTGAATATAATGTTCACCTGCTTTCACGTATTATTAATTATTCTTAGAACCAGAAGATATGATCACCCCACCCCTATCTTCACTGTCAACCCTAATTCGGGTTTACAGTGCACTGCATTGGCTCCCAGTGAAATTTCACAATAATTTAAACATACTACTATTGACCTTTAAGGCACTAAATGGTCTTGCACCATGCTACCTGAGCGAACTACTAGTGTTTTATGATCCAGTACTGCAATCGAAGGGTGCAGGCTGCTTGTGACTACCTCATTTATGAAAACTACAGCAGCGGGCAGAGCTTTTTCTTACAACATACAACTACTATATGGAATAGAGACATAGTCTCAGTGTTTAAGTCTGAAAAGCTATTTATTTAGCCAAGCCTTTCGTCAATGGATTTGTATTAGGTAAAAGTGTAAATCTGGGGGACTAATAGACATAAAGCTTTATGGTGAACTGGTATGTTTGGATGCTGTCTCCCCCGACTCTGACCACTCAGGTTTGTAGATGGTGGAGTGACTGGTAAAGCAACCTACTTGCCAAAGATCTTTCATGTCCTTGTTTTCTCCTGGCTCTCCCTTTTAGTTATGCTCTCATAGTTAGTCCTGCTGGAGTCCCTGCTTACACTCCAAAAAATGATACTGTATATACATTCACTTTATACATTAAGTGACTGTTAGCATACCTAACTTTTATCTATCTATTTTTCTCTCTTTCTTACTCTCTGTCTAACTCAACATGTCTCTACTGAGTTGCCAGGGATCCAGACCCCGTCTGCCCTCCGGACCTGTCTGACTCATCTCGGTGACCCATTTCTGATTGGAGATCTCGTCACGTGAAGGCCTTTGGCTCTCTGCCTGTGTGGTCTGCTATGGACGCCTGTGATGACTGGAGACGGTTTCCACTTGACCATGAGGATGGCCTTGTGCTTGGCTGAGGTAGACATGAAATTCCCACAAACAGCTTTATACCTGATACTCCAATAACAAAAGTGGGCTTCATATTAATTTAACCACCATTCATGTTAAACTGAACTTCCAGCCTCATTGTAAACAGTTTAACTGCTGATTAATCCCTGTCATCTGATATCACTCAAATGAGGATGGGTTCCCTCTTGAGTTTGGTTTCTCTCAATGTCTTTTGCCATCTCTTGGAGATTTTCCTTGCCTCTGGCACCCTCGCTTGCTCATCATGCACACTCTAATATAAATGATAATTTATACATATTTCCTTACATTTCGTTAACATAGATTCCCTATTTATTCTGTATAGCTGCTTTGCGACAAGGACCATTGTTAAAAGCACTTGTAAATAAAATTGAATTGATAGATATAGAATTAATAAAAAGAGAATTAATTGTCTAGAATTATTAGCCACTCTAAAACATATTTGAATAGTCATCAATTAGACCTCATTCATGTTTTCTATACATATAATAAAATGTGTGCACGCGTCACATAAAAACTGAATGAATTTACATGGAAAACACCCTTATATCATAAAAAATTAACTTTTTTCAATCATTAGTTTTTCTTAAAATTCAACAAATGGCGCTGTACATTTTTAGGTACGCACTTATGAGTGTGCAATTGAAATCTACTTAATAAACGCAATCTCACAGTTTCTCGCACTTTGCGGTAACACGTAAAAAATTTTGTTTACTCCAAAATTCAACAGATGCCATTGTACATTTTTAAAAAAGTGCTCATAAGAATGCAATTAAATTTCATGCAGCATATCTAGTATTTAAGGGAAGACTTAGTACATAAGGGAAAAATCAGACCAGATCACTAGTTAAAGTTCGCCAAGACAGCAAGTGTGCGTCTTTAGTGCCATTTACATATTCATTAATTTTTCATACCACTTATCTTGTGTAGGGTTGCCTAGGGGCAGGAGCTCATTCCAGGAAACTCGGGGCACAAAATGGGGGACATCCTGTATGCAGGACCAACTCACTCTGTCATACACTTTGGGCAATTTAAAAACATCAATGAGCTTACATTGCATGTTTTGGGGGCTTTGGGGGGAATCCTGACTCTTACAGTACATGAGGCAAACACACACACACACACACACACACACAGACCGGAGGTGAGATTCATACCCTCAACCCTGGAGGTGCGAAGCAAGTGCTAAGCTCTAAGCCACCGTAACCCCAATGTTTTATTTATTTCATTAGTGCAACAGTCATACTCTCTTTCTCTCACTGGCTGTCTCTTTTAATAGTTGCAAACTTCAAATATGTTAATTTGCTCCTAATGCCATCATTTACAGAATTTTGCAAGTGTTCTACTAACATGTTAAATCAGATTAGATTCAATAAATTGTCCAAAGGCAAATGAAATGAGCACTACAGTCTGGCGCCAGAACACAACAGAAGCTAATAGTTCCCAAAGCCCAGTTCTGAGAAGTCCTATGTGCTGAAAAGTTTTACATTATTCACATTATACACATGACGTAATTACCAGTTAATTATCAAGCCTGTCATCTGCTGGGAAATCTATAAAACTGTAGAGCAAATTATGTCCCTATACCAAGATTGGAAACGCATGGCCTTTTAGACTTTCTCAGTAATATTCACTTCAAGTCCCTGCCAAACACAAGTTCTCCAATAAGTTCATGACATATCCAATTCGGAGAGTAATGCATAGCAATCCGCTGTGCACTGCTCGCACAACCCCCTTATGACTTCTCAGCTCGCTTCTAATGAAATTCTGCTGTCTGGCCTGGAATGTGACTTTTCCCCGGGCTGATTGAGCAGCTAATGTGATGCATCTTCGAGGCTAATTAGAGAGAGAAAGGACTTGGTCATTAATATTGATCCTATTCTGCCGCGTGCTGGTGCTCAGTTCACCTGCTACTGATTTTCCCACGCTTTCCTTGAAACTACGTTCACTCTAGCACCCTGGGGTTTGTGCTCACGCATGCGCGCATACAGGCCCCTCACATGCCTGTCTTCAACCCATGACAGCCCATAGCTAATAGGATGGACATTAAAAAGCTGATTGCTTTTGGGTTAATCTCTGACACTGGGGAAGAACTGCACCTGGCACAGAGAGAGGTACATGCAGGCAGAAGATAAACTCATAAACAGAGAGACCGTGTGTGTGTGAGAGAGAGAGAGAGAGATAGAGAGAGAGAGAGATGACAAAAACATCAACAATTATCCAAGGGATACTACATAATGGTGAATGCTGGAATAGGAAAATAAGCTGTGTTGTTAAATAATAAAAGACATACATGATATTATGATATAAATTAATATAATAATAATTTTATGCAACCGTTAGTGAGTAATTTGATTGGTCAAGAGCCTTTTCAACAGTGATAATAAAGGACAGTAACAATTGTTAATTGCAAATTACACTAAATGTCAGGCAAAACATGGGTGGAAGTAGGTCTGTACAGTCCCCAGTATTAAGGAGAGAGTAGGTACATGCCAAAGTGCTCATTCAAAACTAGTAATGGTTTAGCAAGTAAACACATCTGATATCGTTATGCCATCTTAAACAACACTTTCAAAGTCAGTCCGAATTGCCTCCAAACTAACTACATAGCTTTGAACACAAGTCACAATCCCCAATTTCTAATCAAGTGAAACAAGTAATTGCACACTCTAGTACACTAGCTTTCTATTTAACACTTTCTGGGATTCAACCCCAGAACCTGGAAGTTACAGTAGCTGATATTCTAATGCAGTATTACTTTCACCCCCTGTTAATTACACTAACTGTTGGTCGCCAACCACGGTTACTTAGTTCCACCAGTGGCAGAATGATATGTGCTGGTGGAGCAAAATCCCTGATTAAATAAACAAACAAATCTGTTGATAATAAAAGGTGTTTGTGGAACTATTGAATAAAAGCTATATGCTGTTGTGCTGGCTATGATATCTCTAGCACCCGGGAACGCCATCGTCACAGCTGTGTTGACACGCCAAGGATGACAGCGCAACCACAAGTGTGATATTGTTTAAATATCACAACAATTACAACATGTTACAACATGTGCTGACAATAATTAATTAATAATAATAATAATAATAATAATAATAGTAGTGTGTGAATTTGTGTGTATAAGTTGACTGGATGTTCTACCACGGTTGAACAAATAGAAATAAATACAGTGGTCACCATTGGCCTGCACAGTCCCTAGTTGGACTATAGAGGTTACTAGATGGATGGATGGATGGATGGAATAATAATAATAATAATAATAATAATAATAATAATAATAATAATAATAATAATTTATTTTACAAAATACAAAATGAAGCTTGTCATGTTACAAAGAAACCAGTAAGAGCAAACATCAAAGATTAGATGCTTTAGAGTCAAATGCTGCACTGTAAAATGGTTAAGAAATACAAAGTGTGTATATTCTCTCTATTATAATGCAGGAAACTTAAAAAAATTAAAGTACAATACAAATGCTCAATGTATGGCAAAACTGAGAAAGAAAGCTAGTATAACTGCCAAGGTAATTGGATATAAAATAGAAATAGAGACAGAAATGTACAGAAAGAAAACAATAAACTAGCAGTAAATGAGGGAGAAAGAGAATCGCAAAGTAAAAGATGGGGAAAGAGAAAAACAGAGGTGAAAAAGGACAGAAAAAAGTGAAAAGAGAAAGATGTCAACCGGTTAGTGCATATTGGTGCATATTTCAGAAAAAGTGAAATATGCAAAGAGGTAAAGGGCAGCAAGGATGGTAGAGTGATATATTAAGGGTAAAAAATTCAGAGATATTCCTTTAATAAGCATTACATTAATTACAAGTTGAAAGTTGGTTAGTGACTTATGTAACTGACGTCAGAAGCCATAAAACAGTTTCATCGAGTCCAGGGTATAGCTAATGAATCACAGAGAGAGGGGGAAATGTTCACATCTTATCATTAAGTGGAACAGAAGAAAGAAAAAAAAAGAAAAAAGTGAGTGAGTCCTCTTTGTTCTCTCAGTTACAGTGTGAATGCTGTTTATCTGCTTTTGATATTCTTCATCTCTCCACCTAGCTCAAACATCTCTATCAGTGCTACTTTTTCATTTATCTGTATAACATTTGCCTGTGTTTTGGTTTGCGTGTTTGTGTGTGAGCGTCTGTTTACTAGGTCCATCCCCCTCCCAGGGGAAAAGGACAATGGAGTTTTGCTCTGTGGCCAAGCACAGTGGCTCTGTCCGCCTCTCGCCTCATCTCCACAACAAAAACGAGGTCAGAGCATTCCCACGCCGTTCCACAGGCCTGCCTCCTATTAGCACAAACACCCACCCACACACTAACACGCACATGCATTCGCGTTCGTGCTCTCCACATGGGATGGAAACTGCAGGCTCACAGTAAGGCACGCGTCTGTATGTCTGAACCTTCATTGGAAATGACGGTTCCATTTATAGCAAGCGAGTCCATCACTTTCTCCTCACAAGCACCCACACACACTCTATCACACTTAAATACATTATGTTTGTTGCATGGCATGGTAGCATAGTGGTAGCACACTTTTTTTGTGTCTTTAACAACTTTTTTTTTTTTTCAGTCTTACTCCATTCTTCTGCTCCTCTATCATTCCTCATCCAAATGTTAATTTTTACTCCCTGTTTCCATCTTCTGTTTCCGCTGTGTGGGCATTTTGGCAGGCCTGGCACTGTTCGCCACCTCATTCAAAAGTAGAGATGGACGGCAGGCGGTTTGCAGAAGGGGTGCGGAGGGGTAGCAACATGTTGCGAGATAGTTACACAATTCATTGAAACCTATTTCGAGACACACTGTGAATGGCTGCAAACTCAAAGTGCCTTTTCTTTCGCAAAGCCAGACCTGCTGGAAAAGACACAAAGAGCCTCCATTGTTTCAGAAGCAGCGGCCTTTATTACCGCTTTCGTTTAGGCAATGCAATACCGATTCAACACAATGGAACATTTTTTACTCTAATCGACCCATGAGCCCTGGGTCTTCATCCCTTATGGGAATGAACAGAGGAAGAAGTGGGCTTCACATACCTCCCACAGCCTGTATTTAGGGCTCATTTCCATAATTACTGCTTTTCAAATCTCAGTATTTGGATCATCTTGTATACATTAGGCATATTTTAAAAGCAACAGAAATTTTTTTTAAAAAAGGGTGGTTGACGGTCCCATAAATCTTGTTAGTTTCTCTTTATATATCCACTTATTCTGTTATATCATCTAAATATCAACTACTGTAACTTCCAGATTCCAGGGTTAAATCCCAACTACAGTAGCTTATGCATTAAATTGTACAATCACTTGTTCAACATACCAAGTAGCGCCAAGTGATTCAGTCTTTTTAGCTAGCTTTGTAGAAAAACAACATAATAAATCAGAATGATGTAGAAGCAATTATTAAGAAGACAATGTGTTGTTGCCTGACTGGTTTTGAGTCAGTCAGTGAGTTTTCGCACGTAGCAAAAAACCATTCATTATCACCACTCATGAAATATCTCTTGTCCAATCAGAGATTACTCAGTTGGAACTTCCTAACTAATTGTTGTATAATGAATATTTTTTCTGTACTAACTTTGCCTGGCCAGTTAACTAGAAAAATATCTAGAAAAAAAGATATACTATATTAAAACATTATACAAGTAAACAGCCAAATTAAATGGCGCACAGTCTAATATTTTGTGGAACTGCCATCAGCTTAGATTATAATGAGACATTCTTTGATCTCAACATTTATTTCCATCCAAAGCTGCATTAATTTTTGGCTTGGAGTCTTTTCCAGCACATCCCAAAGATTTTCCGTGGGATTAAGATGAGGACTTTGTGGTGGCCAATTCATGTGTGAAAGTGATTCCTCAAGCTCCCAGAACAAGCCTTTCACATTTTGAGTCCTGAAAGATGCCTTTTCTATCAGGGAAGGAACATTCAGGTCATCAGCTGACTTCATTTTATTGCCACATAACGTTGTTAAGCCTAGACCTGACCAACTAAAGCAACCCCAGATCATAACACTGCCTCCAGAGGCTTGTACAGTGGCCACTATGCATGATGGATGCATCACTTTATATGCTTTCCTTCTTACGCTGACGCCACCCATCACTCTGGAATAGAGTCAATCTGAACTCATCAGACCACATGACCTTTCCTATTGCTTCACCAATCTTTACCACTATCCTTACATGATATCCATTTTGATAATATGTTGGATAGTTCGTAACCAAATTCCAGTAATTTCAGCAATCTCCCTAGTTGCTTTCTTTGCTTACTGCAGGCCAGTAATTTGACTCTCCTGAATCACAGTAACATTTTTCCATGACCATGGAAAACGTCTTCCAAAGTGGCTGTTTAAGAAATGAGAAGCTACTCACTCAGTTGGTTAGGGTAAAAAAAGAACAGCTTCCATCTGAAACAGATTAATCATTGCAGTAGTTATCTAATCAAAATATCTTAATATTTTATTTATTTATTTAAAGGACTATTTAAAAACCCTGTCACAGAACATTTATTAGACACTGAATCCTTTATAAAGAGCTTTCTGTCCCACCAGCAAAGCCCACTGAGAAACAGGAGAACCAGAACATTGTTAGAGGTTATCTAGGCATTGCTATTTTCACACACACTAGCCAAACAACAAATCTCAACCCTCCCTACTCATATACGTCTTTGATTTCAAGAAGTCTGTTTGATATATACAATCAGTGTTTAGTTTGTTTAGACTTTCTAGTCCAGAGAGGAGCTTCGCACTTCTGTATACCTCATTAAAACCCCTCAGGGACTCAACTCATTAACCACCATTAGCTTGAGGGGTGACTGGTGTGCTTAGAGTGCCTGACACACACACATTCCTACATACACACACAACGGTGGAAGCACGCAGACAGAGTTGTTCGCTACAGGCTTGTTGTCAGGGTGAGCCTGCAGGATTATACTGATGAGCCACTGAAAGCACGCTGTTCCTTCGAGTGTTTAAGCAGGTCACCCAGTAGCGGCACCCGACAGACTTCTGGGAAGGAACAGATGGGGCAGAGGACAATGTGCCATTTTATTCACACTGCTCCTAAGCAACACACAAGAAAATAAGAAAGAGAAGCTGCATGAAATCAAAACTAGACAAATGCATCAGACGAATGCAAAAAAAAAATAATCTAATCCAATTAAATGAAATGCAGTTGAGCCAAACTGTTCAAAAGAAACCAACCTAAACCAAAGCAAACAGAGGTTCTTATTGCCAGATGTAAAAACAAACAGTAATCTATAAGACTAAGAGATAAAAAAAAAATATATATATATATATATATATATATATATTGTATATATATATAAACAAAACTAAATATAGATAGATAGATAGATAGATAGATAGATAGAAAGGTAATATTTACTTCAAAGGAAAAACTAAACAAGTGTTCATGTAATGGGAAACATCTATCTATCTACACAATATTGCTATTTACCCATACAAATAATTCCAATCACTTCCATGGTTACAGGTATATAAAATTAAGCACCTACGCATGAGCTCAGTGAATTCTGTGGTACTATCATGGGATGCCACCTGTGCAAGTCTAGTTGTGAAATGTCCTTGCTACTAAATGTTCCACAGTCAACTGTTAGTGGTATTATAACAAAGTGGAATGACAGCAACTCTGCCACGAAGTGGTAGACCACGTTAAAAAATTTCAGAGTAGGATCAGTGAATGCTGTGAAACATAGTCCACAGAAGTCAACTCGTTTCTGCAAAGTCAATAGCTACAGACCTCACTTCATGTGGCATTCAGATTAGCTCAAGAACAGTGTGTAGAGCTTCATGGAATGGGTCTCCATGGCTAAGCAGCTGCATCCAAGCCTTACAGTACCAAGTGCAATGCAAAGCATTAGATGTAGTGGTGTAAAGCACTGGCACCGCTTCTCTGTCTGGCAATTCGATGGACGAGTCTGGGATAGGCGGTTGCCAGGAGAACGTTACTTGTCTGAGGGATTATGATGTGGGGTTGTTTTTCAGAAGTTGGGCTCAGCACCTTAGTTCCAGTGAAACTGAGCTCTTAATGCTTCAGCATACCAAGACATTTTGGACAATTTCATGCTCCCACCTTTGTGGGAACAGTTTGGGGACCGGCCCTTCCTATTCCAACATGACTGTGCACCAGGGCACAAGGCAGGGTTCATAAAGACATGAATAAGCAAGTTTGGTGTGGAAGAACTTGACTGGCCTTCACAGAGTCCTGACTTAAACCCAATAGAACACCTTGGGATGAATTAGAGTAGAGACTGTGAGCCAGGCATTCTTGTCTAACATCATTATCTGACCACAAAAATGTTCTTCTGGAAAAATTAAAAAAACAAAAATTCCCATAAACACACTTCTAAACCTTCTCATTTCATCAGACATAAACTTAAACAAGGGCAAAATGGTGAAGTAGCGCTGTGGCACTGTGGCCTTGCACCTCCAGGGTCATGGGTTCAATTCCTGACCCTCGAGTCTTTGTGCATGGAGTTTGCATGGTCTCCCCGTGCTTGGTGGCTTTCATTCCAGGGTGTACACCACCTTGTGCCCTGATTCCCCTGGGATAGTCTCCAGGCCTCCCGTGACCCTGTACAGCATAAGCGTTATAGGGAATAAGTGAATGATTGAGTGAATTTTTGCTTTATTAGGACCTAGACCATAGTTATGGAATAGCCTTTAAATTATATCCCAGGTAACTCTGGAAACAAGGGAGTAAGGTGCCAACTGTAATAGTGTAAAAGGTGTAGGGGTATGCATATTTTATTTTGCACTGTTTGATTCAGTATGCATTTTGATCTGATTGAATACAGTCTAAATTTATCACGTGCTAGATGATTTCCTGCATTAATTTCTCAATTAATTCGAAATAATGAAACAGGCAGCATGTCGCTTAGGACTTGTAGAAAAAGATTTAACTATCACTTCAGAGATATGGGATTTGTACAGGTCAGAAAAGTCAGATGAACAAGTTTATTTAAAATATAATTCAGCATTCCATCCGAAGTACTGACTAAAAGAATCTAAAGCTTACCTTCTTTATTTTTTATGCTGTGTGCAGCCATGTCGTTTTGATGTCATGCTGCCCAGTTACTCTGTCGAGACAGAAGGGTTCACTGAGTTGTGCAAACATATTAACAGTGCCATGAATAGAAGAAAAATTGAAAAATGTCCAAAGAATGTTTAAGAAATATCCTTCACAGTGGTATCTAGATACCTAGACATATATATACAGTGGTGTGAAAAACTATTTGCCCCCTTCCTGATTTCTTATTCTTTTGCATGTTTGTCACACTTAA
>JAOVVA010000037.1:31517587-31529210 GCA_028565275.1 Leiocassis micropogon
TTTTTGTTGTTGTTATGTAATTACCTAATTCCATATGTGTTATTTTATAGTTTTTAAATCCCCAGTATTGTTGTAGAATTTGGAAAATAAATCACTAAACAAAAACAAAAAAATTTGCAAGTGACCCCAAACTTTTGAACGGTAGTGTGTATATATATATATGTATGTATATATACAGAAATATCTATAGTCCAACTAGGAACTAGGTACCGTGGACACCAATAGAGACCATTGTATTTATTCCCCTTTTGTACAAAGGTGGTAAAACCTCCAGTCAACATTCACACACATAGGAACAGCATTTAGCATATTCTGCATGTCTTTAGACTATGGGAGGAAACCAGAGTACCAGGAGGAAACTCAAAAGGATGGGGAGAACATCCAAACTCCAATGCGGAAATCGAATCCAGAACCCAGAGGTCCAAGGCAACAGTCCTAACCACTAAGGCATATATATACTTTTTTTTCTTTCTTTTGGTGCATTCCTTTGGTGTTCAGGGAATTATGGTCAGTTTACCACATATTACAAGTTTGTACAAATTTAGATGCTTACACGTTAAATTTATAAGGTGTGAAAAAAAAATGCATTTTTTCAATTCACTTCAGTTTAAAACCAAGGTATGTACCGAACCGCGACTTTTGTGTGCTGTTGGCAATTCGAAATTACCAATTACCCTACACTGAATGTCTTTTGACATATTACTCAAAAGTGACAGATTGAGTTCGTTGAGTAGGTTGAATATGTCACATACTGTAAGTAAGCGAGATTTGCGACACATTCTGTGTTACTGAAATGTACTGCCAGTGGTGACTTTTTCCAAAAGAAACCTCTGGAGCGGCTCTCATAACTCACACACTCTGGCCAGGAATTTACCTATAGAAAGCCATCTAACTCCTATGTATAAAAGAAGGTGGTTGTGCTCTGATTTTCTCAGTGCAGCCACATTTGTTAATGTAGTGGACTTCAATAATTACTTCACATTTTTTTCTTTGAAAAACTCTAAAGGTTTGTCTTTCAAGGCAGGGTTCTTGGTTTCTATGTGGGAAAACAGTTTGGAAAGCTTCTATGGATAGTCAGGCTTGGAATCATTGTGTAAATCACCTGTTGGAACAAACCCATAATTTAAGTAGGACTCTTAATATTTTCTTTTTGCTGGCAGTCTTAAATTCTACTGACAAGTCAACATTGAGTTTTTTTCTTGTTTTCAAAGAATCTCATCTGTTTTTTACTCTTTTTACCTAGAGTTTGTTTGTAATCTTAATTTAGTTTTATTGGGCATCAAAAATGTGACAGAGAAAAATTTAGGAAAGAGGTATAAATAGAAATGAATGAGAGATGATCCCCCACCCAAAAAAAAACAATGCTTGGCACACTCTAACAGTTAATAAAATGGAAACAAAATGAAACAAACAATTTTATTCTTTCTGCCCTAGTACTGGTCCGTTGCCCAGTGGTTGGGGACCACTGACGTATTGTATATAAAATTGACCTTTTTTCCCATGTACATTAGTCTGAAGAGCTACCACAGATGCTTTCCTAGGTAAAATATGTGTCCTTGATGGTAACTGGCAAGAATGAAAAATTATAGATTGCTATCTTCATTTCTGCAAGTGAAGATTTGATTTAATTTTCACTTAAACCTGAAACATACATGAAAATGGTGTTATGCAAACTGAGAAGAATGTACTGTATATGAAAGGCTCTTTTATATTGTGGCGTGGGCGGGGTTTCATTTAGGAACCATCATGCTTTGCGGGAGGGGTTGTTATGTGTTCACCCTGTTGGGAAAAGGTGTTTGGGTTAGTGGCTTCGGCCAGGGTGTGTGTGTGTGTTAGAGGTGTGTTATTGACTGTGGGATGTGCTGTTTGTGCTATTTCGTGCCATTCTTTTGAATAAATTACTCCCAGCCATTCGCATTGGGCAGCAAGGTAGCTCACTTGTCTCTCCAAGTCCTTCATAGCGGTGAAAAATGTTACAATATGTTCAAGAAAGAAGCACATTAACTTCTCAGGAATTTCCAGTTGGTGCAAGTAAACAAGTGAATGATGCATTCAATTGTATAATTTTATATGATTAGTATAAAATTGAAAAAACTAGAAGAATCGTTATATCCTAGCAGACATTCTAACTGATGTTTATGAGATGCCACAGGCCAGAAAAAGACACCAGATAGGAAGCCAGTTGTTTCCAGGGCACCCCACATATATTCCAACATGGATGAATTGTAAGTAATTTTCAGACAATATGTTTTAGGAAGGTGGAAGGAACCAGTAGTATCTGGAGGAAACACAGACAGACATAGGTAAAACATCAAAATCTCTTAAATGCTAGACCCTGAAGCTATGAAGTAACAACATGCTGCCCAGAATTGCAAATGAGCTAAATTCCTCATGACACAAATAGGCAAACATGCAATGAAGCACATATTATGAGCACATATTAAGCAAATAACGCATTTTCCTAATGATGATGACCATTTGAAAACATATTACCATGACTTATCACTTAACCTGTCTTAATATTACTTTTCCCCACTGTACATGTATATGGATATTCATGGATATGATTTTGCAAGGTTCAGTTGACTAGGTGCACATGCACATTATCTCAAGATTAATTGTGATTAATAAGCATGGCAAGTTAAATAAGTTTATTGCACATATGGCCATTTTAAACCATCCATAACCTATAGGATATACTTGTGTTGTCTGTGCACACAAGGATTGCTCATGCTTATGAACTAGAGGCTGCTCTTTCTTCTTACCATGAATACATTCAGAATACCAAACAGGTTTGTGTTTGTGTACCCATCTCCTCAGCATTCAAATAGACAGCAAAATGTAGCACATTGCCTTCACCAACCCTCTTTTGCCTTATTGAGAAAAAAAAAAGTTTCTGGAAAGTCTAACAGTGGCTCTAAATATGGATTCGAAAACAGCGGCATCTCTTGAGTGAAAAAAAAGTGAAAGGAAAAGATGCACCTTTTTGAATTCTAATGCTGTTTGTAAGTTTCTTTTACTGTCAAACTGCGATTGCAGGAAATAATGACAGCACTTCTTGCTAAGCTGTCATCCATGAAGAGGTGTCCCTACAGGGGGCAGAACACATAGGCGTAATGAAATTGTGCTGGGGTTGAACTAGACAGATGGAATCTGAACTATTTGAAGGACATAATATTAGGCTTCAATTGTGCACAAGGCTTTTATATTTTGTTTTGGATACGGATCTAGACATATATACAATCCTGGACTTCTAATTTAGGGGTTAAGTCCAAAATAATTTCACCCTCTGGATTTGTCTGATTCATCCTGATGCTTTACTTGTACTTAGGGCTTTCTGGACCTGTGACTCATCTTGTGCTGTTTTCAATGGTCCCATGTGAATACTCTAATGACTGTTACCATATAACAACAGCTACTCCTCATCCCAAGACTTATATTTACAATCAGTTTCATATCTTCGTCCTGTTTAGCTTTATAGCATAAGGATGGAGCACAGTAATGATTTCCTCATTTTGTTTCCTCCCACTAGCTCTAACTCCCCTTTATCCCATGACAGCTACCAACTACAAAGAATGGGGGTAACATACTGGGAAGATAGCACTATTCACCCTTTTCACCCCTTACAGGTGTGTCTGATTGGCTAGTTCTTCTCTGACTGACAGGTCATCATGAGTACGCTATCCGTTTTGCTATTTTCAAAGTCAATTTTGTGCTCTTATCTTCTTAAGGTTCCTCCCTTACGTCTTGCCACTGTTGCTGCTGATGAGCAGTGGTAATAGACGCTAACAGCACTGGAAAGTTGATCTATATGTATCACTCCACATTACAGGAGCTTTAACAATCATTAATTACACTAAATTTTAGTCGCCAGCATGGGCCAACATAGGTTGGTACAGTGTGCAGTAGTGGAAAGAGACATAAGCAGGTGCCTGGCAAAACCCCTCATGTCATCTTATATAACACTTTATCTCCTGAGTAACTGCCTCTAAGTCATTCAGAATAGCTTCTGATCTGTCCATGTTGTTTGGTTCATGGCTAATGCAAACAAAAAATAACTAACATCAAACACAAGACCGAATTCCAAATCCCTCTCTAACTCCTAACCACTAGGTTTTAACAGCGGCACGGTGGTGTAGTGGTTAGCACTGTCGCCTTGCGACCCAGGGTCCGGGTTCGATTCCCAGTCAGGCTGTCTCTGTGTGCATGGAATTTGCATGTTCTCCCTGTGCTTGGTGGGTTTCCTCCCGGTACTCCGGTTTCCTCCAGGTCCGTGCGACCCTGAATACAGGATAAAGCGGTATAGAAGATGAGTGAGTGAGTGAGTGAGTGGATGTGGTTTTATAATATGCCCCCCTACACACATATACCACTGTTTATGTTAGATATAATATTAGTTCCAGTGGCTATTAATATAAGATGGTCATTTTATAATTTAATTAAAGGTCTATAAACAACCCAATTTTTAATACCACCACTGTTTCAACTAGTGTCTGATATCCTCCCAAAAATGCATAAGCAAAATCACACATTCATTTACCTGTACTGATTACCCCCTGGTGGCATAGTGGCATGGTGGTTAGCACTGTCTCCTTGCACCTCCAGGTTCCGGGTTTGATTCCCACCTCAGGTCTGTGTGCATGAAGTTTGCATGTTCTCCCTGTGCATGGTGGTTTCCTCCCATAGTCCAAAAACATGCAGATTATGCAAATTGGTTTTCCCAAATTGCCTGTAGTGAGTGTGTTTGTGTGTGCCCTGCCATGGATTGGCACCCCGTCTAGGGTGTACCCCGACCACTAAGTCTCCTGGGATAGGCTCCAGGCCCCCCATAACCCTCTATACAGAATAAAGTTGTATAAATGATGAAAGTGAGCATCAGTCATCAGTAAAGGTTTTGCCTTGCAGAAACAAAACAACAGGACATAAATAACCAAACTAATTAAAGTGTGACACAGAAAAGGTGAAAACATTAATCATTCAGTCTATGAACAGGGATGAAGACCAGACCAAAGGCACATCATATCATAACATAAACAACAGCACATGGACTGAAACCAAAATTACACAACAGCAGTGCTCAACCTTCTAGAAAATGTGCTGCATGCCAACAGGGGGGATTTGTGATAATAAGTCAAGGTAAAGAATAAGTCAGCATTTCTCTCACATGCCTACTCATCTTTCTCATTATTTCAGCCTGCTGCCAATCCAGAGGCCCTTAGGCTTGCCAAAAGCAGTTGGGAATTCAGAGAGGGTCTAGATTAAAACAGGCACTCACAAATAAAAAAAGGAACTGCATGGGCACAATGCACCCTCAGTGAACAAAGTAAATGAACCGAGTGAGATTATATACCGCAAGCTTTTCTCACCTGATCTTGTTAGACCTGCTAGTATTGGAAAGCATTCATTCATTAAGCATAACGACCAACATGATTAAGAGCTGCTTGCAGAGATTTAGCCTTGGTGATCTTGGTGATTATTGTTTTCTTCCAATTCATTATGCCTTTTCTTACATAACATGACATGGTCTAACCGAAAATGCAAAGCATTCCCTTAACATTTGAAAAGCTTTTTTCACTGACAGATATAAGCATATTGTTAAAACATGCACAGAGGTCCCAGGGGATAATTGTACACTTAGGCCCTGATTGAAATGTTTGCCTTAATGAATATGCAATTTGGGTGATTTTTACCTAAAAGTGCAAAATAAAGGGCATTGTTAATGCAAGTTGCAAATTGCACCATTTTTAACACCTTGATGTCTGGATGTTTCATATATGCATAAACAAGCCTCAGTTAATTCCGAATGCAGCAGTGAGAATAATTGTTTAAACATATTGCCCGCATTCTATTTATACTACATGGACATTGAGTACAACGTCACTGTGATTAAAAAGTACTACTAATTCCTGAGTGGCGGCATGGTGGAGTAGCGGTAGAACTGTGGCCTCGCACCTCCAGGGTGAAGAGATCGCTTTCCCCATGTGGTCTGTGTGCATGAAGTTTGCATGTCTCCCCTTGCTTGGTGGGGTTCCTCTTCATACTCCATTTCAGTCCAAAGACATGCAGATTAAGCTAATTTGTGTTTCCAAACTGCCCATATTGTGTGAGTGAACATGTGAGCGTGTGCATACTTGTGCCCTGCGACAGGGTTTTTGTGCCCACTCATCCAGGGTGTACCATGCCTCAGTCCCCAGGGATAGGATCCAGACCTCCCATGACCCTGTACAGGATAAGCAGTATAGAGAAAGAGTGAGTGAGTGAGTAATGCCTGAGTAAAGGTTTGGATTATTATGAACTAACCCCTAACTATGGTGTAGCCTTTAAATTTAAATTCAGGAGTTTTATCAAAAGGCTTGTTAAATAGATTTGCTTTCAGATATTGATGCAGAACATGGGGTCATGGACATAGAGAGGTAAACTAGGATGTTTTGATGCAACCACACATTTCCCCATCCTCCCTTTCATTCAATCTCTTTGGTTTTGTGATGGTAAAGTCTGGGCATAGGGTGGAATGGTGAGACGATGCAAATCAGTTTGCATGGGATGAATCTAATAAAATCACAAAAATAAATAATTATCATTGTGTGGGTATGGTGTAGATACATTAAGTATTGACAAAATGAACAAAAGCCAAACCAGCTCTGACCCAACAAGGCATGGAAACCACAAGAACATCTGGCACCAAGACATTTGCAGCAAATCCTTTAAGTCCTGTGTGTTGTGACATGGGGCCTCTGAGGATCAATTGTGTTTGTCCTGCTCATCCAAACATTATTTAATAAGATTAAGTTCTGGGGAATCTGGAGACCAAGTCAGCACCTTGAGCTCTCTGTCATTTTTATTCCAGTTTTTTTTTTTTTCACTGTGGCAGAGTGTACGTAATCCTTATGAACAAGACCACTGCCATTATGGAGTTGTGTGTCAGAGCAGGGGTGTCAAACTAGATTCAGAAAGAGGCAGTGTTTCTGCAACCTTTCATTCCATTCAAGTTGAAGCCACACCTGAACCCATCTGTTTAATTTATCATTCTTATCTTTTAGTAGATTGACAGGTGTGGCTTCTGCTTGGTTGAAGGTTTGCACTCACAGCAGCCCTTTCTAGATCCAGTTTGACACCCTTGTGTCAGAGTGACATCCACAGTTTACAGGATGCCGTTGCTTGGATCACTTCTGGTAGGTAATAACCACTGCATGCTTGGAACACCCACAAGACCTGTTGTTTTAAAGATACTCAGACCCAGTCCTCTAGCCGTCACAATCCGACCTTTGATAAACTTGCTCAGATCTTTACACTTGCCCATTATTGCTTCTAACATATCAACTTTGAAAACTAACCACTTTACATGCAATTAATGAATCTAATAACTGAAACCTAATCAATGTTATTTATTTCACCTTCCAGATATTTTAAGGTTATGGCTGTTCGTGATGCAAGTGATGAGTCATACAGTCCTGACCTCGCTCATGTGTCAATTTTTCACATTTGGGTCAGTAAAAAAGTTCCTGGGAGGTGAAGTAGACAGTCTGGTCAAATATTCTGTGATACTGAGAAAATGTTCTACCTTGATGGTATTCAGGCACCAGTGTAGCAGGGAATTATACAGAGAAATAAAGGAGGTTTTTACTCTTATAACTGTGTTCTGTTATTCTGCCCAATCCAAAGTCCCAGTTTGACTTGAACGCCCCTCCTATGAGTGGCTAATTTTGGTATTTGGTGCGTCATGCTTTACCTCTGAGTAAAAATGTCATATTTAGAACACGGCTGTCAAACTGTGTGCCAGGAAATTGCTGACAGAAAATGAAAATTTGGCACCTGGCTTGAAAGCCATATTGGCCCAAACATTTCTGATGTCGACAACTCCCTGTAGGGTCTGGCACTGAGGAGGACATGATGCTGGCATTTACTGATTGTAGAAGAGCTCTAACACACTCCAGCTGCACTCAGAGAGAGAAAGAGAGAGAGAGAGAGAGACAGAGAGAGAGAGAGAGGGAGAGAGATTTAAAAAATTAACACTTATCATGTAACACTCATTCACTTAAGCAGGGAGGCGTGCTGTCAATTAATAAAATTGTTTGGATTAATCAGAGGAAACAATTAATAAGCAGTATGGTAAAGAGGCACTTAACTGAAACATGGTTCTAGGGCACAAGCCAAACAAGACATCACCTGCAAAGGAAACAGCATCAGGAGAGATCGCACAATGGAGTGATTATGCAGGCCAGAGGCAAGAGGAATGACGGCTGTACACATGCTCCTTCACTGAACAAGTGTGTGTGTGGCTGCCAAGGCCAATAGCTCTACCATGATGCTCAAGCTAGAGGGTGCAAAGTGAACTTTGTATAGCTTTAAAAAGCAATAGAAGACAAAGATTGGCAGGACATGTTGTACTCCACCCAGGAACCAAAGCAAATAGTGACACTTGGTAGAACATGCAAGTGTATTTTCCATTGGACATATTTTACTTCTAAGATTTAGCCTTTTGAATTTTGATCCAGTTCAGTCTAGAACTTGGATTGCTATCTCTTTCGAGCTACTCATGCTCTCTCTATGTTCTCAGGAGAGAACTTTAATCTCAAAAATATCAGTGTGAATTAATCAATAAAACGTCACATGCGTTTTTACCCTGGATCTGCTGCGCAAAATAGACAGTGATGTCAGTGTCAGGAATTTTGTGGTACCTGACTTGACAGCTAAAATGTTTAGATGGACAGAGATAAAAAGTAAAATTTTTGTAAAAAGACATTTAGAGATAGAACTTGCAAATTCAGCCACAAAACTAAGCGATTATATCAGGGCTAAGTTGGACAGTTAGTAATGGGAAAAAAGTGCACCATTGTGGTTTAGTGGTTAGCACTGTTGCCTTGCATCTCCAGGTCCCGGGTTCGATTCCCGTGTTGGGTCTGTGTGCATGGAGTTTGCATATTCTCCCCATGTTTGGTGGGTTTCCTCCAGTTACACCCATTTCCTCCCACAGTCCAAAGACATGCAGATTAGGCTAACTGGCATTCCCAAACTGCCAGTAGTGTGTGAATGCATGTGTGAGTGTTGGCCGGAGGTCCTACCACTCTCGTACAAAATGGGAATAAATACAATGGTCACCATTGGCCTCCACAGTCCCTAGTTAGATGACAGAGGTTCCTAGATGGATGAAAAAAAAATATGATAATGACAGGATGATAGCTTTACAGTAGTTTCCACCCTCACTTACTCACTCATTGTCTATACCGCTTTATCCTGTATACAAGGGGAGTCTGGACCCTATCCCAGGAAACTTGGGACATCATGGGCGGGGTGCCAATCCATCGCATGCACACATACACACTCTCTCATTCACACACTACTGCCAACTTGGGAATGTCTTTGGACTGTGGGAGGAAACCCACCAAGCACAGGGAGAACATGCAAACTCCACAAACACAGACCCTGGAAGTGCAAGATGACAGTGCTAACCACTACGCCACCGTGCCAACTTAGTTATCAGGCCGGTGCTGATTATTGTCCATGTGGACATAATCAGCCACACATGAGGAAGATTTCTGGTAAAATAAAACCAGGACAGGATGAGGATCCATGTGACAGAGAGAGAGAGCTAAGTGGGTCATCATCATTCAAATCCAGAACTATTATATAACCCCTGTATGAACAGTATTCAGGATGCACAGCATATGCTGCAATGTTAACGTGTAACTTTATGCTGAATCTAAAACACTTTCACAATAAACTAAAAGTGTTTGACAGTCAGCAGCAAATATTCATATGATAAACAGCCCAATGTACTCTGCATGTGTGTGTGTGTGTGTGTGTGTGTGTGAAAGTTTGTGTTGCGTATTATTGCGTTAATTAATCAAAAGCATCAGGCTTTCATTTATGCTTTGTAATTAAATGTAAATTTAAACAAATCGCAGACAAAGAAACCTAATCAACACCAAGGTTTCAAACATTTCTATTAGCTTCAGAACTCTGGTTAAGACAGACAGAGTTGATTTCAGAACAAGCTTTTAATAGGATTTGATCCGAATGCTCAGATGCCGGAAACTGTGCGCACTCCTCGTTCCCTCGCCTCCTAACGAGAGACAATACAGCAGCTGTGGCAATTACAGCTCGTTTTACGACTCTTTTAGTGCAACCGAATTAATGAATGCAAAAAAACGATGAAGAGGGTCATCATCATATCAGAACTCAGAACATCAAATATGTACTAATTCCCAGCGGCAATCATTTCTCAGTCTTGGCACATAAAATCCATGGGAACAGGGACAGAAAATGAGGGAGAGAGAAAAAAAAAAAACTTTGACGTGAGCACACAGCTGAGCTGACACAACAAATCTGTGTCTGAATTGCGCCAAATTGAATGTTTGACCATCTGCGATTCGGTGGCATAACACGCCGGAATCAGATTAGGGTGTTAATGTATTCTGCTACAGAGACCTGTGGAGATCTTGAGCTGGATAGGATGTCATGAACTTGCTTATTTAGTTCTTAGATTGCTAAAGACTGCCAATGTGTGAGACGCTCACAGTAAACATGGAGCATTTCAATTACGAGAGACTGCTTTAGTTATCAGTGAGGACTTTCTATTAAACCGCTTCCTAAATGATAAACCAGGATTAATGTACACTCAGGGAACAATGAGTCTGATGAGGATGACAGATGAATTGGAGCCCTACAGTATGTATAATGCACCTCTGGCACTGTTTGGATCCAGTCATTGAGTACCAAGGTTATATCCAGGTAGGGATATACATACTGTTCTGTGCTAAAGTCTTGAGCCAGTCCTCATTTCTACATATTTTCTTCCAAAGAGCCAGGCTTTCTTCTATTTTTTTGTTAAATGTAGTCTTGAGGAATAGTTCCCCAGGCTTCCTGAAGGACCTTTTTAGCACAAATTTTTTGGCAAGTTTTTGTCTTTCATTTTCACTCCAGTCCCTGTACCTAAGCAGTGAAATGAAAATCAGGGAAATTATTTCAATTTGTTAAGCTATACCATGACCTATGAATCATTTTAACATAAAACCATCTAACTTAACGAATAAACCAGTGATATGCACGTGCAAATGATGATCAGGCTGGTGGTTAGTATACCGGTGATGCTGAAGGCTGACGAGAGGGGAAATGAGGATGCTGCTGAGATTGTTACATCAATCATACATTTTTTTAAATAGTATCTTTAGGCACAATACAGCCTGTAAAACTTTTGTTCCCTTTCTTTGATTTAAATCTAAATCATTTAATTTTAATAATTAAGACATGTGGTTGGCTTGTTGCATTTGCCCAGTACTGTATGTCCAAACATTGAAGTAGTGCTTATTAAAGCAAGTATAAATCAAAGGACAGTGTAAAACCTAATTGAATCCCTCTCTCCTAATTCTATCTGCTCACAATACTTTGTCATACTACATTTGATCCATAACTTTAGCTTTTTCTTGAGTTTAAGGATGTCAAATACACAATCATTTTCAATATTGCAAACATATTGTGCATACAATACCTGGAACAATGCCGGAAAACTTGCAGATTGATTAATTCTATGTGGCAACCCAGCGAAAGGAAAAATATGGATCAATCAATATGTAAGTTACTGGCACAGGTTATAAGGCAATTGCTGCAACCCACCTATTTCTTC
>JAOVVA010000037.1:31535107-31563136 GCA_028565275.1 Leiocassis micropogon
CAGTAATCCTGTAAATATTTAGAGAATGGAAAACCTGATCGTTGAAAATGGACATATCTTGTCACCAGCTCTCACTCTCTCTCTCTCTCTATAAGCATACTGTATGTGCTATGACAAACACACATATGTATGTATGTATATATATATATATATATATATATATATATATATATATATATATGAATCAGCTCTACTGAAACTTCTAAATTGGGCAGAAAGTTTCAGCTGAGTTACACACAACTTTAGGTACATACAACTTCCACTCCAGAAGAGCTGACGAAGCAGCTACTAAACAAGCCTGCGATAAATGGCACACTTATGTCCCCTAAACCACCTTCATTAGCCTCAACCCTTATTATTATTAAGTAGTTACTAAAGGGGAAAAGCTATTCATACATTTCAGAGTTCCGAGTTAACAATGCAAAAGTGGAGAAGGGGTTTTCATGCCGGTAGCTATCTGCAGGCAGCGGCAGGCCAGCACTAAGCCCTCTTCAGTTAGCTATTTTTAGCCGCTGCTGCAGTCAGGAGGGATTCTGGGTGGGGAGTGCTGTTGGTAGGGAGACGGCGAGAAGGTTGCGGCCCACTTTAGACAGCACACAAACAATAGTAATTACCCACCATACCCCATATCTGTCCCAAGGTGGGACTTCACTTTAAAGATTATCCCATTTGTCTCCATATCTCCTCAACTCGATCTCTTTACCCCTTTAGCTCTGCCTGTATGACCCCCTCTCACCCTTTCTAGTCACATTCTCCCCTCCATGTCATAATGCTCTTATCTCCTGCATCATCTATACTCGATTTTCTTCCTTCACACATTTTTTTTCTCCCTCTTCTCCCCCAGCTCTTTCGCAATGCCATCTATCTCTTCCTATCTCCTTTTTCAGTCTGAGAGAGAAATAAAAATCCCTTCCAGGTGTGCTAGAGAACACAGTGCGCCATTCCGTTTTCCTTTCTGCGTTAAGACCTTCAAGTTGTTAACTCGTTAACTTATGACAGCCACACAGCGGAAATACATAAAAAGGGAGCATAATTTCATGACGGTCGCTTCTGTAAATCTTATAGTGCAGAATCAAAATTTGAAAAAGGCGCATTTTTAAACCACTGAACCTGATAGCCTGTGAAATGCAAAAGAAACTCTTTTTAAACTCCGTCCACATAATAAATCACTTCGCGAACAAGATCAGCGTTCATTGATTTTTGGGCAGTCAGGGACAGCTTTTGAAATTTCTCCATCCCTCAGATCATGACCCTGACTGAACCTGACATCCTTCATCTGTCAGCCATTCTAGAATTAATTTCTGTCAGTATAAGGCATGGTTTCATAACCCAACCACCGATTTCACTGTCTTTAAATCTACTTCATGCCCTCTGTAGATGCACTTCTGTGGAAGGTAATTCCCTAAGAGGACCCTCCTGGGCTATGCACCGATGCTAAATGGACTTGGCTATTTCAGAAAGCGGTAACGTGGAAGGTCAAAAGACTCAGCTAGCAGCCATTATCCTTTCGCAAACCCATGAATAGGAAAAGCAACCCGGTTTTTCAGCAGTCATACTCTGAGCTCCATTCAAGCTCAAGCAGCGCAGATGTGAAGGAGAATAGTCTCTTAACAGTACCAGAGCTAAAATAAAAAATAAAAAAAAATTACTAATGTCTCCGGGGTGGACAGGGTACTGGTAATTGGTTATCCAAAAAGCAGGAGAGAAGCCAGGAGAAGGACGAGTGGCAAGCCAAGCGGGAAACGTATTCTTCGCTAGTCTCCCTAGTTCTCTTTATGCGTTTATGTGCTGTGAGAGATTTGTGATTTTTATCATGATTGCTTATTCCCACAAGCACTTAGACGTGTAGGCGGGGGGACGGAGCAGCAACAGCACCAGCACCAGCAGTAACAGCAGCAACAGCAGCAGCTCAAATGAAGGGATTTTCATCATTTTCTTTGTGGAGCTGTAATGCTGCGATGTAAAGCTTATTCAAATACACCCCCTGCTTCATGCAGATACTTAATCGCATTGCTAACTCTTTGCAAAGAATACACTTGTTATTCCCCAGCAGGCATAATCATAACAAAGGGATATAATACGCCGGTATGCCAAGGTGCCTAGCAAACTTCTTTTCTTTTCTTATTCATATTGTATTACTAATAATGAACAGTAATTTTGAGAAATATTGATTTGAGTACTTATTACCTTTACAAATTAGAAAAAATACACATATATTAGTATATATTCACATGCCTACTGAAGCGTGTGTCTCCATTTGGAGAGAGAATTACACAGAGAGAAACTCTTTGCTTCTTTTCTATGCAGCTCATGTCAAAGTCTTAAATATGGCTGTAAATCCTTTCAACTATACTATTTTAAAGTCACATACTAATTTTAAATGCGATAAAAGGTCACGTGCTTCCACATAAAGCATGCAGATTAAGCTAAACTTCCGTAGTGTGTGTGGACACGAGATCATGCTTATCTTGTTTAGCTTAATCTGCATGCTTTATGTGGAAGGACTGTGGGAGAAAACCGGAGTACCCGGAGGAAACCCACCAAGCAGGCCGAGACCATGCGAACTCCATGCACACAGACCCGAGGCAGGCACGTGACCTTTTATCGCATTTAAAATTAGTATGTGACTTTAAACTCCTCCGGGTACTCCGGTTTCCTCCCACAGTCCTTCCACATAAAGCATGCAGATTAAGCTAAACTTCCGTAGTGTGTGTATGTGGACCCCCCCCTGCCACGACCCTGCAGCCTGGACATCCTTCAGTATAAAGGATAAATCGCTACAGACAATAAATGAGTGGTCATGTAAACTTAAAATGCAGTCCAGTGTTCTCACCACGAGAAGTCCTCTCACACCTTCATGATTAATGAGAACAGCAGCTGATCACTTTTTTATTTTCAAGCATCAGTACTTTCTGTCAAAACAATTTAACAGCACCGAATTCCGATTGTCTTGTTCAGCTCCGAAGCCGACTGTTCTTCGATTACCTCAACAAAACAGGTAACTATTCTGCATGAGAAACTTATCAATACAAATTTGCTCTTGCTGTCAGCAAAGAAAAACTCTGTGGGTTCTTGTCATGCACTTTTTTTCCCCCCAAAACTGAACTTGAGAGAACATCTTGCTGGGGTTAGTCATTTATATGCATGCAAGTACCTCGCCTTTGTGTTAGATCGCCTCAGGGATAGTAACAGGGTGAAAGAATCTTTTTTCAGACACTGTAATCTAGCATCTTGTTCAGATGCTTTATTAGCCCCTTCCTTTCAAGACGGATCCCTAGCATAGTTAGCATGCCTGCTGTCTGGCATTGTATTTCTTGTAATCTTTTAAGAAGGTGTTTTGAAGTCCATTATTTGTTGAATGCTGCATGCTAATGCTAATGCTAAATGCAGGACATTTAATGGTATATTCTGGTAGTACTGAGGATATATATGCACACACACACACACACACAGATATTTATGTATAAAAATTATCTGCACATCTAAAAAAGACAATTACATCACATTTCGACATAATCTTCTTGCTCTTCAATATACTTTGTCCATCAGTCAACAATCTTTCATATTTCCTCATTAAAACAATATTGTAGGCTGCGCTGCGAGTCATGAATGTACTGCTGTCTTCACTTCTCCATCACAAAATAATCTTTGTTCTCGTAGAGTTGATTTCAAGGGACCAAACAAGTGAAGGTCCAATGGAGCGAGATCAGGACTATAGGAAGGATGCTTTAACAGCTCAAAACAAAGTTTTTGCAGAGTGTCGAGAGTGTGGGCAGAAGTTTGCAGACGTGCACTGTCATGCAAGATCACATCGCACTTGGATAGCAGTCCTTTGCGTTTAATCTGAAGTTTAGGCTTCAGCTCTTCAGTAGGCATCTCTCTGTAACGAGCACTGTAGATTGTTTAATTTAAAATTTTTTCTTGTTAATGCCCCAATACTGGCCCTTAAGAATCCCAGAAAACTGTAAGCATCAATTTTCCAGCTGATGGTTGACCTTAGGACTTTTTCCTGGTCGGCGATTGAGGTTGTTGCTGTTTACTCTCAGTTTTACCTTCCTTAAAGTATCGGTCCAAATTTCATTTGCAGATATCTAAACACCACCAAAAAATTTATATTGCACTCTGCTCTGCTTTCGTGCAAATCAAAAGTGGGGTATCCATTGGTCTTTACACCATGGTCACAAATGTACTGATGTAACATGCTCACACCTGCAGAGCATTCACTAATCGAAAGTAGCCTTGGACGGAAAGACGCCGACAAAAGTCTTAATATACCTAGAGTGCGAATAATTTTTGACTCACCCTTGTGTGTGTGTGTGTATGTGTGTGTGTGTGTGTATGTGTGTGTATTTTTGTGTATGTGTTTGTGTGTATATACCATATCTCATACAACAAATCCCTGGTGATTCAAATTGGTTCTTTCACCCTCTAGCAAAAATGAGGAAACATATAAAGTATATGTGCAAAAACCTTGGGAAATTATTTTCTATTGATTATTTGACCTCAAGCGTTGGTTATCACCTAGGGCAGGGCAATATCTGTCTCATCCTTGATTTATTACCTAAGAAATTAAATTAAATCCTAAAACATTCTGACCTTATGTTGCTTTAATGCTAATTCTTAGCAAACAAATAATGGAAACATCTTCTTACCTTGGACACGAGGGCATTCTCAGTAAGGCAGATACACCCCAGCACCAGAAAAAAAAGAAAAAAACAAAACCAGACGATGGGAAGGAGGAGGAGAGGATGGGGGGTGGGATTTGACCCTGCGTTATTGCGATACTGAGTCTTCTTCTCTGATGGACTTCCCATATTCTGGATTTAAGTCCACCACTGTGGTGCCTTTGAGTGCCCCATAGCCTCCCTCTTGAGCGCCATAACACTCTGGCCTCTCCTGACTGAGAAGAATGGATGGTTTACTTGCCGAAGCGGAGGAAGAGGATGATCGAGGTGGTGGTGGGTTGGATGCCGATCCTTGCTGGCCGCCATTGGTCTGTGAGCAGACGTTGCTGACGCGCTCTGCCTTTTGCTTGTAGTGCTGGCTGTGCAGCTTGTACTTCATAAGCAGGATAAAGATGAAGACGAGCACAGAGGCCACAATGATGCCTCCGATGATGATGATCATGGTGCCACCCAGGAACTGGTCATGGAGTGAGCGGCAGTGATGGTACTCACGCTCAGTGCTGAATGACACGCAGCCAACGAGGCGCGTGGCCGTGAGTGCGGTGACTCCATCGTCGTAAACAGCCAAGACGCAGAGATCATAGTCCCGTGTAGAAGCCAGGTCGCTCAACTGGAACAGCTTGTACGAGGCTGGAATCATCCTAGTAAAAAATTTTGAAAGACAGTCAGAGAGAACATGAGTACCAGACCAAAGCAGTAAACTATGTTATTGATTACACCAAACTAAATATAAAGCTGAGACATATTTGCGTGCAAAAATAATAAATAAATATAGGCAAACAGATCAATCAATTCAATTTTACATTTGCCACATTTTATTGCACTCTCTAGTAGCACTGGCAGTATTGATCACGCTTCCTAAATGAACGCAGAGATGAGTTAGAGAAAAAAATATATCAAAGCGCGGTTGTTTTGACCAGTCGATGCCTAATTGGCCACAATGCGGCATGAAAGTGAAAATAGGAACACTGCTGTTTCCCTAATAGCACAGCTGGCACTAGAATGTAAATAATAATAATAATAATGATGAGCCTGAAGCCTGTCTTTTTTCAAGACAGGTAAGCGACAACTCACCGATTTTACCCATACTTTGTCTTGTAAACACACTATACAGTTAGTTTTTTTTTTTTTTTTTGCCTAATATGCCACTACAGTGGGAGGAAACCAGAGTATCCAGAGGAAACCCACCAAGCACAGGGAGAACATGCAAACTCCATGCACACAGAGACGGGAATCAAACCAGGCCAGAAATCAAACCCGGACCCTAAAGGTGAAAGTGCAAACCTCCAAGCCACCGTGCCGCCCCCTGGCCATGCTAGTTTTTTTTTTGTCCTTGAAGGAGTTATTTTTGTGCGCTTCTCAGAAGCAGGTTCACTGGTGGGCCTGTGGCTAACATTAACCTAACATCAGCAGTATGAGTGCTTCAAGGATGTACAGTACTGTTCAATAGTCTTGAGCCACCCCTCATTTCTTCATATTAGATTAAATGAAATTATTTTGGTTTCATTTTACTGCGACAGGCTACAAAGTGCCCAAAGATACAAATACAAAATAAAAATTGGTTATTTATGTAACTTCCTCAGCACCAGCCTCATTCCCCCTCTCGTCTGTTCCACCCACTCAGCACTGAGCAACACTAGTATACTAATCACCAGCCTGATCATCTGTCACCATCTGCACCAGTTTCTCACTGGTTCATGCCTTAAGTTAAGATATTTTTCTTCGTTAAGCCACCTATGAATCATGGAGAATTATACCTCAAGACTACGTTAAAACAAGACAGTCTGGCTTTTTGGAAGCAAAATATGAAGAAATGAGGTGTGGCTTAAGACTTTTTCATAGTACTGTAATTCAGTTGAAGTTGTAAGTTAGATTTGCAATGTTGTTTTGGGTTCATTCCTTTAACCTTATCCGAATGCTTGTGCAATCATTATTTTGGCAAAATAACTTTGAAAAAGAGCCAAACACTAATCATGCATTAATTAATACTGCCACCAGCAAAACATCCTAATCCTGTTAAACTGTACACTCAGACAAGTTAACATCCTGTAAATGTTCCGGGAAATTTGCAGAAGTTAGATCAAGCTACCTTTCCTGAAATAAAAAGATTTCCTTGCCTGAATGCTAGCAAGCAATGTGTGATGTTTCTAAACTCTTTATAAGCCAACTAATACAAATGACAGATAGATTCACAATCCTGGGTCAATTTTCCTAAAGGGACTGCAGCACAAAAATCATTGTTAAGTAGTAGAGCGCGCATCATACTGATCTCTCTCCCTCTAACAATATCTTCACTTTGCGATGTCTTTTTTGGAAATTCAGCCCAGACTCACTGGATGTTAGTGCTCATTTGTATTAGTTGGCTTATAAAGAGGAGAAGGCGCTTTTAATTATATTTGCTATAGTTTTGAACATTTAAGGGACTATTATTAGATGTTGCTACAGTAAATAAATGCATGGCACCGAAAACGATTCTGTCAAGCCATTCTTGTAGACGACTATGACATGAGCAGGGTGCTATCAGCGAAGCAATGCAACTGGAATCAATTTCAAAGTTGCTGGCAGCGTGTAAGGACCCAGGGTTTCCAGTTTAATCCTAAGATTTGGTTTGTGCTGAGTTTTGCATCCTCTTTCTTCTTATGTCCCTGTGGGTTTCATCTAGGTTTATCTCATCTCCAGAATAAAAAGTAATAATCTTGTAGGTGGATTATCACCTTTGAACTTTCTCCTAGGTGTGAATAAGTACGCAAAGTGCACTGTGATGGAATGACATCCCATCCAGGGTGTGTTTCTCCCTAATGTTCCTTGTGTAGGTTCTGGAGTCACAGTGACCCTGACCAGTGCTTAAATAAAATGAATAGAACGAGCGCCTAGAGTGAATGTACTTGAAAATAAAACAGAACCGAAGACAAAGATGTAGAGGACGGGTAAGGTGACCACCCGGCCATCACAGGTGAACATATGACCTTACAACTTTTGCTCAAATTAATTTCGACCTCCACATTCCAGCACACTTCTGCACACTGTGTTTGCATGTAAATAGAATGTGAGCTCTGCAGCAGGTTAGTCGCAGGCTGGCTGAGTCATGCATTATTCAGAGAGAGCGACAGTTTCTATCTAGCCTTTACCACCAGTGCTTCATTTCTATTTATCAGAGTCACAGCTGCACGACCTGGTCTACTGGCCTGATACGTGTACGCGTATGTGTGTGTTGGCTTGACTTGACAGCAAAGGTAATCACGCATACAGAAGGTATTCCTGCTTAATGGATGGAGCAAGCGAGGTCACAAATCACGTACTTCAGTCACATTTGACACGCATCATCGTTTAAAGAGCCATCTACAGCAGTTTATGTGATAGAGACATGTAGAGATTACAGTCACATACAGCCAGGAAAAGTTAAATTGGTATGGGGAACTATCGTTACTTTAGTCAAAAACTACGCCATACATAAATATGTAATCATCATATAAAAGGGCCATGTACACCAATCAACCATACTATTATGACTACCTGCTTAATATTGACCACTGCAGACCGGGAACATCCGACAAGAGCTGCAATTTTGAAGTTGCTCTGACCCAGTCATCTAACCTTTACAATTTGGCACTTCTATCAGTAGCTATAGATATCTCGTGCCAATGGCACCTGGAAGTGGGTGGGTAAATATTAGGCAGCAAGACATTTTGTCCCTGAAGTTGATGTGTTGAAAAAATGAACAAATGTAAAGATTTAAGTTACATTGACCAGGGCCAAATTGTAATGGCTAGATGACTAACTGATCAGTGTACATTTCTCCACAATATACAATAATCTCCATCAATAGTGTTGTCAATTACTTTGCTCTGTAAAACCTTTATAATGGCTCTAATCTGAGGTGCAGTTAACTGTTGATTTTTGAGGCTGGTAACTCTAAGTAAACCTTTCTGCAGCAGAGGTAGGTTTTGGTCTTGCTTTCCTGGGACAGTCTTTGTGAGAGCCAGTTTCATCCTGGTGCTTTATGGGTTTTGCAAATGCATATGGCAAGTACTATTCCAGAACAGTTGATATTCAAGTCTTTAAATAACAACTGACTTTTGTTGTTGTTAGTTAATTACTTAATTTTATAATTTTATTTCATAGTGTTATTTCATAGTTTTTGAAAAAGAAAAAAAACAAACAAACTTGTGCCTAAACTTTTGACTGGTGTGTCCAATCTTCAAAACTTTTCACTTTTTCACCGGCACTATAATATACACTACTCACAATAAGTTATAGTTTTATATATATATATATATAAGCCTCTGCAAGTCAAAGCAATCATTTTGTTCACAAACAAAGAAGCAATAAGCAGTTGAAGCTTATCCTGCACACAAACAAATCTAATTTTGTTTGTGTGCAATAAAGTAGCCATGGAAATAGTGCTGATGTATACTGGTACCAATTATCAATCAAAATATACCAAAAATATACCATTCCTCCTAATAAAACCTGCAGATGTGCCAATTATCATATGAATCAGGAATGACTGACAGTTGAGTAGGTGTTTTGAAATCTCCAAAATTAACTGACAGCCTCAGAAAGCCCTGCCCACCTTCCCCCATCTCATCTTAGTAACCTTTCAGCCAGTGCTCTCATCTTTCCCACTTTAAAAAAGCACTGTCTAGGCAGTCTCAGGTTTTTTCAAGTTGAGCAGACATTGATTTGAGATGAAACACATGACATGAATGTATCATTGCATGTTAACCTTAGCTAACATTACATAGTACATAATCAACATCGGTATAATGCAATAATATTGTACTACAAAATGGTTTTTAAAAAAACATTCACATTTGGGGAATTTAAATATACCAAGGTTCTTGGTCTTCCAAGGTCAAACTTTAATGAGATGACACACTAAACCTTCAGTGTGATGGCTGTAGAAGCTTTAGAACAGCACTTGATGGACATATAAGTTATTCTTCTCTCCTTTTCAGATACCAAGGTGTTCAACCTGCCACTGATTTGTCACCAAAGGCATCAAGAGGAGGTCGGGGAGAGGGGGGCTAGGCCCAGACAGGTCAGACAGAGCCTGTATGTCAAAAATGTGGCGTTCTATCATCAGGTGCTGAAAGTTCCATTTAATTACCTGTTCATTGCACATATGGGAAAAAGATGGGGAAAAATTAATGGTGGGAGGCTTTTAAATGTTGACAGTTGACAACTGATTGTAGCGTTTTCTGACAAGCCCACCTAATCATCGCCACCTCTAAATTCCCTTGTGTCAAACTCCTCATTCATCACCTTCACCCGTCAGCCAGCACTGTTCCTGTTTAACCCAGACAGTTTTAACCCTCCACCAACCCACAACTCTACCGTATGGCTCATGTACCCACAGGATCCCTGACATTTGCTTTTGCTTTCTAAAACCACCTGGAATATTCACTGAGAATCTTTCTTCTAGTCTTTAGTACAGAAGGAAGATTCTATTGATTATAGATATAGTTATACTTTGCCACATGTTCTTACTGTACTTGATACTTCTGCAACCTTCTCCAAGCTTCTTCTCTGTTGCTTATATCTGATTTACCAGCTTTTCAATCTCTGACTTCTAACATTACATCTCAGGTTTTATCTGCATTCTTGCTTTAACTTTCCACTTGGCCAACAGGTCAAAATCAAGCTAGTTCCTTTCTCCAGTTCTTTATCCTGTTCATCATGCCAAGCTCAGTATTTTGCTCCTCAATTATTCTCTCAGTGTCTATTGGCATAAATCCTGGTATATACTCTATATGGACAAATGTATTTGGCCAAAATGGATCTTTTCATGGTCTTAATCTGTCCACGGTCTGGTCTTATTCTGTTCAAGACTTGGCAGAAATTAATTATTCGCATATAGACTCTTTCAATGTTGATTCACTCACTGGAAATCAGTGTAATCACTTTTTCAAGCAAATAAGGTATTTTGAATTTATAACATCTGGATCTAGACCTTTAGGCAACGAGAAACTATTGGTTTGTTTCTCAGTAACTGAGAAAGCCATGCACATTTTTTTTTTACTTGTATTTTAATTTTATGCTAGTGTAAATCTTGGCTGCTTACAACTAGTAAAGATAAACAGTTAATTTATGGCTTGTTTTTTTTTTCCTCCTTAGTGTATGGTTTAAGAATAATGAGCTGCACCAGGCAGAAAAAGAAATGTGGTTTTGCCTTGGTTTTGAAATCCTTCTCTCTTTTTTTTCTTTCTTAGAACATACTTGCTTTTAAGGTGTTCTTTCTTTCATTTGTATGTAAATGATGAGACTCATCACGCTTCATGATTGTCCTCAGATCCCATAGCTCCTTCATTCTTATATAGAAACATTTCTCCTGGATCACTCCTTCCCAAATGCTTTCTCATCATATAGTTGTGTCGCCATGCAGTCGGCCTTCATTTAAGGTCATTTGCATCGATTTTGATGGTTCTGTCTAAACTAAATAAAGCAGGAAAAAAGCATGAGAAAACCAACAGCGGACCTATTCTCCTGAAAGCTAAATGGAGAATCAATTTATTAATCAAATAGAAGAATATCAACTTTGGAAAGCTATTTCTGAGGAAAAGTCATTACACTTTGATGAGATATGATGGTATACTGGAAAGGAATAATAAGCTAAATGCACCATCCAAATGAAAATTTACTAATATGGTAAACCATTAGGCCACTGTTATTGGCCTAATGCATGTCCTGCTGTATAGAGTGTTAGTAGCATACATTATCTTTTTATCAATCCAAGACCCATTAAATCTATTATAACAAATTCTATTATAAAAAATAATCGTGCTTGTAAAAAAGATGATTTCCCATATAACATGGTACAAATCCTAGAGGCATAAAGAATGCATAAAGAATGCATAAATTGTACCTTTACTTCACTTGGAAAGTGTATCTTTACAGCTGAGTTATGTTATACAGAACCTTATATTTAATAGCATGAAATGAAACTAATCAAATTTGGATTTAATTTTCATGTGCCTAGGTACATCGGGCAATCCCTACGCCTGGACAGATAGCCGTAGTCTCTCTGGCAATTTCTTATGGTGCCAGGTTGCCAACTCGATGTCCGGTTGTATCTGTGCAGTACAGTATATGTTGAAGGACATTGACCATGACCCCAACATCCAACATCTTACCAAACAGGCCACCCCTGTCCCAACTCCCTTTTTAATTATTGGGTTTTGTTTATCACAGGATGCAATTTTTATTTGCAGTTTTGGGTTTTAGTTTATCACAAGATGTAGTTTTAATTCAGATAGTAAACAATAAAAAATTGGCATTTCTTATACAATGTGCACATAAAGAGCTGTATGGAATGGACACTGATAAATTCTACTCAAACAAAATTACTCTGCTTATACACACACACACACACACACACACAGAAATGTTCCCAAATAGCCATATATGGTTAAAAGAAAAAAGTGGTCTCTCCAAAAGTGGGACGAGTTGCTGGCGGAGATAAACTAAAATTGCACTGGGTAAACGAAATCGACCACGCCACTCATCACCCACAGCAAAAAAGCTTCCTATGATCCCTAAAAACACTTTCCCTGCACAAAACCGCACGTGACAAATCTTCAAGCAGCACATCATAGTGTTTGACTGCCAGACCTGACTGACAGGCAGTATTGGCCATGAGAGCTCCTCATTCTCAGCTTTCCTGAAATTTTACATTTATAACACTAGTGGTTTCTGTACATGCATGATTGCACATGTTCTCTCATAAGAATAACTTGAGAAATATGTAGAAATGTGCTTGTGTGTAACTTATGCATTACTCCAAGCCTCATATTTGTATAACATGTTAACCCAGAAGACTGTAATAATGAGTGCCTAGGACATCTATCCATCCACCTATCAATTTACTATACCGCTATATCCTATATAGGGTCACTCTGGATGGGGTGCCATGACACACTACAGACAATTTGGAATTGCCAATCAGCAGACATCAAGTGTCTTTGGAGTGTGTGAGTCAACCCCACACAACTCCACACACAGAGATCAGAGGCAAGATTCGATCCCCCACCCTAGAGGTGCAAAGATACAGTGCAGGCTCGTTGAAACTGCTTCCTTTTAGATATGTAATTAATAAAAATTGCATTCATTTATTTGTATTCCAGGATTGCAGGATATCAATGATGTAATTTGCAATAATTTTAAAGCACAATAATTCCAGTTTTTTATATTGTTCTTCTTCTTATGCCATTTTCTGATTAATGACGGCTAGAACTAATATTAATTAACTTTAGAGGTTATCTTTCCCTAACACCTGGCAACAAACTGAACCGCAAGCAAATATACATCTTTCAGTCAACATTTGTTTCCAAACAAAACAAAGCAGCGGTAGGAATGCTACAATTCTCAGCAAGACACTTAAGTGAAACCTTAGACTTAGCTGATTATGAGTAAGACGGAAAATCTTGTGAACTCTGACAAATGTTAGACAGTGATCCCCTGTAGAGATACTATTTCAAAAACAGAATAATAATACCAAGAGATATGGTAAATAAGAAATCAGAAAGGCACGTCGCACTCACCTGTAAATGAGGATGTCATCCGTTGAGCTGTTGTATTGAATCTGGTACATGCGAACTCCAGGGATATGGCTTTGTGAAGGCCAGCGGATGGTGACTGATGTGGCTGTTATCTCAGTCACGCTGACCCGCTGTTCCACCCTTGTCTGCCCACCACTGCTGTTTGACTTGATGGATGTGGGCATGTCTGAGGGTCCTGGTTCAGGTTCGAGTTTTGGGTCATAATGTGGTGAGGGGTTCACCACAAGTTCCACAGGGGCTGTTGCCTCTCCAGCCGCATTAGACGCTATGCAAGTAAACACACCAGAATCTTTCACAGTGGCTGTAAGGATGTCTAGAGAGCCATTCTCATAGGCGGTTGTTCTAGATGTGTTTGCAATCAGCTTGCCGTCCGGACTCACCCAGTGTGTTGTAGGTTCAGGATCTCCCATAGACCTGCACCTCAAGCTTACCTCCTGACCCTCCATTACAAACATCTTGGAAGTGTGGCGTGTGATCATGGGTGGCTCGCACACAAACTCCTCCTCACGGATGGTCCAGAAGTACTTTCCGGCTAGCTCCTTGGGAGAGGCACATGTCTCAAGGTCGTCCTCCCGTGTCAGTCGTCTTAACCACACCAACTCGCAGTTGCAGTGCAGTGGGTTTCCACCGAAGCTCAACACCAGCGCTGTTAGTGGCGAGCCCTTTGTTTTTGCATAAACTGGTATGCGCAGAAAAAGTGGGTCTGGGGGAATCTTCTTCAGCTTGTTGGAGGTCATATCCAGCCTTGCTAGCTTGTGCAGGTTGGAAAAAATGCCCTCTGGCACATACTCGATGAGGTTGTGATCCAAGCTAAGTGTATTGACGCTGACAAGGAGAGATACGGTGTCCCATGGGACATGTACCAGGTTGTTATAAGACAGATCCAAATCCTCTAGAGTCTCCAGGAAGTCTTGAAAGGCTCCATGGGAAATGTGTTGCAACTGATTATTGGCAAGGATTAGGTGGCGCAGGTTGACCAGGCCTTGCAGATGTGTGTCATCCAGCGCTGTGAGACGGTTAGCATCAAGGTGCAGTGCGTGGAGCTCCTGCAGGTCTGCAAAGGCATAGGGCAGGATGAGGCTGATGGTGTTTCGAGACAGGGTCAGGTGGATGAGGCTAGTCATGTTGGCGAAGTCACGGTGCCGGAGCGTGGTAATGAAGTTGTCCATGAGCCGAAGCTCGGCTGTCTGCCGGTCGATATTGGGCGGCACGAACAGCAGGCCTGTCTTGGCACACAGGACCGTGTAGGAGGGTAGGAGATTCTGACAGGTGCAACGTTTTGGGCACAGCATTGCGGTGATAGGTAGAGCCAACAGGGACAGGCAGAAGAAAACACGCTCCATGGCTGCACTCCTGCAAAATCAGAAGAGGGCCAACACAGAGAAAGAGGGTTTAGCATGGATGTGGAGTACATACTCTAAATTTCTCTTGCTGCTTCTCTCTTACACACACCCAAGGGAATAATCGAGACCCAAATTCTGAGCCAATTCAGATAGTACAATGTAGACGCTATGCAGTCATTCATATACAGACTGCAGATTGTCAACAACATATCAAATGACTGTCAGCCAGCATGTTAGCTTAAGTTGAAAGTGGGTTATGGTTGCTGACATTTATTAGATCATTTAAAGACTTCATCGTAATTTTTCAATCAAATTAAGGTGGTCTTTGAGATATTCATTTATGGGGTAAAAATACATTGTTGAGATCCAGTTGATAGACCTCTTTAGGACAATTTGTTGATGGCTTGTCTACATTGAACTATCCAGCTAGTGTTACCCAACTTCATGTTTTTCCCCTTACACAGTAATACACAATAATGAAAAAACAGACACAACAATATTACTATAAAATTTTGCACATGGGCTGCTCCATTTAAAATGTTAGATATAATTAAATTTGTAAGTACAATACAGTCATTTCATTGTTTTGTTTTTTTCACCGTAAAACTGCTAAATGACTTTTTAATTACTTACTATGTTTTGCAGCTATTTTAAGGCATACAAAAGCAATCTAATTACTTGATATCACAGATACTTGGACCTTTGAATTACAAAATTACAAACTGCCACAAGCAAAAAACAGATGAGCGCAAGATTTAAAGATAATGCATTCAGTCCCCAGCGCTAATACCCAGTACAGGAATAAGTTATGTATGTCACGCTTGAAATCACTTAACATATCCTTGTGTAACAAAAAAAAATATATACTGCCACTCCCTACTGTAATGTATGCATGCAGGAACTGCAGAGTAGAAAGAGTAGAAAAGTGTGTGTGTGTGTGCGTGTGTATGTGTAATAGGAAGGTTGTGCTAAAGCTGCCAGCATGCTAATCTTAATTGCCCTCCACCACGTCATAGTCAGAATATATGACACCCACTCCTGTCTGCATCAGATTTACACTGTGAGACCGCTGCACCAGCTGTGCAAGTATGAGTAATTATTTTGTGCTACCGCTCGATGCCAATGCTAATGAATGTCTGATTTGTGGCCTTTGATTGTCTGTACATATACTTCCACATTAATAACTTTTGCATAAAAGCACATAAATGTAATTATTTTCAGTGCCAGAGCACGGCTTCGACGGATATCAAGAAGCCATGCATGGAGAGATGAAAGGGACATGCCATCTGCAGAGGAGGAGGAAACGCTGAAGATATTTTACGCCTCTCAGTCAGCAGGGGGAAATGTCGAGCTTTGGGCTTCATGTGTGGGAAAGTTGAAATGGCAGGCAAAGGAATGGGAGTCAGATTGTGATGGTTTGAGTGAAAGAAAGTAGTGATGCATCCAGGCGAGCTTAATCCCCCACTCTTCATTACGCCCATGGAAGTCATGGCCATTCCTGAGAAACAGCCATTATCCACACAACTAACTAAGGAAAGGTCTGTCTTTTTAGCAGCGTCTTTTTTTTTTTTTTTTGTCCTTGCTCTCTACTCTACGAGGAATGTTGCATCAGCCTTGTACATGCACAAATTTGTTGAAAGTTGTCTGAAATGTGATGGAGCAAAAAGATGTGCCTGACAGATCAATATGCAAGAGACACTCGACGCTCCTCCTCTTCCAGAAAGCGTGGCATAACACGTCTCGGCTTCCTCTGCCAGGTTTCCGCACCTGCCATCTTCCATCCCAGTGTGTGCTGGTGACTCAACCACAGTATGACGGGATAAAATGAACAAACGAAGACTCACGATGTGTAGCTAACTCACATGTTCACTTTCAGTGCTAAGCACTGGTTTGTCGTAAAAATTGACTATACGACAACACCGTTAAATTCCGATTAACCAAACCTGATTAACAGCAGCTCTGACAGCTATTTGGATTGCAATTCATGTCACATGTTTATATTAATGTGCTCATTCTAGCATGTTATCTTTCAATAATAACAACTCTTTCCCAAGGACTTGTATATTGGATGTGCTACATAAACCAATGGAATGTAAATGTAATGAACAGGTGAAAAAATATGTTGTCATTTTGTTTGTCAATGTTCCAAAATTTATAGTCATGAACATGTTAAAGCTGTAGTAATAAACTGTTAAAAGCATGCTGGGTCATTCATTAATAAATGAAAATGTGCAACCTTGGCACATTACAAAACAAAAACAGTTGATTAACTAAAAATATCTTGGAGATCATATTTCCATTTTATTTACTAGTCCATGATTTGCCATAAGCATATTATTAGACTAGTTCATTTAATTGAATAAACATATAAATAGTCAAGTAAACAAACAAACAAGAATACATTTAATAATTTTAGATCTGATTAAAGCAGTAGGGTGGCTTAGTGGTTATCCCTGTTGCCTCGCCCATGGAGTTTATATGTCAAGCCTTCATTTGTCAAACATATATGACTGCAAAGTGAAATCCTTTTCTTCATATATTCCAACGCTAGGCCACAAATGCACGGTCAGCACTGACACTGGAGCAGATAGGGTTGAGGCCCTGATCAATGGCAGCATGGTAGCTTGGTGGAGCTGGGGCTTGAAACACTGATCAGAGCTTTAACCTGTTCTCCCTGTGCTTTGGTGAACTTTCTTTAAGTAGCCTGGTTTCCTCCAACAGCCCAAAGACATGCCATCTAGGTTGACTGGTCGAGTATGTTAGTCCTGCAATGATTTGGCATCCTATCTAGGGTGTACCCTGGTGCCATTATTTCCCTGGGATTGGCTCCAGACCATTCATGACCGTAACACAGAATAAACATTATAGATCGTAGATGGATGGACAGATAGACTGGATTTGGTTAATTGTAATCTATTAACAGTCAACACTAGATCAATTTGCATCCTTTTTACTGCTTATCCTGTACAGGGTCGCGGGGGGCCTGGAACCTATCCCAGTGGGGTACACCCCGGACAGGGTGCCAGTCCATCACAGGGCACACACACACATTACATGCACACAGACCCAAGGTGGAAATCGAACCCTCAACCCTGGAGGTGTGAGGCCACATTGTTAACCCATATGCCATCAAGTTCGCCTAGATCTATTTATCAATATTTGACATATCTTCAGTTGCTCGTAGTGTTCCTTACATATATGATAGTAGAGATTTAGCTGAACTGACAGCTGTCAGATGTCTAACAATTAAATTATATCATGTAACAGAAAAGCAAAGCGTTCCTTTTAATATGTTTGGCTCTTCGCTCTTTCACTAAAGACCTCCATGTTGTTTACTTCAGCCATTGCACTGCCATTATACACTCTTCTCTTCTTTTTTCTTTATCTCTCTCCGTCCCTTTATAGAAGCACCTCTATCCACATTGACTGCACGCATTAATGTTTCATAGAGGTGCGGGTACAGGTGGCTCTTAGGACATTTCTTTTTTTAAACTAAACAGCCTGAGCAGGTTCAAAGACATCTAAATACTTAATATAGCCAAATACAGATGCAGGCTTTATTATCGATTTGGATATGCAGAGGATATGTTCACAATGGCCTATAGAGTAGAAGATTCTCACATGTGAAACTAGGGCGTTGCACATTTTTCCACATGAAATCTTAATGGAGTGGCACCAATGCTATGTTTTGATGTTATGGCTTTATAGCAGACGCTCCAGAGGGACATAAACTAGAATAGCAGCCTCTGAATATGGATACTCATTAAATATTTGGGATAATTGAAAAAAATAAAAGCAATACACAGCAGATAATTCAGCTACACATTCAAAGAAACCAATATACTATGGTTATTTAAAGCTAGCGCATTAAGTCATGAATTCTGTAAAATCCTTTAGAACAAAGCTTATTATTCAGCTGTTCATTTTAATGCATATTATGCAGTGATCGTTATGAATAAATTAGTAGCTATACTGAGACTAATAGGAAAGGTGTGTAGTTATGAGCATAAGAGCCACCACCTGGGAGTGGAAAAGGTTAAAAGCAGGTTGCAATTCAGATTAGTCTACAAATGTCTCTCTTTTTTTAAACAAATTAGTTAACCTCAGGTACAGCACCTATGCTACATGATGGTTCTAGCTCATTTAGGAAAGAAAGTGTATATGATAAATTCCTTGTGATAACCTATTAAAATCCCTATGTACCTGGTAAGGAAACACACCTTGGTGAACTACTGTGGAGATCTTAGTTAGAACTAGTTTCTACAAGAATCACATTTATGAATTGAAAGACTTATTGTACTTAAAATTATGATAATTATAAGCCTCTGACTTATGAAATCCCACATCATAAACAAGCACTGCAGAAAGAGTCATTTTATAATTTGGGGTACATTCTATGTCCGATGATAATGGGTATATTTATTCCAAAAATCAGTTCTTCTAAAAAAATATCATATTTTTTACCTATTAAGAGAAAGGATTATGTGCTTCCTATGTTTTTGACCATTAAAACCATTATAGTAAAAAAATATATATATTACATTTTAAAAGTCTAAATGTAGTAGTCATAATAGTACATATATACAGCCAAAATACAGTATTGGTGCTGATTTTATTTAGTTTTTTATGTATGGCACAGAGCAAAATAACATCATTTGCTGCTGATTAAACAAATAAAAATAATGGCAGCAAATAATTTTTGAGGTGCAGGATGAAGTTAAGTTAGTAATATAGTACAGTTGACAAAATGAGTAGTGAAACCATCCTTTACCTTAGAAATATATATATATATATATTTAAGGCTTGTTGCAACTGGCAGATACTCACTCACTCATTGTCATTATCGCTTAATCCTGTATTCAGGGTCGCGGGGAGCCTGGAGCCTATCCCAGGAGACTTAGGGCACGAGGCGGGGTACACCCTGGACAGGGTGCCAATCCATCGCAGGGCACAAAGACATACACACACTCATTCACACACTATGGGCAATTTGAGAACACCAATTAACCTAACCTACATGTCTTTGGACTGTGGGAGGAAACCTGGAGTACTGGGAGGAAACCCACCAAGCACGGGGAGAACATGCAAACTCCATGCACACAGTATCAAGGCAGATAGTTGAACCATTATATTTTCTATTGAGAAAGAACATTGTGTGAAATGTAGCAGATTTATAGAATGACTCTATAGTTAATTTAGGAGTAGCAGTAAGGAAAAAATGTCTGTTGATAAAGTGTTACCATAAAAAAAGTTACAATACTGAAGTTCTCCTATAACAGCACATCCTGAGTTGTTTTATTTCTTCCTGTCCCACAGGAAATTACCAATGATTGCAGCTTTATTTTTACTCTGACTGTTACAAAAGTGCTAACACTGAAGACTCCTTCCAAAAGTAATAGTCTCCGCACAGAAAACTCAAATACTTATGATGAAGTTAATAATGAAGATTGCATAACTTCTTAAAAGTGTCCTACTTCAAACTTTGATAAGGACGCAACCTAGTTTAGGGTTCTACATTGAATCTAGGGTTCCCCACAGAGGGATAAACCTAGGACACCTTAAGAGTTATAGATTTAATCTTTTGTATATATTTTCCAAAGAGCATAGTGATGAATTTGAAGTATGTGGGCATCACACTTTTCAAAAGAATGTGGACATCACACTCTTTTCTTGAAACTTATGGGGTGAACAATTTTGCCAAGACTGGTGTGGAAGATCTTGGGCGGCATGACCTGATCCCTGGTCTCAACCATAGTGGACACCTTTGAGATGAACTGGAAGACTGTTTGCAACCCCAGCCATAATCCAAGATCTAGAGGAAAGCCTTTTGAGAGAGTGAAGAATATTATAAGAGTAAAAATGTGACTAAATCTGGACTGGGTTCTTAACCAAGCACATATGAGTGTTACTGTTAGGTGTCCACATACTTTAGGCCATGTAATGTATATCTATTCTGCTGATGTGTTCAGCTTATCCAGTTGCAGGGGCCTGAAGCCTTTGGGAATACAAATTAGCCTGTAGGATAAGGTTATTTTATCTGTATGATAAGGTTCATGCCGTACTTTGTTTCCTAGGCACTGTCCATCGAGATGGGGGGCTGGACCAGGGGGGACTGGAACCTATCCCGGGGTACATAGGGCATGGGGCAGGTTACTCCCTGGATGGGCTGCCAATCCATCGCAGGGCACACACACTAATTCACGCACTACAGGATATTTTTTTTTTAAACTCAGATTAGCCTAAGCTGCATGTCTTTGGGCTGTGGGAGAAAACTAGTACCCAGAGTCAACCCACCAAGCAAGGGAAGAACATGCAACTCAAGGTGTACAAGGTGACAGTGCTAACCACTACGCCACTGTGCCGCACCATTTGAATTCAATTCACTTTTACTTATATAGCACTTTCAAAAAAGAGTCATTGTCGCAAAGCAGCTTTACGGAATCAAAAATATAAGATCCCGAGACTGTAATCTAATTGGGCGCATACAGTACATTCTAAATAGCGACCTACAGTAAATAAGAGCTGGAATAGAGTTTGTCCTATTTTAGTGTTCTGCCTGTCAGCTATAAGCCTGTAAACACCGGAGGAGTCGTGTCTGTTATGAAGAGCTATTTTAATCAACTCGGTAGTAAACATGGGCTAATTGTTCTTCTTGGAAACCTTTAAGATCAGGAAGCCTGTGTGTGAGTGTGTGTATGTATGTGCATGCATTAATTATGTTAATACATTATGTAGCACAGTAGAAATCATTTTCTTTAGTTGATTAGCTGCTAATGTCAGTCAGAGCTCTAAAACCACTATATTAAATCCTTACAAAAAAAATTGCTTATTTTTCTCATAGCCCTGATTGAGAGGAGAGTGGTATGTGCACATGGTATGTTCTGTACTTCATCTGCATGGCAGAAAGTCCCATAGATTACACCCAGGAATAAGGTGTGAATTTCAGTTACTCCCCTGTGCTGGTATGCTGAAGGAGCGCGAAAGTCTCCAAACAAACCAAAGAGACCACTTTATTCATGACCCAAACATGGCATTTTGGCATTTCAACTAGCACTGGTGCCAAAGTGGCACCGTTTATGCACATAATTACTAGGAGGAAAAAGTCACAGCTCTTAGACACTAATCAGAAACATGGCGCATATTGACATCTGATAAGTATCGTTTAATGGTGGACAAGTGGAAGGTAGGGCAGGGCAGAATATAGTTTTGACCGCTTGAGTGCTGAATAATTGCAGGTTGTTCAGGTTTTTAAAAGAAGGAAAGGGTTGGATAGGTGCTTGTCTAGCAATTATTCTTTACTGTGCATTAGCCAGAGGCTTGCAACTGCATGCATTACCAGGCTGGAGAGCAGTACGAGGAAACATATTGCATATCGCGGCTTGGTTAGCAGTGGATAGCAGTCTGTGTTTATACCACCGTATTGGAGCGTCGAACAGTCTAATATAAGCCCATATATTGGAAAAAAGCGCTCATAAAACAGCCATCTCGCTGTGACCACAGGGATATTATTAACACTTTTTAGAGAGGGAAAAATGCCCATTCATAATTGTCCACTGACATTATGTGTTCCTTAACTAGTAATTAACTGGTATCCTTTAAAAATGAAGTCGAATGCCCCTTGCACGTCTCTTAGTTGGTTACACATTGATTATACACTTTTGTACCATAATTGCTCTGCCTATGAATATTATAATCCAGCTCAATTACCATAATAAAGCTAGCTTGTGGTGCAGAGGGTGATTTGGGCAAACAGGGGCTGCATGTTTGTTATTTCTGGATGAGAATTTCTAATATATATATATATACGGTGCTCTGAGAAGTCTCCTGCTCCTGCAGTTCAAATTTGCATATTTACACCTCTATGAATATTCACAGAGAAGCTCCTGTGAATAACAATCATTTTTAAACTGAATTTCTCAGCTCCCTTTTGCACACATCCACACCTACATCTAATTTTTTTGTCTTTCGCATACATCTAACACCCAAATATTCTTTTTTGCTACCTGTACCAAATTTGTTTTATATTTGCATATAAACCAAGAAAGCCAGATTTTCTTTTTTTTTTTTTTTGTCGTAAAGCACTAGGTTTATAAATCATGCTAGCTCACATTCCTCCGCATTTTGGGTAAAACAGGGTGCGAGCGGAGTATGAGTGTGACATAAGAGCTTTGGTCCTCCTATACACCCTCTTCGCAGATGCACTTGACAGATCCATCAACATTCCACATGCAGTCAGAGCTACTGTGGCTTCTAGGGTCTGTGCATCATCCCAATTATATTAACCAACCAAACTCGCTCTATCTGGTCCTCTTCAGCCCACACTGAGCCACATCAAGCTCCCCAGGAGTGGGACTGTAAAGTGCATGAGATGACAGTAATGATGCCGAGGCATCAGCGCAGGCAGCAAGAGTACCGCTAATCTGTCCAGCGTAGCAAAAGAGTAAATGGTGTTAGTGCTAGTAATTACGCAATGATCCAGTCTGTTGCTGCCTTTAATAGGGCTGACCTTTGGTGGGGTAAGCTTCTTCAAGAGTTCAGCAGACAAGCTTATGAACAAACACGTCTGTACTCAGGCAGAATGCAAAAAGAAAAGTACTACCATCACAAAACTCTGGCTTTAATTTTGAACACACACATTCACAAGACATTATGAAAATGTAATAATGATACACAGTGCAGTAATTTTACACAAGTATTTTGCTGCATAACTATAATAATACCAACCATGGATTAAAAAATAGGGCATAATACCAAAAGGTCAAACATGCTAAATAGTGCGAGCTGTCAGTTGAAAATAAGAATTGACTTTACAGTAAATATCTAATTTAAACTCTTCTTATTTGCCTGCTGACATTGATTCATGACTGCACACGTATAAGTCTTGTGAGCCATGCGCCAACGCTTGGAATAAAAATTGATGAATAGCTCAGGGGCGAGGAGTTAGTGGTAATAACTTTTCAAAGAATTTAATTCGTACATAATCCGACAGAATCGCTCTTACTCCTATTTCTATAAATTTGCCAATAGATGAGTTTGACCATATTGGCAGGTAGTATCTCATCTCACAAGCCCGAGCTCTAAGTTCTCTAGAAACTTTGGTATATTTTCTTCATAAATGGGAGTTACACAAAAATGTAAGGTCCCACATTTTTTTTTTTTTTTTTTTAACAAGTTTTAGTGCCCATGTAAATGAAATACTGCTAAGCAAGATCAAAACAGCAGGGCTGGGAATAACTGGGTGGAGATGATCACCAAACTTTCAAAAGGTATCTTGTTGTATTAAGATTAAGATTCAGTTATTTTTCAAATGTACCTTACAGCACAGTGCATTTATTTATTTGTTTGTTTGTTTGCTTGTTTTTTTCTCCCAAATATCTCATTAAAAAGCTGGGGTCAGAGCGAAGGGTCAGCCAGGATGCAATGCCCCTGCAGCAGTTGCCAGGCTCACCAGTGGCAATTTGGTAGTGGCAGGGCTTGAACCCCTGACCTTCTTTAACCATTTGAACCACCAGTGCCCCGTATTGGGGTCACATTAGGGTGTTAAATCTAATTGTCCTTTTTAAAGCTGGGCCAATACAAAAGAAAAATGGAAAAATGACAAAACGCATAAAAAGTTTTACTTACTTTTTTTTTTTTGTATTCACACTGGAGACCCGTATGGATGTCTTAAAAGGACTAAAAGGCGATTTTTGTATAATAGGTCCCCCTTTAATAACCTTAATAGATGGAATCCATAGACCTTTTTTTAATCTAAGGATACATTCTTGCATATAAAAACAAAACCCAGTGAAGGAAACATAAAAGAGCCAAGTAGGCCGCAAACTTTGAGCTGGTGAAGGTTATCGCAAAAGAAGTGTACAAACTATAAAGGTGTTCCTGATCCTATGGATAGATTGTCTGAGGCTGAGACTTGGGAAAAAGTGACCAGAGCAAAGCCGCCACCCTCTTTGCATAATATATCGCACAGTGGCTATATTTTATTTTCCAGATTATAAATAATATCTTGCATGTACTGTAATATACCTATTTCAGACTCTCAAGTGGTACATCTTTGATGGTTTGAACCCGACTGCTGTACTGAGCTTTGAAATACTACTCGTTAGTTAACTTATTATTTATGTTATTACTCACTCCTGCCTTTACATTGTTAATTTGGGTGCAGACGAGCAAACACTTTAATGCTACTTTGGTAAAGGGGGAATTTGCTAAAGATAGCAGAGTGAACCATGGGGATTGGTACTGTAGATGATATATGTAGAGAAATGATGCTGCTCACACTGGTGTGCACATTGAGCTAATATGACATTCTCTTGGAGAACATGAGCCGTCTCCAATGACAGCTAGAGAAATCTTGCTATAAGGGGCATGGTGAAGTGGCATACTGTGCCTGAGAGGTGTCCAAGGAAATTGAAGAATGGTAAATTCATTTCTTTAGCCGGGACATAAACATTCACACTGAAATGAGAAGCAAGGCCACTTAACGCAAGATGCATTTGAAGTTGACCTCGTCATCATGATGCAGAACTAAATGACCAAGACATGAACATCAGGTTCAGCAAGTCTTAGCAAGCTTATCTCAGATTTATTAGAGCAGCACGAAACAAATGGATTAGACCACAGACAAATCTCGCCATCATGAACAACTCTAAAAGTAGTGAAAATATCCGTCCTCTGAGGACAGCTCAACAGCTTCCAGAGTTAAGGTGTTGAAATGAAATATGAAATAAATATAGCATCTACAGTGGCTCTGAGACAAGAAAGTATGTGTAGATAGACTTATCAATCATAAGGAAATGGTTCTTGGAGGAGTTTGGTCCATTCCGATATGTTTAATGGCTGTACCTCAGGAGGGTGGTAGGAACAATTTAAACTGCTATCTTCTTGTTATGTGCCATACTGCAAGTTTTACAACTGTAATAAAAACATCTGTCTTATAATTCACTGCTCTGTCAGAAAAATAAAAGAAAGAGCAAACCTTTTTTGTTTGTTTGTTTGTTTGTTTGTATTTTTTTTTTCTATGCATGCTGTTCGCTAAATCATAATTTTTATCTATAAGGATGAGTCAAAAATTATCCGCACTCTTGGCTGTAGAATTTATTTTAGAAAAGAAAAATGTAAAAAAAATTAAAAAAAAAATTTAAAAGCCACAAATGCACCGCTATCTCCATTTCTTCATCAGAAGTGGGTCTTCGTCCTCGTAGGGCTGCTTTCAGGGGACCAAACGGGTAAAAGTCTAATGGAGTAAGATCAGGACTATAGGGAGGATGCTTTAACACTTCTAAACAAAGTTTTTATGAGTGTCGACAGTATGGACAGAAGTGTGCAGACGTGAATCGTCAAACAAGATCATAACGTCCTTGGATAGCAGTCCTCTGTGTTTAATTCAAAGTTTAGGCTTCAGCTCTTCATTGAGCGTCTCACTGAAACGCGCATTGTTGATTGTTGAAACTTTTTCCTGTTAATGTTCCAATACTGGCCCTTGAGGACCCTGAAAACTGTAAGCGTCAATTTTCCAACTGATGGTTGACTTTTGAACTGTTTCTCGTTCTGTGATTGAGAATGTATCCGTTCCATACTCTGCCATTTACTCTCAGGCTCTCAGTAATGAATCCATGTTTCGTCACCAGTAATGATTCTCTTTAAGAAAGCTTCCCCTTCCTTATAGTATCGGTCCAAATTTTGTTTGCAGATATCCAAATGGTTCTGTTTATCCTTTTCCATAAGTTGTTTCAGCACCAGGTACACCCTAAGACCACAAAAACAATTGAATGCTCCCTGCTCTTCTTTCGTGCATTAATTTTTGCTTACACCGCAGTTACAAATAAACTGATGTAACACAGCAGCAGCCTCCAATGGAAAGCGTTGATAAGACCAACGGAAGTTTTAATATAACCAGAGTGCGCATCATTTTTGACTCTCTCTTGTACATATATTTTTGCGAATGTTAATATAGAAAACGACAAACCCAAAATCAGTACCAAATATAAACACAGTAGTGTATAAAAGCCCTGACAGAAAATTAAGTCAATAGAATAAACAAGCTTGTGAAGGATTCATGCTACACGGACATGCTGACTAGGCTAACATGCATCTACCTAGCTTGGCAATTCAGTAAATATTGTATAAAGCATTACTACTGTAGTATATCTACTCATATAATTTCTGGCCAAATAGTAATGCTAGAATATCCCACAATAAACCTTTAGCCAGCTAGGTACCTATAGTATTTTTAGACCACACATTACGTTAAAAGTACTGAAAGAATTTTAATGGAGTTTGCACAGGTGTATTTGGCCGGGCTTGGGGTAACATATAGCATATGACACATAACTTTGTTTCATCGCCAATGGGAAGAGAAGACATGCTAATTTGAAATTGAAATGGGAAACACACTAATATCATTAAAAAAAATAAACTTTGAAAAAATCCTATTTTTAATACGCACTTATAAGTGTACAATTGAAATCTACTGTAATAAACACAATCTCACACTTTCATTCATAACACGTAATTTTTTTTTGTTAATTTCACAATTCAACAGATGCCATTGTACATTTTTTTAAACACGATTATGAGTGTGGAATTAAATTCCATGCAAACGAAGTCGTGGGCTCATCTAGTTTTTCCATAATTTTTTTATTTTTGTCTGGAAATACATCACATAGTTGGTGATATTGATATCTCCTTACTGATTACTTGCCTTTCCCTCTCTTCTTTTTACCTGCATAGGTAATGTGGCTGACAAGAATAGGCATGAGGTCAAAGCATGGGGTAGAATGGAATAAAATTAAGGCATGATGTAACTCTGGTATATCCCTGTAATCTGATTAGGAAAGAAAAAAAAATGATGGGCATTATATATTCAGTGGCAATGCATGCTTTTAGCAAAACCGTGTGAAGGTTGTTTTAAAATGGCTTTAGAGTAAAGTGGGTTGCTTTTAGTCTTGAACAGTTTATTAAAACAATGTAGAAATAAAGTAAGATCTATGGCATTGTACTTGTAGTGTGGGATGCAGTGTAGGATGTTCCTTTTGAGTCTCTATCACGAACTTCCTCAAAGATATGAGAAAAAAAACATGCAGCAAGGCTGGTCGAGTGAATTTCCCCTGGCTGTCCAAACAGCTGAGTCACTGACTGTCTCCAAAATAAATAAATAGATAAATAATGATAATAATAATAAAAAAATCTAAAGACTCATATACCTGATAGGCATTTAAAGATCCCATATTCAGAGGTGGAAAGTAATGAATTAAATTTACTCACATTACTGTAATTGAGTAAATTTTTTGTGTACTTCTACTTTTTAAAGTAGTTTTTAAAATTTCAAATTTTACTTTTACTTAAGTATGTTTTGTTTAAAGTATTATACTTCACTACATTTTAAATCATATTCGCTACTGAGTAAAAAATAAATGAATGAAAATGAAAAATAATACAAATAAT
>JAOVVA010000037.1:31580266-31612839 GCA_028565275.1 Leiocassis micropogon
TAGTGTAGCCTTTATTTGCAGGTCACCATTTATAAAGAAGAGAGTAGGATCAGTTGTCTTATTGGGATAATTATCTGAAATCTTTTGCCGGGTTGCCATCTGGACCATGCTCTGCCAGTTGATGACCCCATTCTAGAGTGCGGCTTTACTATACATTCACTGCTCTCACTGTGTGCTGCAAACAAGCCATTTTGGGAAGCAGGAAATCGATAGAGCTCTCTGTAGACGTTCCAGGAACAGCACTGCAGTTTATTTGTCACCAGTTTATTAGTTAGTAGATCAGTATACCTAATATACATATAATCAATGACCACTTTAACTATCCCTCTCATATTATTCTGCTGCAGGTATCAAATTACTGGCCATCTGATGCTTTAGACAATTTGTCAGGTTCAGTTAACTGTGTCTTTTAATAAAATGAGACCATCACTGGACGACTACAGGATAGATATTATTTGGTTTCTAGATCATTATCAGCACAGCAGTTGTTATGCACAGCAATGCAGGTCGGAATTTGTAAGTAGTCTACTGTATGTTTTACCGTTCCCCTATTCATCAGTGTTGTAGGAGTCTGAGTTTTCCTTCTTGACTTTATCTTGTCTGTTGTTTATCCATTCATCACAGTTTTTAAAGTATTGCACTGCGATTGCCTTCCAACACAGTAACACTGCCACACCTGATGCACTCATACCAGCACAACATGTACTGTACAACTGCTAGGCTCAGAGAATCCCAGCACGGTGATCATATCTGAACAGTTTGACAGTAAAATGAGATAAATCCTTTTCTGCGGTTTTGAGAAAAAAATGTTTGTTTCTTTTTTCCATTGAAGCAAAAAGTGTTGCGAAATGGTAGACAGTATTTTGTGCATGATTTCTTTGAGTCACAAGGGTGGTAAAAAGCACATATGCCACAATATTATGCCAAATTTGTTTTAGTTAATTAAGTGTGAATTTTAATGTGATTTTGCAAAATGCTATAACTGCCCTCCCACTATTTTATCACGAGGGATAAATCAGCAGATAAATCAAGGCAAAAAAAAAAAAAAAAAAGTGTTGAGCTTTGTTGCACATAAAACCTTTCTAATCGTAACAATTGTTGAAGATTAGGGGAAACCTCTTAAACAATAAAAACACTTCATGTTGCACTGCAACATCAAGCCCTCACTGTACCAGTTTTAATTTTACATAAGTAGCTGACTGCAGCAGTGTATCAAAGCAGATGTAGGTACCGTATATTGTCTGTTGCATACATTGCTGTAGTACCATAAGTTTATATCACAGTTAAAGAACTAAACTTCCTTCCTTTTTTACCTTCATTCAGCATTCTCCAAAAATCGATTAAACACATTTAGATCACTCATGGCAGCCGCTGCACACCTCAAACAGTAGGCTAATTTCACTGATAGACACATGACAGAAAGAAGTGATGCGATTTTTAAGATCTTTTGATCTGAAATGCGGCCAGAATGTCACAGTTTGTCCAAAAAGTTTAAAGCTTCTAAAAGAAGATTATATACTGGTTTTCAAATTAAACATCTTGTTATAAACAACCTTGCGTGCTTAGTACTTTGTAATTTGAGTAAACGTCCTAATTGCGTATCGCTGTCAAACTGTTCACCTTGTTAGGAGTGTCTTTAAGGTGGTCCCTTATGTTACTGCGGCCTGTTACTGAATATACATAAATACTTCTTTTTTTTACAGTTCGTACAGCCACATTATGAGTCACATGACCTTGATGGTGATGCCATCTTTGTTGGAAACTGGCTACTGCACCTGTATGGCGGGTTTGGGAGAAGTGTGCTTCAATTCCGTGACCTGCTTTTCCTATTGTAAATCTGCTGCTAGATTGAAAGCTTGGAAGACCTAGAATGATCAGAATAGCACTGCCATAGAGAACAGGAGGTGTGCCTTTATTCCAGTCTATTCTAAGGAAAATAGATTCAGAAAAAAAAAGTCTTTGTCACTGTCCAAATGGAATGACATCATATGAGACCAATGCATACCGACACACTGAATCAGCCGTGTTTGACAACTTTTTAGGCTCAACTCTACAGCTGAAAATAAAAACCACAACAACAGCAAAATCTAAACAGATGCTTTTTTTTCCCCCCACTACAGATGTGATAGATACAGTTTATGGTAATCACTACATACCACATCTGTAGCATTTGTGCAATTATCACGGACAGGAATTTCAACACACTGCATTACACAGGATGAAGAATAAAAAAAAAAAAAAAGAAGAAACTTCGATGCCCTCAATCAATGAACGTTCGACTTTTTTTGGAAAGTGCTTTTATGATTTCTTAATCTGTATAAATCGTTCTTTCTCGACTACTTTTTGTGGTGAAAGAAACATGAAAGCACCTCATCTTCTGTTTGAGAGCGCAAGAATGCCATAAATCCTTCAAGAAAGGATAAGTAGAATTACAGTAATTTTTAGTGCTTTGCTCTTGGACAAAACACTCCATTGGATCAGCTTTGGAAGGATTTTCTTTCACATGGGGTCTCATCTTAAGCCCTTTATTGTTAGAGGGTGACGAATGGAGACTAATATATATTCATTTGCATTAATTGTTTATTTAAGGAATTTAACAAATGCCCACAGGCTTACATTTTTAATGAATTTTAAAGGAGACCTATTATTCAAAATTTACTTTTTACTCATTTTAGACATTCAGATGGGTCTCTGATGTGGGTACAAACAAAACACATGAGAAAAACACATTGCCTGCTTTTTGCTCCTTTTTTCATTTATGTGTTGCCCAGGGCTTAAACAAACCAATAAGACTTTTCCACTTATGTGACCTCATATGACAGAAACCTTCCACCAGCTTGTTGCTCAGTTTTGCTGTTCAGCGGTAGCTCTTTTACATAGACACTGAAACAGTACATCTGGAGAAGGAGTAAAATAAATGTAGTGTGAGGTACTGGAAAAAAAAAACTGTGTTAGTTGTGTAAATAAATAGGTAAATATCGGAAAAGTCTTTTTAGCAAATTTAAATGATATGTTAGAAAGCTGGCATAGAGTCACAGGGTCACATCACAGACTATACTTATGAAAATATTCCCATATAACTGACAAGGGTCGACTTCTAAAATGTAAAAAACAAACTAATTAAAGGTTAATGCTTTTAAAAACTGCTTTACTGTTTTTACTGATGGCACAGTTATGAGAGGTTTACTCAGAACGCTGGAGCCATGATTAGACTACTTGCTTTAGGTCTGAAACGCTGGCCTCCCAGGAACTCCCGGAAAATATACAGTATGTGTTTACAGTTCCCTTAAACAGATGTGTCTCTTCGTCTAGTTGGCAACAAGTTATCTATCAATTTTCAAGGAGCAGGTTGCTGAATGTGCACTGGAACGACTGCAGTGGGCTCTGAGCGACCTCAACCGGGATCGTCATTCACGCATGCACAGCCTTTTTTAAAACATTGTCACCATTCAGATGTTTTACTGCAGCTAATGCAGATCTCATTTCTATACAGGGGTTAAGGTCTTTGACTTAAATGGCGCTCCTACATAATAATTTATCCTGTTCAATGTTTGCAAATATGGGCTTTTTAGCAAATTTTATTTCTGTAAAAAATAGTAAGTTTTCAAATGTAACAAATTCAATAGGTTTTCACGACTTATTTATAGGAGCTGCTACATGAAAAAATACATAATTGACATACATAATCACACATCTACAGTAGTAGACCTCATCTAGTGTTAGCCATCAAAGTCTAAATGCTCTTTACAGTTTGTGTTGTTTTATAGCGTGTGTGTTAAACTCATTTCCTGTTTATTTCTTTGCCTGCGTGTACCCAGTGGCTGAGGGCAGCTCCCCTGATGAGTGACTTTTCAATGCCTTTTGATGGCGCTCGCTTGAGAGGGCTGCATGTGCTCAAGTGTGCTCTTTTATTAGCAATCCTTTTCCAGGGACCATGAGAGGGCACGCTTTAGAAAAGGGGTAAAATATATGAAAGAAGCGGAGAAAAAAGGAAGAATTGTGTGAAGATTGAATGTAGGTTAGGAAACTGGGTATAATGTCCTGGGGAACATGTATACAATATAACAGTATGCTATACAAAACGCAATGGTTTTCTATTTCCACGATTTTATTTCTCTCTACATTTTTAAAACGATGCTGAAGGCCTGCAAAATATGCAATAATATCCTTTGAACAGTTGATATTGAGATGTATCTGCTACTGTACTTATGCTCTGCAAATACTTCATAACGCCTCTAATCTGAAGTGCTGTTTGTTAATTGGTGATTTTTGAGGCTGGTAAATCTAAATGAACTTCTCTGCAGCGGAGGTACGTTTTGGTCTTGCTTTCCTGGGAGGGTCTTCGTGGTCTTGACAATAATGTTCTTGCAAGAACTATTCCAGAATATCTGACCTTTGTTTCTTAAAATAACAACTGACCTGTGTTGTTGTTGTTAGTTAATTACATAATGCCATATGTTATTTCATGCTTTTTAAAAAAATCAAGTAATGTTTTTTGAATGTAAAAAATACATGCTTGTGTCCAAACTTTTGACTGGTACTGTACGTACCTTCTAACCAACTGATGCTACTAAATTCTTTTAGATTTTCACTTACTTTAAAGAAAAAATAATAATAATAATTAAAGAAATAAAATAAAAACATTAAAAAAAAACTAATTTAAAGACATTGAAATTTCACTTGTTACTTACATTTTGAGGAGAAGTATAAAATTTAATAAACCTATTAATATTTAGTATTAATTTATATGACAATTTTCTGTTCATTATTTACATGAAATATATATTTTTTAAATTATTATTATTATCCAAATTACAACATAGAATATGTATTTCTTTACAAAAAATGTATTCAAACTTTTGTCAGCTATTATTATTATTATTATTTGTTAGTTTGAGTATAAATCTGAATAGACACAGATATCGACTGCATTATTGTGTTTCATCATTACATTTCTACCACACACACACACACACACACACACATGCACACACACATGCACACACGTCTTTCTGCAGTACTTGCGTGGTGACTCAAATCTCATCCCTTTTTCCAAGGCTAATAATTATATTAGCTCTCAGCTCTGTTCTGTCTATGTGTAGATAATATGCATGTGACACAGCTTCATATACCAAGAATAGAAACAGGAACAGTGTGAAAGTGCTAGGATGGGTTTGGAATATGTGGAGAAAGAGAGAGAGAGAGAGAGAGAGAGAGATGGGATTTAAACATACCAGAACCACTATGGGTCATCTTTAGATGGTCCTCACTGCACTCCTGAGCTCATTGAATGTCCTCTTGAAACAAAATGAATTTATGAACCTGCCATTATGAGTAAGTGTGTGTGTGTGTGTGTGTGTGTGTGTGTGTGTGTGTGTGTCAGCTCAACTTTCCATCTTAGAGCAATTTTTGTGCCCAGATTCATCTGCCTTAAGTGCTCTCCAAGCTTTGGTTCATTCCTCGCTTGTGTCTTCACCCACCTCTCCACCTTCTATTCTGTGACTTCTACAGTAAGGAGCAACGCTTTTCCCAAACCTCGGACGAAATCAAGTCTTGGCTCTCGATCTGATTTCTCTCTAGTTACCCATCTCCTGTGCCATGCATTTCCCTCCTCATTTTCTTTCTAACCGCTCTTGTGGTGTGTGTTTTCAGCCGTCCGATCCAATCGTCTCCTCCCTATAGCAGCGAATCTCAATCAGGAGCCGACTGGAGCCAAGACCTGAGAGCATCGACGGGCCCAAATCAATCAGAGATGGAGAGATAAAGCTGGGAGAGGAAAGAGCGCTTACTGTCAGCGCTGCCAGCAGGAGAGCTGCTGAATCACGGCCCCTGCTGTATCGCAAACACACACATACATACATCGTAAGACACTCTAGCCTGTGCTCTTTCACTTCTCCTCTGATCACCGGTCTAGCAATCACTGATCACTATCACTGTCATCTGTCATTGCTGCTGTAGAACCTCTAAGGTCGGGGATATATTCTTTACTGCTGACAATCAGAAACCGATTGTACACATGCTTTTATGTCGACTCCAGTAGAGCTCCCTTTTTCACACTAACATGAATTAAATATTAATGATTGTGCAATATCCATATTACATACTATAGAGAAAATCAAAAATAGTGTTCTGACATAGTATACAACAGTTAATTGGCAGTACCAGGATTAGTGTCTATCTTTCAACCCAAGCCTGTATTTTGTGGTGAAATAAGTATTCATATTAAACATAAGTAAAAAGACAGGACTATATATTTTTTATATTTATTTATGTAAAAAAAATAAAAAAAACACTTAATGTCCAGCTTTTGTAACTTGGCCATTCCCTGAAGCCGGGTCTTCTTTGACATTCTAACGTTGTTTAAGGTCATTTATTAAATGTCAGTAAGAAAATGAAATGAAAGAATTGAAGGAATTAATCAGCGTTTCCATGAATTTCTTTAAATCCAGAGGTGTCACACGGGGCAAGCAATGGCCCGTTTAATTTGAGCAGAATTCTTTTTTCTACTCTGAAGTCATCTTGCTAAAAGCTAGGAACGCAAATGGTCCAGAAAATAGTTTGGGGAAAAGATTATGCAAATTCGTTTTAAGAAAAGATTCAGATCTTCTTTAAAACAGATGTCTGAGCTGTTATGGGCCACTATAAAAGGGATCATTGTCTCTAATTTTTTCGCCTTGCCCCTCAAGGATCCAGGTTCGATTCCCACTTTGGGTCTGTGTGCATGCAATCTGCATGTTCTCCCTGTGCTTGATGGGTTTCCTCTAGGTACTCTGGTTTCCTCCGGCACTCTAAAGACATGCATATCAGACTAATTGCGTTTGTGAATCAGCAAGTGTGTATGTGTGTGCCCTGCAATGATGGACTGGCACCCTGTCCAGGTTGTAGCCCGCATCAGGCCCTAAGTCTCCTGGGATATCACCAGGCCCCCTATGACACTGTATATGGATAAAGCGGTATAAGACGATAAGTGAGACAGTGAGTTAGGTCGTTCAACCTGCACATGTTGGTAGAATAACTCTCCTCTATAAGAAGGTACTATTGAACATAGTCTCCATCACAAGCACCACCTTTTTCAATCTCTTTGTCACAGTTGATGGGCTCCCACTGCATGGCTTGTCTTCAATGTGGGTTTTCCATTCCTTAAACTTCTTCATCCATGATCTTGCTCTTGTCAATGGTATCATCTCCGTAAATATTCTGTGGCGGAGTTGGAGACAACTGCATTTTCAGGGAGGATTCAAGAATTAGGTTCAACAATGGCACAAATGCATCACTTGTGATGGAAACTGTAGTACCTTTGTGTAGAGGAAGAGTTACTCTATCAACATGTGCAATCAGAATCTCAATAAATAAAGGTTAAATGATTTTGTTGATGCCATTTAAAAAAAAAAAAACGTAGGAATTAAACCAAACTAGCAGGATCTGACAAACACTTAAATAGCATTAAACTTGACAAATAAATTTTGGTATTTATTTTGTCTAGTTATGTCTAAAATTAAAAGTGTTTACCTAATTACATAGGTAACATACATTCAACCTAATGTAAATACAATACACTAACATAATGTTAACCCAAACATTCTGCCGAGACATGCGACTGCATACTTCAGCCCTCTTGCAGAGATGAGAATTGCGGGGAGAAGCAGAAGTTGTGCTTTGCATGAATGATTATGTGCCCTTGTTAAAGGGTAAATTTCCAACCCTCATATTCTTTCTACCATCTTCTCATGTCTGGCTTTAGCAATCCATCTCTCTCCTTCTGTCATATTCTCTTCCTCTGTCTATTCATCCTGAGCAAAGGGAACACCATCCGCTACTGGCGCGCCATGCTGCCGCTGGGATCGTGACTGTTGTTTTTGAGTTTGTTTGCTTTGTGTCCAGCAGCACAGCAAAGCAAAACCATTGCCTTACTTTTGCATCGCCTGATTTCTTTAATAAAAACTTTGAGCATGCAATTGTTTTGAAGCTAAACCATGCATATCTTGCTAACATACTAACAACAACAACAACAATAACATCAAACTAATAAGCCTATAAATGGTATTCTTTATGTATAGCAATGACTTTTGAGAAAAATTTCTTCTTGAAGGCATGAATACTTTCATGCCTTCCCCTCCTCCTTTTGGGCTGTGATTAGACATATATTGCACTGCAGTCTGGCACAAGAACAATATACTCATGAAAGTGGAATGCGGTCCAATAGGGATTTGCACTAATCAGCCATAATACTAAATCCTCTTGCTTAACATTCTGTTGCTTAACAGTACTGTAGGTCCCCATTATGTTGCTCTGACCCACCCAGCATGGAATCCCCAAGACCTCTGATGTGGTATCTTTCACCAAGATATTAGCAGCAGATCCGTTAAGTCCTGTAACTTGTGAGGTGGTGCCTCTATGGATTGGATTTATTTGTCCAGCACATCTCACAGATGATTGATTGAATTGAGATCTGGAGGATTTAGAGGTCAACACCTTGAACTTTTTGTCATGTCCCACAAACCATTCCTGAACAATATTTTGCAGTGCTGACAGAGGGCACTCCCATTAGGGAATACCGTTGCCATAGAGAAGAGGTACTTGGTCTGCAACAATGTTTGTGTAGGCAGAGTGGTAGGCATCAAAGAAATTTCAAAATAAATGCCAGGACATGAGGTTTCCCAGCAGAACATTGCACAAACAGAGCCCTGAGCATGTCTTGTTTTTCCTAGTGCATCCCGGTGCCATCTCCTCCAATTTCCTCACCTAAGCAAAATCATGTAAATGGGCATCCATATGATGCAAAAGTAAATGTGATTTTACACCTTCAGACAAGGCTAAATTCTTCCAATGGAAGAAGGAAGCAGACACATGACAGCAAGGGCACTCTGACCGGTTTGTGGCTAGCTATCACAATTTGTCCTTTGGGTCAAGTCACTTATTCCCTTACACTACCCCATTTTCAATACATCAACTTTACATCATCTGGCAGTGGTATTGATCATATGGCTAATATGGCAATAGGGGTGCCATAAACCAATTAGCCATAACATTAAAATGCAAAACATTTACCATAATATTGTGTAGGTTCCCCTCGTTCTACTGGGGGGAGCTGTGTGTCTGGCATCGTGATGTTTGCAGCAGATTGTTTGGTGCTGTGTGTTGCAGGGTGGAACCTTCATAGATGGGACTTGGTGCTGCTTTTGTGTGGAGCCTAGTGTACCACTTATCCTGTCACCAGTTTACTTGTACATAATTGATAATTAGTGTAATTCACTTCACCTGGCCAAAGTATTAGTGTTCTGGATCATCAGTGTATGTACTATGCATTGTTTTTAAGGTTTTTTTAAGTGTTTTTTTTTCTGTTTTGTAATGGAATTTCATTCGACCATTAAAAATATGTCTGTGCATTGTTGTTGGCTATAGTGGACCATCCAAACAGCACAATTAACTTGGCACATGATTTCGAGTTCCGCCTCTGTATGCAAGGCATGTTCTCCTGACCGCTTGATGAGTGTACATTTTGGCATTTGGGAGATGCCCTTATCCAAAGCGACTTACATTTTTATCTCGTTATACATCTGAGCAGCAGGGTTAAGGGTCTTGCTCAAGGGCCCAACAGGAACAACTTGGTGGTTGTGGGATTTTAACCTGGGACCTTCCAAACAGTAGTCCAATGCCTTAACCACTGAGCTTCCAGCACTGAAGATCAGGTATTATGGTTTCCTGCCACAGTCCAAACCCATTAGGCTAATTGGGGTTTCCAAAATTGCCCGTAGTGTGTAAAAGTGCACATTTTTGTACCCTGTGATGGATTGGCACCCTGTCCAGGGTTTACCGGCACCCCGTCCATGGTGTACCCCACCAATTATCCTAGGCCCCCATTGGATAAATAACTGGTGGGGACACACCATCACTAAGGATACACCTGCATTCAGAGGCTGGGTTTGGGTCAGTAGCTGAGAACAAACCTCCCTGATACCGCCTCATCTAGCTAAACACTTTTAGTGCAGATCATCTACTGTATATCTATCCTCAAAGAATCCAAAGAGAGAAATATTGCTGTACTTCTACCGGATTTCAAAGCTTATTCAAATCGTTATTTATCACTTTAGAGGCCCTAAAAACCTGATTACTCCTTACTGTCTCAACCTACTGAGAAAATAGGGATTTATAATACATAGAGAAAAAATGCAGTATATCAAGACTCATGTGGCCTTCCCTGAGGCAAAGTCAATAAATAGAATTTTAAATTACAAATCAAATTTCAATTAGAGGGTTTTGATCTTTTTATCTTACAGCTCCACTGGGCTTCAGGCTGCAGTTCATTCTGTTCTCCTCATGCATTACAGTATACGATAAAGCTGTACTACACACACTAGCAGCCTTTGCTTATTTGTGTTTAGGGTTGTTCTTATGCTTTTTTTTTTATACTGTAATTCAGATTTCAGTTTTGATGAATACAGCCAGTAGACATGTGCCCACAGCCTACTGACTGTAACTGTGTGTTCGAGTTATGAACTCAAAACCATATAGGGGTTTGTGCAAAATCATAGTGCCTTTTCTAATAAATTCCCACAAGGCACTGCTACAGATTAGTGTGTGAGTGTGTGTCTGTTTAAGGCACCCTCTGTGATACATTGTCTCCATAGAATGTGCTAGGAATATTTAATGAATGATATTATTCTACTACAAGGTGTGTGCTTTGCATAACTGTGAAGTTAAAGTAAAGTTAACAAAAAATTGTGAGAAACCTTGTGACATCGTTAATGGATACAGTGCTAATGGATCTTGTTTAAGTTTTAGCTAGCTATGCTGATCTCTCTCTCTCTCTTTTGTAATTTCTCTCACATTACATATTGATTACAAATAATGTATTTGACTTCAATATCATCTGTAACATGTAACCCTGAAACAGAGACCATGCGACTAATCCGCTAATAATCTTAGCCTACAGAATTTTTGCTTACGATGCAATACGATAAAAGTTACATAAATTGAACTGTTGGCAATGTCAGGGATCACCAAATCCAGATAAACAAGTAGCACATTTTCTTTAACAAATGCAGAACAAAACAGGACCGACTGCTCAGGCAAGAAATTTCACACACATGCACAAACACAGGTGCAATAATGACTTTCTTGCATGAATAATAATGGCTTTCTGCTGCAAAAGTGAAACCTGGTCATATTGAACATACACAAAATTTACACTGGTTACCCACATATGCACATATTTTTTCCCCACACATGCACATCTGAACACCACCATTTGTTCAAACATCACTATATACATATACACACACATATCTGTAATAAGGTGGGTTCGGACATGTTGCCTCCTTGGCACACTTCTAGAAGAGCAGATGGCCAGAGCTGCAGCCTGGCCCTCTTTGCACTCTTCAGGGAGGAGCAGACAGAAGAGCCAGCCATAAGCCAGGAAGATCCCTAAATTCCCTATTTCAGACCTGACAAATAACATCCATCCTGCTCTCACACACGCACAGTCACTTCCCTCAGGGCATGACCTTCCCTTCATTAATTTATGTCCTCTTAATTTGTTCATCACAGGCATATTTAAAAAAAAAAGATGAAAAGATGGTTCTAATAAGCTGCGGTCTTCTCTGGAACATTTTGAGTAAAGACTTGCCTTTAGGGATCACTGACTTAGAATTAGGAATCTAGCCTGCACTAACCTCCTTCACACAAGTCACTTGTGGTTTTTACACTTTTAGGCAGGTCACGACTGCTGCTGTTATTGCTTGTGGACATGCACTGTGTTATTTTTTTTTTCTGATGAACAAAGAATAGTAACTATACACCGATGGGTGTATAACACTATAACTACAAAGCCGTAACACTAACCACCACCAGGTTAATTGAATAACATTGATTATTAATTATATACCAGTGAAATGGTGACAATATCAGGGGGACCACAGGCCCATCTATGGCCAGTCTGTCCAGTCTGATCACACAGAAAAGTCCTCTTGCTGAATAAAGTGAATACTGTCCATGATAGAACAGTACCAGCACACCCAGTGCATCACAGCCAGCAGCGTACGGGGCTTAGCAGGCAAAGAGATCAGGAGTGTTGATCTGATCTCTAAATTCCAAAGATCTCAATCTAATTGAGCATCCATGGAACGCGCCTGACAAACATGTCCAGTGCATGAAGGCCCAACCCCGCAACCCACAGCATCTTAACATCCCAGTGCCAGACACCACAGCACACCCACAGAGGTCTTGTGGAGTTATGCCCCAAAGGGCCAAGGCTGCCCCGTAGCACAAGGGGAACTTAGACAAAATTGGAATTTTGGTCTAAAGTTTTGGGTTTAAATGTTATAGCTGATTGCTGTATGCTGCTTGTTTATTTGTTGTACAGTACATACTAGGGTATGTAATAAATTACCTATAAAAAAGCTTTGTGGCTTGTTAGTGTAAACATATGGTTATTGAAACCCACTTGCTCATCAATCAAATCTAAGCACTGAACTCTTTCAGAAAAGCAGTGGTACAAGTCTTTGTCCATATTTAGACTTGCTTGTTATTGTGTGGATTATATCTGGATTATATCAGGATAAACAATTACATCGCTTTCTTTGTCATGTAATCCATGAAGCAAAACTACCAACTAAGCAAAATAGTGGCTGCCATGAATTAGCTAAATGCATTCATTGGGTTTTTGGAGACTATTAAAGTCACTACAACAGCATTAATGAACTATAGTTGTGTATCTTTTAACCTCACGAGACACAGGCTACACTGTAGCCGAATATTCCTGTTTAACTTCCAAATTGATACTTCTCCTTTTTCCATTCGCTCCTATAACTACCTCCGGTTTTGCTGCATTTGGTGTAGATGACTCCTTTCGTTAATATTTCAATAGACAATTAAGCTACACATATATTTCTAAATGAAGCTGTTGCTCCCTGGAGATTTTTAACCTTATTACTGTTTAATGTTAAATTTTATGGAACCACAGATATGCGCCATATAATGTTACGCAACGCTATATGGCGCATATCTGTACCTCAATAAGGTGCTGCCATCAACTTTCGAGGTGAAACAGAATCTGGTAAAGAAGGAAGCTCTTGACAAATTGCAGAAATAAAAATAAAACAAAATTAAAAACTACTGTGCGCAACAAGACTCAATCTTGTTCCAATTTGCTGCGGTTTCTCACTGCGCAAACACAATCAAAGCATGATATTGATATATTTTCTATTAAAACTCAACTAACATATCATTGACAATACCGTCTGAAGTCTAGTTATAGTGTTCACACTAATATGCACAAAACAGTTTGAAATGATATTGTGCCATTTGTGCTTTTTTTCTTGTTTGTGACTCAAACAAAGCAAACAAAATATTCTCGAACAGCTTGCAATACTTCTTGCTTCATTTGAAAATAATTTTTTTTTTTTATTTAATTTTGCTGTGAAACTGCCTCTCAAAATGCATAAACAACAGTTAGTTCTGACTAGTCATCAGCATGGTTGAAAATTGGTTGTTATGGTCTGCAGTACTGAAGCAAGAGCAGCTGCCTGCCAAAACCCACACTCAAAACCAATCACGGAAGCACTTTCAGCAAAAAACACATCTGATAACATTAAGTCATCTTAAACACCACTTTGTCTGCTTAATAATTGATTGTAACTCAATCCTAAAGGCATCTGAACCATCCGTCTTGTTTTATTAATGCCTAAGGAAAGCTACAAAGCTAACTGGCTTCTAATATAAAACCGAACCCCAAATCCCTCTCTAACTCCTGATCAAGCCACTACTTGGTGTGTAGAACAAGTGATTGTACACCCTAGTGCACTAGTAGCATAGTGCACTAGTTTTCTCTTTTACGCTATTTCGTATTCAACCCCGGAAACCCAGAAGCTAACGTAGTTGATATTCTAAGGTGAAATAAGTGGAAATATAGAGAAGAACTTTATAAGATTTGCAGGACTTTCCAACACCTCCATGGTTTTAATTCTCCCCACCATTTGGTTACTTAAAACTGGAAAGAATTGAAAAGTAATGTAAACCAGTTAATCTCCAGTCGTGGTTGGTTAGTTCCGCTAGTCACGAAAGGATATGTCTTGGTGAAGCAAAAGAACTGGTTAAATAAGCAAATAAAGCATAATCTGTTGATAATGAACGGTCTTGTGGAACTGTTGTATAAAAGCAATATCACACTCAAGGTCGTGCTGTTGTGCTGAATATAATCTCAGCTACGATGCTGTGATATTGCTTAAATATATATTCATATATCTTTGTTCAAATGCATACTTATATTTCTGACCTTTCAAAACTATACTTTCTGCTTTCTCAGCTACAGCAAGTTTTGGACCGAAGACAAATCAAATTTGCCTGGAAGAAAACTCGATTCACTGAACGAGTAAGGATGGAGACATGAAAGACACATTGACTCTGCTAGTGGTTACTTTCATTTCAGCAATTTTATCCGACTTACTGTTGTTTGGTGAGCACTTAAGGAAAAAAAATATATTAACCCCCATGGCCACTTTATTAGGTATACCTGTTCAACTGCAAGTTAAAGCAAATATCTAATCAGCCAATCACGTGGCAAGAGCTCAATGCATTTAGTCATGTAGACAAATAACATCTTGTTACAACCAAGGTATGCTGAAGAGCATCTCTGAACGCACAACACATACAACCTTAAAGCAGATGTGCTACACCAGCAGAAGTCCATATCCGCTCCCTGCCCTGGCTTCCTGTAGCTGCCCACATCAAATTCGAAACCCTGATGCTTGCCTACAGAGCTAAAAATGGCCCAGCACACACTTACCTCTTAGCTCTAATCATACCACGCACCGCACCACGTTCCCGCCAATCCTCCAGCACGGCTCACCTGGTCCCACCATCTTTCAGGGATCAAGGAAAACATTCATCCAGACTCTTTTTTGTTCTAGCACCAAGGTGGTGGAATGAACTTCTTCTAGATGTCCATACAGCTGAGTCTTTGACTGTATTTAAGATGTATTTGTTTCTTCAGTACTTAAAGTAATACTTTAAGTACAGTATTTTGTTTTAAGTTTCATTTTTTACCATTATTTTGAATATTTGTCCTCTTAACATGCTAGGATCTTTTTTTTCTTTTTTTTTCTGTTGCCATCCCATCTCTGCAAATGTTACGACCAAATTTGCATATTCTACAGAAAAGAAAGAAATTGAACTACTGGAGACACATTATACAGAAACAAGTGTTTAAAATACTTATGTAAACAGGATCCAGGTTTCCACTAGTAACAAGTGCTAGACAGTTGTAGGAGGAACAGAGAGCTAAACACTAGGGTGGAAACAAGTGCTAAGTGCTGGTACTCAGGCGTGCTCCAAACACTAATCATGAAAATCATAGTGACAGACTGACTGATTAAATTCCAGCCCATGCTCACAACTACTAGATGTTAAAGCTAATTCTACTAAATAACAAAGTAAACATGATGTGAGATGGTTGCGCTGAAGTGTACGTTGGCAACGCTGATTGCTTCCACAAAGAAATCCCTTATTATGAAAATTAAAATTATATTAATGTAGAGGGGGCCAAAAATATATAGACACTTCAACAGTAGTTATCTATACCCTTTTTAACTGAATTATGGCAGCAGTGTATATTATTTGTATAAAAAGGAAAACTTTACATTATACTGTTGTACTGTAAATGTACATAGCTATGTATAGTCACAGCATAGCCATGTTGCACAATACAGTGTATGTGTATATATATACATATATATATAAAAAACCATCCTGCCATCCACCTAGTCCAACTAGGGACCGTGGTGGCCAAAGATGACCATTTTATTTATTCCCTTCTGTGGAAGGAAACAGGAGTTCCCAGAGGAAATCCACCAACCACGGGGCGAGAATCGAACCCGGACCCCGGAGGTGCAAGGTGACGATGCTAACCACTACCCCACCATGATGCCATACCTCTACTTATTTAACCTACACCTTACAATTTGTACAATGCTTATATTTCCACTGATAGACTGTAAATACACTACTATTTGCACTTCTGGTAGATGCTAAACTGCATTTCGTTACCGAGTGACAAAAAAGTTGTACATACCTATCGAACTATTTATTTTTTCGTCATAGTAGGAATGTCAGTAGTCTCACCATCATTGATGCTATGGTGTAACCGTAAGAAGGGAGGCACATATTTTTCATGTTGAAGTGTGTATGAATTTTTTGGGCACATCTGTATTTGTTCATTCCGTGCATATTGTTTCACGTCATGTGACATTTGTACTTTTAAACCATCTGCTACAGAAGACCTTATAGTAACCCTTATTACTATTAGGTTTAGACAGAGGGAAGGGCTTGACATCATTTTCAATCGATGGGATTTCACCTTCAAACTCCAAATGTCACTGCTGCTGAATGTTGAATTCTGATTGGTCTTGATTACAGTATGTTTCTGCAACAGCAGTGCTGATAGCCGCTCTGGCTACAAATTACAGGTTCATATTCATCATATATGTTATTGTTCCCATAGGAACAAGTCGTACATGGACGATTATTTATCTGCAGGAGAAAACTTTTGTTTTTTTTGGAAGGAGTCTTGTTCCTTTATACTCTTATACATTAAACTCTTTTTTTACATCTGATTGTTTGTTAGTGTTGGCAGATTGATCTGGGGAATAAATATGAGCAATAAACCACTTTAGGATTTGCCGTTATTGGAAAAGTAATCAACTTTAGGGTGCTAACAATAATTGCATGTCACATCAGGCTGCATATCAGCACCATGTTGTTTATAGCTTTCCTATAACTGCACATTCTGTTGTTTTATTCCATCTATATTCTCAAAAAAAATGGACAGACAGTATGTAGACACCTTAAATAATGACCTGTTAGTCAGTGTGTGTTATAATAGCATGCCCTTTAATTAAATTTATGCTTACATACAGTACAACACAAGGGCCTGTTATAATCATTATTATTCCCTGACATCTTCACACTATTAAAAAAAAAAAAAGAAAGAAAAATGTGTGCGATGCTGTTTGACGTGGTTTTGCCCGACATGGTATTTCAAATGTTAGTCGTAGCACTTAGCTTTAATCTCCGCGAAAAGTTTCTAATTCACGTTGACATTTACATTAATTGCTGGATGACTTTTGGATAAACTCTGGAAAGGATAATCATTTATAATAACTCTAAACAACATTAAAACAGCAGGGTTTAGAGGTTAATGGCCAAGAATGTAGATCACACAGACTAAAATCCTTACAACCAAAAAGCTGTTGCAAACCTATTATTCTGGTGACCTTTTATTTTATTGTAATAAACCTGAACTTTTTTTTTTCCCCCCACTGGCTGTGGCAAATGCATTTGTGCATCATGAACAACTAGATGTTTTCTTTGTCCTTTTATAGGACAAAAGTTAATCTGACGCAGTTACACCAATAGAAGGGCGATTTATAAGTTTAAGCGTGTCCTTTCCCAATCATGGATCCCGATCGAAAATTACAAAGGGCTAAAGATGTACCGAACCACTGGCCTCGCCGTGTTATACCTTCACGCTCAATAAAACAAAGCTAACACCTTTGAGATTCAGTCGTAAATGAGGACACTGTACTCCGACAATTGCGCATAAAAACACCTGTCCTCGTATCGTCCTGTTAAACATGGATGGATTGCCTTGCAAGCCGTTAAAGCTGCAGAAACATTTTACAGCACCGTCCGATAATAAGAGCAGAAATGGGAACTATTTGAGAGAATCACACAAATGTGTTTATCATGTCAGATCTGGGGGAAAAAAAGAGAAAAATTGCAGTAGTGCTATCTAAGCTGAGTTTCATTATTTATGCAAGGCGAAAGCATCATCTGGTGCAGTGCACACCCTGCAGCGGTGCGAGTAGAGTCATCATTACCTCCCTAATAGCCCCAACGTAATGACACCTCCCTGTCCTCCCAGCACCTGGAAAAGAGTGTGTGCCGATAGCGGGCTAATGGAGACTAAACAGGATCCTGGGAGGCCCCTTAATACTACACACTCTTCCATTTTTGTTTCTATCACGTTGTCGTCTGGTGGTGTTTACTTCCTTTGAAGTAGGCTGCGGGAAGACAACAAAGCGAAGACGCACAGTTGTCAGTATACACTTCAAAAACGCCACTTTAGGCATCAATCACGTTCTCTCTTTGTCTGTTCAACACAATCTTTGGTCAATAGAGCTGCTCGAAGAGACAAACTCTCTGCTCACAGCGTGACACTTGGTCGAAGATGAATATACTAGAATCTGCACACCACTGACAGGTTATATATCATGTGGATCTATTCCCTTTTTTTGAAATCGGATGAAAACTGTAGCTACACGACAGCTAAATAGATCAGGAAACATAGCTGCTAAAGTCTCCTGCATGACTCGGCACTCTGCCCGCATTCGACTTCCTTCATTGTGATTAAGTTTTCAGAAAAGTCGCTCGGGTGCGGCGTTGAGCTCTTTATGAGCTCCCTCCCGAAAAAACGTTAAGGACACGAGTTCTGGATGCACTGAATCGTTTAGTATTGCTTACTTCCTGTTGCCAAATCGCTTTAATATGCATGTGTGTCTGCGTATACGTACACTACCTGGCCAAATAGATTGCAGTTTCAGAAGAAAACAATGAAGGACATGCTGACTTTAATAGAAGTGGATTACAAACTGTTGGAGCACATTATTAAAAATATGAAGGGATAGTGCTGAACTGGCAACTTTGCTGAAGAAATGTGGTCAGAAGCAAAATCACACGCTTGGTTAAGACATCAGAAATCACAGCTATGTTTAATAGTAAAAGAAAAAGCATTTCAACTTGAACAACACAATGAGAACTCGCAGGCACTAATAGGAACACCACTTGTCAGTGATACTAGTCAGATAAACATATTTCAATTTGCTAGGCAGTTTAAAGATTTGACTTTGGATCGATGCAAAAAGGTCATGTGGTCTGATAAGTCCAGATTGACCCCATTTCAGAGTGATGGGCCTGTCAGATTAAGCAGGGAAGTGCATAAAGCGATGCACCCATCATGCATAGTGGCCACTGTACAAGCCTCTGGGGGCAGCATTCTGATCTGATGTTGCTTCAGTTGGTCAGGTCCAGACTCAGCAACGTTATTCGGCCAAAAAATTAAGTCAGCTGACGACTTGAATGTACTGAATGAACAGGTTATCGCATCGAATGGATTTTTTCATTCCTGATGGCATGGATATACCAGGACTCACATTGTGAAAGAGTGGTTTTGGGAGCAGGAAGAATAATTTTGGCCACCACGTTGCAACCTTTTATGTGACTCACTGGTTTATTACGCTACTGTGTTCACCTCTTCCATGTTCCACCCTGATTACTTATTATTGATTATGTAGTTATTTACTCCTTGTTTCTCTACCCCCCTTGTGAACTATATTCCCTTTATCACTTATTTACTCTGCCATCTGCGCAGACCCTCCTGCAATCAGCACGAGGAGGGGTTTTATGGGTCTGTTTCCATAAATATTGATTACACTGCTAATAACAGAAATGGCGATGATATATCTTAGGCATTTAAAAAGAAATCTAGTTCGGGTCAGTCCATCCTTCGCAAACAGCAGTGAAGAGAACAAGAAGGTTAATGTGGTATTTAAGGTAGTGGAAGATATATATCTGTGATGGGTCCAACAAAAGTCATCCAAAACTGTTCCATAATAGTAATACCCAGTGCCCCTGCGCTAGATTAAAAGTGATGTCAAATTCTGTATTGTACAGTTATCGATTGAACCTCCGGTGAGCAAAAAGACAGGGAGGCCTTGGGATAACGGAAACAGCAGTAACATACTGTAATGAGGTAACCTAGCTTTGATAAAGAATTTTGGTCCTATTTAGTTTAAAAAATCACTGACTACTGCAGAAGTTCATGCATAAAAAAGAGAAAGAGAGAGCAATCCCCCACTCCTTTTTACCCTTTAACTGATTTGTGTCAGCTTTTCAATAAGCATCTCACTGTAACAAGTACTGTTGACTGTGGAACCTCTTTCCTGATAATGTTCCAATTCTGGCCCTCGAAAAATCCCTAAAAAACTGTAAGCATTAATATTCAAGCCGGTAGTTGACCTTTTCTTCGTTGGCCAAATTTTGCTTGCTGATATCCAAAGTTTCTTTTTATGCTCTTCTAGTAGTAGACCCTCAGAGCACAAAGACAGAGCAGTAGACACCAGGTACACCCTCGGAGAACAAAACTGAATAAATAAATATTTTAATTAATCACTGCAGGCTGCTTTTCTTTCATCCAAATTACAAGTTGAGCATTACATTGATCAGGCATACTGTTTGATACATTGATACATTTGTACATTGATCAAAACCACTGAGAGGACGGGTGAAGTACACCGGTTATCTTGTTACAATGGCATGCCTCCATGGGTGAGATATAGAAGGCAGCATGTAAACAGTTGATTTTCACAAATGATGTATTGAAAGCAGGAAAAATGAGCAAGCATAGGTCAAATTATGATGGCTAGATGAATGAATCAGAGCATCTCAAATGGGAAAGACTTGTGGAGTGTTCCTGGTATACAGTGGATTGTACCTTCCAAAGGTGGTCCAATAAAGGTCAACTGGTGAATTGGCAAGATGGGCATGAGCACCCAAGGCTTATTAATGCCTATGGTGCTGCACAGCCACAGACTTGTCAAAGTTCAGGAATGGAAGAAGGTGGACTGGTCTGATGAATTAGGTTTTTTATTTAAAATCATGTGGATGGCCAGATGTGTGTGTGTGTGTGTGTGTGTGTGTGTGTGTGTGTGTGAGTGAGAGAGAGAAAGAGAGAGAGAGAGAGAGAGAGAGAGAGAATATCACTTACCTAGGAAAGAGATGAGTCTAGGCTGCACTATGGGAAGACGACAAGTTGGCAAAGGTAGTGTGATGCTCTGAGCAATGTTCTGCTGGGAAACCCTGGGACCTGGCATTCATTTGGATGTTACTTTGACAGGTACCACCTACCTGAACAGAGTTGCAGGCCAAGTACACCCCTTCATGTCAACATTATTTCCTAATGTCAGTGGCCTTTTTCAGCAGGATAATGTGCCCTGCCAGACTAAAAAAGAATGGTTGGAGGAATATGACAGAATTTGAGTTGTTGACTTGCCCCTCGAATTCCTTATATTTTAATCCAGTCAAGTGTCTGGATGTGGTGGACCAAGAAAAAAATAACCCAACAACAATTCAAGGAAGGTCCCACCTCATGATTTGTCTGATCTGTTTATGGCAGCAAAACAGAGGGATATACACCATGCTATGTTATAGCTATGCAGTTGATGTTAGACCATCTTCTAGCTATGGAATATCATCTGTAATTAGATTCCCATTCAGCTTTTGGAATAATGGAAAGATTCTCTAAAGTGTAAAGTGGCATTTCAGCACATATTTAGTCCACTTACACCTTTTAAAATTTTCAGTGTAGTTCCTTACCATTAAATAAACATTCATTTTCAATAAATATTCATATTTAATATAAAATTTATGTCTATTAAGTATATCTGCAGTACGTTATGTAGGCAGATGTGTTGAAGTTACTTGCAATATGGATGGAATTCTATCCAACCATTCTGTGTGTGGTTATTTATTGGTCAGAAATATAATGATAGATAAAGATATAGCTCAGTGAATTAAATAACTGGTTTAATACATTTTGTGTATTGGATCGAGTTTATAAGTCCAAATCTCCACAACACATCTACACATTTCTGCAATGCCTCAGCCTCTACAGCACAAAAAGAAAAGAAAATGCTGCCCACAACCCAAAATAGACATTATGTTTGGTTCACTTCATGCATTTGGGTCGATTCTGAGTCGATTTACTTTCTCACTGCAATTCAATCGAGCTAGAGTACACTTGGAACCGGACTGAGACTGGCTCGTAAGAATGGTATAGGAGTACCGGGTATTTGCTTTCGGTTTGTAAATGATGTGCCGTTGTTGAACCAAACCAAATAGCAAATGGAAAAAAAGGAACATTTCTATTCTGGTTCAAACTCAATAAAAGAACTAACATAGATTTTTTTTTTTTTTTAAATGCCCTCGATTTTCCAATCGAGGCTGCTTGTTTAGTCACATATACTAGCACATCCTTTCAATGAATGTGCAGATTAGGAGGTCACGGACACAGAGGCTGTGTCTAAAACATAACCAAAGCTGCCTACTCAGGCCGTATTCTAAGAGATAGCAAGGCTGAATTGAGTGTTTGAATAGAATGTGACCCTGAGATCCCTCCATCTGGTTGATTTGTAAAGGGAGACGTATCCCATAATCTTGTGCATCAGCTTGGGTTTAGCAGCCAGGATGGAAAGGGAAAAAAAGGGTGCAATACAGCAGTACACTGAGATAGAAAGTGCATTGCAGATATAAATGCGAGTATTGATTTGTTGGATATTTTATTTCTATCAAAAGGTAGCAGGAGTAATCACAGAATATTCATTGAATTCATTTCCACAATTACTCGATTTCCCGTAAAAACAACTAACTTGGGTATCTACAACATCATATGTTGTGAAAAATGCGCTGTATAGGTGCTTGTGCTATCTCAAGAAGGCTTGTGTGAAATTGCTTATAAGGAGGAACTGGACTTGTAGAGATTAAATGTTGTGGGGGGGCTTAAGCTTCTTGGATTTTCCCTTGCTATTAAGGGTACTGACCATTTTACAGCCACAGATGCATTCCCAGTAAACTCCTATAAAATGTGCAGAAAAACTGAGAAGCCTAGGTGTATGTACCCTTTTGGACTTAACTGTACATGTTACATTTTGCATTTATTTAATATCAATTTTACCAGAAGGCGGCACGGTGGTGTAGTGGTTAGCACTGTCGCCTTGCACCTCCAGGGTCCGGGTTCGATTCCCGTCTCTGTGTGCATGTCAAGTTTGCATCTTCTCCCTGTGCTTGGTGGGTTTCCTCCGGGTACTCCGGTTTTCTCCCACAGTCCAAAAATATGCAGGTTCGGCTAATTGGCGTTCCCAAATTGCCCGTAGTGTGTGAACGTGTGTGTGTGCCCTGCGATGGATTGGCACCCTGTCCAGGTTGTATCCCGCCTCATGCCCTAAGTCAAGTTAGGCTCCAGGTCCCCGCGACCCTGAATACAGGATAAAGCGGTAATGACGATGAGTGAGTGAATTTTACCAGATAATACTGTAATACACTATCTGGGGAAAAAAAAGGAAAAGAAAAATCTCACATTCTGATCACCTTTAGCTTTGATTACAGCACCCAGTCTGGTGGCCAGTTATTGTGTGAAAATGATTCATTTTATTGCTGTATACCTTTGCTGAGCCTAAGTCTGACCAACTGAAGCAACCCCAAATCATACCGTTGCCTCCAGAGGCTTGTACAGTGGGCACTATGCATGATGGGTACATCGCTTCATGAGCTTTCCTTCTTATCCTGACGCCCCTGGAATAGGGTCAATCTGGATTCGTCCGACCACATGACCTTTTTTCATCATTGCAAAGTCTAATCTTTACATTCCCTAGCAAATTGAAGCCTTTACTTCTGCTCAGTCTTACTAACAAGTGGTGTTCTTATGGTCAGATATCAGTTTAGTCCCAATCCTGTGATTTCTTGCATACCATCAAGTTGTCTCATGGAGCCATGATGGACTGTCTGCTTCACATCTGAAACATGTGGCTTGGAACGAAGTCAAAAATGGATGGAGAATGTATTAATAACTCCCAGCCGAAAATCTGTAATGTGCAAGTGGTGCAGTGGTGTGCAGTGTGAGGTCATGCATTGACTTGCAAAGACAGAATGCCTTTCGTGATCAAACCAGTCCATTTTTTACATTGAAAGTAAAGGAATTATATAGAGAAAAAAGGTCGTTTTTATTCTCATAACTGTGTTCTGTTATTCTGCATGATCAAAAGTTTGACTTCTGTTTGTATAAAAATAATGATTTGCTTTTCTCTTTTGGTTAAGCTCTTCTAGCTAGACACTCTGACTCCTTGCCACAAGAGTACCATTTAATCACCTTGTTTGGTGTTGTACACTTCCATCTTACCTAACAATCTGTCATTGCTTGTTGAGTTGTGAGTGTTGCCTGACATGATGCTAGTTAAACTTTCTGATAATGCAACACTGACAGGTTTCTCTTGCTTGGAGGCCTTTGTTTATCCAATTCACCTTCCTGATTCAGTGAATCATCTCAGCTTGATTTCCCAGCGACTTGACAACAACTGCTGCTGTGACTAAAAAGCTGGTGTGAGGATTTTCCGAAAGCTGCTTCGTAACATCAGCTGCTAAAAGCACTCTATAAATACAATTGATTTGAAGTGTTTTCACTTTAAAGGCTCCTTTTTTTTCTGTGAAGCACTTTTGGATGTATTTGAATAATGGTCTTATATAATTGTTGTACAATATGAATGCATACCATCCATCCACCATCTATACCACTTAAACAATTTAGGGGCCCATTTAGGGAACTCAGGGGTACGAAGATGGGTACACCTTGGATGAGATGCCAACCCCTTGCAGTGCACAATCACACACACAATTTGGAAACACCAATCAACCTTATTTAGGACAGAAGGAAGAAATCCACCAAGAACAGAGAGAACATGCAAACTCCATGAGCAAAGACTGGAAATGATTCAAACCCCCAAACGTAAAGGATCCACAAGCAACCATGGAATGATACTGCAGGTGCTATCACTTATAACACCTGCCTTATCATTCCGTGGTTGCTTTGTAGGTCCTATAAGGTCAAAACCGTCTCTGTGTAATCATGAAAAAATATCACTTTGGTTCTGTAGGTCATGGAGTCCAACATCCCCGACAGCAGAGCATGGATTTATAAATAGCTGTCATTGGCAAGGTATCTATAGCGAGGAAACAGCTTAGGTCAAGGAGAGGTAAAGCCATGGCACACTGTCAGAAGTGCCCACATGTGATGGTTCAAAGAATGTCACAAATATTATCACTTTTACTATTTTTATTATTATTATTATTATTATTATTATTATTGATGAATTATAATCATGGCTATAATAATTTTTTTTCTGATAGATTTTATTGCATTGATTTTGTTTCTGCTTAAACTGTAATTCTTTCTGGCGCCATGGTATCTGTCGGTGTGTCTGCTTGTCTGTCCATCCATCTGTATCCACCTTTAAACAAATTATTATAGTGAAACTATAATGGAAATGTGTTCGGATGGTCGTTTCAAATCCTTGAAAGCATTTTATCTGGCAACAAAAAATGTAGGGTATAAAAATAGAAAGCCTTTAGACGCCTGTTGAAACAGAAACTGCAGGTTCTGGAGACACAGGAACTATTATTAGATCCCAAGCTGTGAAATACCAGGCGCTAGGATGAGAAGAAGTGGAGCAAGGTTCATCATTACTGCTGACCACGTTGGACTGAAACACGCAGGGGTTCACAAGCGAAGACAGAACAACAAGAGTCTGACCTTCAAATTGGCGGCAATTAGGACTGCGGATTTGGTGCTAAGGGCATGTAGTTTGCAGCGCTCCGAGTTAGGGCTGTGGGCAGCGCTGGAGCCACGGGGGCATCACGGATGAACAAACAGCATGCAGCAGAAAGGATTGTGGGAGTGATCCTGCTTGGATTGCTGCAGTGTTTAAACAGATGGGCCTTTCGGCTGAGGCAGACTTGCACAAATACACCGAGATGCACACACACATACCAAAAAAGTGGCAGATAGGAGTGGAAATGCCCTCAGAGGATCACTATGAAAGAAACTGGCAGCGACAGAAATGGAGAACAGGGATGGAGAGAGACTGAGATAGAGCGAAAGTGGGAGAGAGGGACGAGAGGAGAGTAGGAGGGGTGGGAATGAAACAGAGATGATGACAGAAAAATGAGGACAATCTGTATGCGACAAAGAGATACTGAGTGAGGATTGAAGAAGACGAATAGATGAAAAATAGATAGGAGAGAAGCTATTTACTTGCACCAAGTAGATTTCTCTCTCTCTCAGATGTGTGTGTGTGTGTGTGTGTGTGTGTGTGTGTATGGGTGTGTTCATTCCTGCAACAACATCTGAGATAACATGAGGACAGAAGACACAAGTGATCCCATGGAAACAGATGTGCTCAGTGCTGACACCATGAGGAAGATGATTGCAATTTCTTTTGCTTCTAGAGCTTCATGGTATAGATTACTCTTTTTTTCTCTTAAACAAATAATCACCTTCTTTCCCAAAAGAAGTACACACCCGACATTCTGTCCTTTCAGACTGCCTTTTAACTGCCAACGAAACCTTTTCCGTAGGTAATGCAGCTTGGCGAGTAGGGAGTGACTGATTGGCCTGCACCCAAATGAACCCATCAGCATTTCTCGGAAATTATTTATGTAAATAATTTTGCAGCCAAACTGAACAGCTGCTCACGCCGCCTGCATGGCTACATAACTGATTAGGATCGTATGTTGACCACGCTGTAGAGAAACGGCACTGATATTTCACTTCAAATTTTGAATAAACTTTTTTTAGATTGATTCTATTAATCGATTGGTTTGTTTAAATAGTCGGTTTGAGGAAACACATTGTCATGAAGCAGTTTTACAGAAATGTGGATGTACATCTGGATTTCTAATGAATAAGCCAAGAGTGACAAAGGTTAGCAACTTAATAATGTATCACTCACTCGCTCATCATCTGTACTGCTTTATTCCGTATACAGGATCGCGGGGCTGTGAAGCCTATTTCAGGAGACTTAGGGTACATCCTGGCCAACCCATCGCAGGACACACACACATACACACACACACACACACACTTATTCCCACATGTCTGGCAATTTGGGAACGCCAATTAGCCTTCTCTGCATTTCTTCGGACTGTGGGAGAAAACCGGAGTACCAGGAGGAAACCCACCAAGCATGAGGAGAACATGCAAACTCCATGAACACAGACCTGAGGCGCAACCACCAAGCCACCACGCTGCCTGCCGCAAACTTATATATATATTATATCTATCATTATCTATACCGCTTATCCTGTGCAGAATCTCAGGGAGCCTGGGGTCTATCACAGGGAACTTAGGGCACAAGTTGGGGTACACCTTGGATGAGATGCCAAATCGCAGGGCAGAAGTACGCACACACACATGCTACAGGAATTATAAATCACCAACCAACGTCGATTGCATGTCTTTGGACTATAGAAGGTAACCAACCAAGAACTGGGAGGATAGGCAAACTCTATCAACACAGACAGGAGGTGAGATTCGACCCCCCGATCTTTGAGGTGTGAGACAGTTGTGCTTATCCATAAGCCACCTTGCCATCTGGGATTCTGATCATTAAAAGGTAACAGCTTTGAGCACTTTGAGTTTCTTATGTTTCTCTACACTTTATTTTACAGCACTGAATAATTCAGCAGTCTGATTAGTCATAAAGTGCTGGTTAAACTCTGACAGTAGTTCTGGCTGAAACACGAACCACAGCTTTACATTCATTCTGATATTCTGTCAGTTCTATAGAATCACCAGATACTCAAGGACATCCCAGTGGGCACAGGTAGGAGTCGAAGGTGTTTTTAGGATACTACAAACTAGGGGTGTAGCTTGAAGTACCCTATGAAGTATGCTGCACGGGGTATTCAGCAATGTTAAGTGTGATTTCAAACCACAGAGAGCGAAACTGTTCAGTTCAAAGGGGAATTGTGAACAGTTTAGGGAACAAGTGAACAATGGGACAGAAGTGGACATGAAAAATTTCCCATCAGGCTTTGTGCCTCGCTGGAGGATGAAAGAAAAATGGATGTCTAAAAGGAATTTATATATTAAGTAGCACAGTTTTATAAATATTGTTTTTTTTTTCCAAATCCATGAACCATGTTAATAAAGAGTTGAGTTATAACTTTACAGCTTCATGTATTTAAACAATACAATCTATTATCATTATTACTGAGGATAAAAATATACCACAGTGGTGTAGTAGTCTGTAAAAGGATAGCAATCTGTAAAAAGGCGGCACGGTGGCTTTAGTGGTTTACACTGTTGCCTTGCACCTCCAGGGTCTGGGTTCGATTCCCACCCCGTGCTTGGTGGGTTTCCTCCAAGTGCTCTGTTTTTTCCCCACAGTCTAAAAAAACATGCAGATTAGGCTAAGTGGTGTTCACAAATTGCCAGTAGTGTGTGAATGTTGACCGGAGGTTCTACAATGGCCTGCATGGTCCCTAGATGGTTGGATGAAAATGTAAAAAAAAACTGCACAATAATAATTTTTCCATACATCTTGTAAATGAATTATTATAACATATTTTGTTATATAATTTAATATAATTTGTTCACGAGTTATACACAATTTGTATATGTAATTTCAATTGTATGTTTTTTTTATAATGTTATAGTTTTTTTCTTTCAATAAATATTCAATATTTAATTTTCACAGTGTCAAATTTCCACAGTGGCAGCAATAGGCATCTCAGGTGCGTATGTCAATAGGGTAACGTCTGCACTGGTGACATTGCAGGGTTTTTCCAAATGGTGGAATTTTGTTGAACTGAAATTCTCTGCACACGGAGCATAGAGTAGGGAGCACTGTGGAATGGAACACACCCTAGATACCAATTAGAAACAACTTCCCCTGAAGTCGTCATACACAGCGAAGTCACAGTGCTAAGCTAACATTTAGAGTGTTGACTTAACACCCAGCAGTGTTTATATGCAGCCAGTTGGACTCGAATAAACTTTGAGTGTTAAATCAACACTGGGGATTTTGCGTTCTATTCATTTAGGGTGTCTTCATAGAATAACTAGTAATATAATTTTTCATGAAGATAACCTGAAGACAAAAAGTGGGTATCTTCTACAGATGACCTGAGGGTTAAACTGCATGCCCAACAGGCTAAATGGTGAATCCTAGACATATTCAAAATCTAACAATTAACATTAAACATGTAGATATGAGGAGTTTTCAAATGGAAAATAACAGAACACAGTTCTGAAAGTAAAAATTACCTTTATCTTCTATATAATCCCCTGCTACACTAATGCACTTATCCCAGCCTTTCATTAATACTTCTATACCATCAAGGTGCTATTTGTATGTGCTACTGCTGCATTGGTGATGGGAGTTTCCATAATTAATAACCATTCCATAATCGCTCACTGGTTTGAGTAAATCAGATTTAATACATTTTCTCAGTCGGACAGCCTACTTCATGTCTGAAATGTTGGCCTCTCAGGAACTCCTTTAATAGCTCAGGACATGAAATGTAGTGGTGATTGCAGTGGGTTCCAATCTACCACCATTCGAATCTTTCACTGCAGTTAAAAGTCTCAGCACCATAAGTCCTCAATAGGATTTATGCATTCAAGTCTAGTCACAAGTAACGGTTTGACTTAAACGGCTCTCGTATTTACTCGCTCACTCCCCGCCTATACTGCTTTATCCTGTATTCAGGGTCGCGGGGGGCCTGGAGCCTATCCCAGGAGGCTTAGGGCACGAGGCGGGGTACACCCTGGACAGGGTGCCAATCCATCGCAGGGCACACACACATACACTCATTCACACACTTCGGGCACTCGCATGTCTTTGGACTGTGGGAGGAAACCGGGGCACCCGGAGGAAACCCACCAAGCATGGACAGAACATGCAAACTCCATGCACACAGAGACAGGAATCGAGCCTGGCTGGGAATCGAACCCGAACCCTGGAGGTGCAAGGCGACAGTGCTAACCACTAGACCACCGCCGCCTCCCTCGTATTTAGCCAAAAGAAAAAAAAATATGCATTTGCTATGGTGTAGTTAATGAGACTTTAAAGTCTTAAATAGGTGTCTTAAATTAACTGGATGATTTTGGTGTGCAGATGATGGAGAGGCCCTCCTACTCCTTCTCATCTGTGGGTTTGCCATATTGGTGAATTATGAAACGTGCACTCAAGTTTCCATGACATCAGCGCATCACCCTGTCAGATGGAGCCATAGTAAGGCAGGGGAATCTCACAGGATCCACTCAAGACAGAGCATGGACAACCAGCAGGGACGTGGGGGACAGATGGCTGAGGCGTCTGTGAGCCAAGAACCATCTTTCTCCCTTTGTCTCTCGGAATGCAGCAGAGTCCTCCACTAGCTAAAATGTTGAAGGTGCTCTCACTTAAGTGCAACATGTTTCATACACATGGTGATGTGCTCACATTTACTTTCAATGAGACATTACAAATGAAGTGCCAAATCTTTTTGATATATAAAACATGTCGGGTGTAATTGTGTGATTATCTAAAATAACAACATAATGAAAAGAAAAGTAAAAAAAAAAAAAAAAAACAGCATAAAGTGAGCATAAAGTGATAATCAGAAAAGGTTTTAAAATGTCTGCTTTGTAATGGCAATCACCCGCCCACATGCAAGACATATGTATACACACATACACAATCATAAAAATGGGGAGATGAAAAGCTTTCAATGTTCCCTGAAGTTTTAACATCTTTCCTATTCAGAAAATGAGATGCCGAGAGAGAGAGAGAGAGAGAGAGAGAGAGAGAATGGAATTGTGAATAATGAGTGTATAAATGCATCTTCTTTAATAACACCACTTCGAACAAAGATCCTTTCAAAGGAAAAGAACAACTCTCAAAGTGAAATCAAAGGACAGCTGAGCAAATCTAATGAGTGAAATTCAGTATGCCCTGGTTTCGGCTGAGAGATGAGTGTATCTGCTGGAAGCCATGTGTTTGCTGTAGATCAGGTGACACAGCCGCTGCCTCGAGGGATTTCTCAGAGGCAATCTGTTGGGCTCAACGTGTTCACAACGTGAGACCCAGTGATAACAAATCGCCATGCTGTCTCGTTGTTTGATACAGTATGCATGTCGTCTTAAAGATGGCCTTAAAATACACATTCTTAATTATCCTAAAAAAAAAAAAGAGGTTTACAGACAGAAGAAGAAATGTGCGGTTCTTAAAATCAGCATTCTCATGTTAAAACCACTGTGGTGACAAGGTGACTTGGAACAGCATCATTACAGTAACATGTTTCAGTTACTTTGGCCAAAAAAGGGGTGTGCATGAGCCACCAGCAGTGAAGCTGCTGACTCTGCCCCAAACTAAACAGTAAAAATGAGAAAGTAATAAAATCATACATTGCTGGCAACACCTTATCTCTAAGTTCATCAGTTAGACATAAAAAGCAGCTCTGCTAAGGCTAGGGGCATTACTGAGATCCAAAATTGCTCCAGGGTCGAACCTTTTAAGCTCTTATTCTCACATGCTAACCTTCCTGGCTTTGATTTCCAGGATACGATCACTGCTAAAACCTGTACATCAACCAAAGCTCCTTGAAAGATATTCCAACTCTCTCAGGTCATTCAGTGAGTGAGATATCCAGTGATTTCCTTACTTCAAACATTACTTATACATATAGTATCATGCTATATCATGTGCTCTCTCCAGCGTTGTACTAGTTATTAATAAAGGTAACAATGTACCTTTTCATCCAACCATCCATCCAGAACCCTTTGTAGTCCAAGTAGGGACCATGGTAGGACCTCTGGTCAACATTCGCACATGCATTCACACTCTATAGGCATTTTGGTAACGCCAGTAAGCCTAATCTGCATGTCTTTGGACTCTGGGAGGAAACTCACCAAGAACAGGAAGAAAATGCAAACTCCATGCACACAGACCCCCCAGGGTGAGAATCGAACCTGGAACCTGGAGGTGCAAGGCTACTGTCCTAACCACTAAGCCACCGTGCGGCCAGTTACTTTTCAGTGAAAGTAATATTTTAATATTACTTATTACTTTTCCATTACAGAAATACATTACTATTACTAGTTACTATAAGTAATGCATTACTTTTGTATTACGTTTCCGTAAATATGGTTTTTAAGTCACCTTATTGAGATTTAGTCACACAAATAAGCACATGAAAGGTTGTGGACGCTCGCCTCCGCTTTCAGCGCTATTAATGCTTTATGTGTAAAAGCCACACATATAAAGTCTTGTGCAGCAGATTAATACTGGTTACATGCTTGTTGAAGTGTGACATCTCAGAGGGATAGGCTACATGTTTTGTTCTGAAAACTGCTATGCACCTTATGTAAAAATAAACGATTAATATAATAAATAAATATAGCATAACACACAAAAACTTCTGGGTCATCCCGTTCTGATAGATTAAGCAAATGTCAAAATGTGCACTTCCTTAAAACTCCACTGGGAGCTGGTCAAGGAATCAAGGAATTGGAATCATTGTAGTTTAACTTACCACTCTTGATGTAGTAGTTGACATGGGACTATGTATAGGGTATGGAGGAGTTCAATTAAACACAAAGTAACTTATTTTAATCACCTTTGCATTTTAGGCACGTTTAAACTGAAAGTCAGCCAAAGCGCCCACAAAGCTTCAAAAATGCTCTTTAGAAGACCTATGGGTGATGGCACGGAGGGTTTATCCATTTTTTGATACAGTCTATGATTACACCATTTGTGTCTAATGAAAAAAATGTAATAAAATAAAATGAAAAGTTACCATTTGTTATCGTTTTTTTTTCTTCCATTTTTGATGGAAGCTCAAAATCAGAAATCTAAAAATGAGAAAATGTTAGCCATTAAATTTTGCATTTAGAAAAAAAATAAAATAAAAAAAAATAAAATAAATAA
>JAOVVA010000037.1:31612939-31642103 GCA_028565275.1 Leiocassis micropogon
CATACAGTATACACATTTGGGTTTTCATATATGTCTGTTAGAACAACAGTTATCATTATTTTAGCTTGTGCCTTCTCTACATCTGCATCTATACCTGGCACTGCCAAAATCCGAAATCCTGACTTCTTTTTCCTCTTTTTTTTCTTCCATCCCACAGTATTCTGAACATGCTTCATGCTTGTACACTATCACACTTCACTCACTATCTAGTGCATTTCCAATGAATGCAAACCCTGGAGGCACTAACTGTACATGTTAGTGTTCACTCTCTTTCTCTCCGCTTCCACCTGTCACTCCAGACACACACACATTAACACAGTGAGGTGTATCGTCTCTCCTCTACCGGATTATCTTCACTTAATATCAAATCTAGTGGATGTAGTAGAGGCCCAGTGGAGTCCTGACTGCAAAACTGTGTGAAAGCCAGGTGTTAAGCCGGAGCAGTGAATAATAGCAACTGTTTCTGCCATTGGGCTCGGCGCTCTGTGCTGTTCTTGCAAGCTAAGTGTAAGGTGAAAAGTCTGTATGTCCCACCTCTTCCCTCAGCAGTAATGAGCTCTGATTGCACACAGCGGGATTCTTGTAAGTGACTGTTGTCCAATTTTGTAAAGCTAGCAGTCTCACACTCACACCACTGGACACAGAAGAATATTGTACTATATAATGTTCTATAGTTCTATAGTGTCTGCCTTATCAGGTATTTTGAAACGTATAATTTTGCACTTTATGAATCACAGAGAACATTTCCAAACTTACATTATTATGTATATAAAGATGAAATTGACTTATTTTGCAAAATTGACATTTAACATCATTGGGCATCTAACAGATATAACATAATGCTAAGCAATCATTGCTTGGTTAATTAATTAAGATAATTAATTTGTATTTGTATATTAATTAATTAATCTCAGTTTTCTGCCTATAGCAGGCCTTGGCATGGCACCGTAGTCTTGTAAAAAATGTTTAGATTAACTTTTGTAACAAGTCAAAAATTAATTTAAAAGACTGGATGGCTAAATATAAATGTACCATAGGTTAAAGGCACCTAATTCATATACATTTAGAATATTCAATGCAAAATTAGCCATATCTAGTTGTCAAATTAGCTGTGATATTGACACTGCAGAAATGTAAGCAAATGTGTATTATAAGAGAAAACACATAGTAAATAGAAAAAAGCTCGCTGAATTAAGCTGCAATTATCAGCCATCAGCTGAAGCAAGAGACTATGACAAATGCAGTGACTTACTGTACATTACTGTACACCTCAGGAAATAACACAGACAGAGACAGAGAGGAAGGTGTAAAATGATTATTATCAACAGTAATTCTTGTTTTTTACTGTTTAATATCATATAAAGAAATTGTATTCATCACAGCTACTGTATGCTATTTATTGCCATTTTAATTATATTAAAATTAAACCAATAAGTTGTTGACATGTTGTTGTGCGTTTGTGTCTTGGAAATAAATCTTTCCAAACAGCTGTCCTAAAAATCAATTATGGTTGTAAATAAAAGTTAACAATGTTTGTAAATAAATTACTTCTTTAAAAATGTGTTGTTACATTTTTAGAGTTTGAGCATATGAAAGATTTTTACAGGCTACCCTACACACATACATTACCTCTGCCTGAGAAATCGATTTGGACAGTAATTGTAGTCAATTGGTTCAAATACATGTCAAATCATTAAGCTTTTAAATTTACTCACTCACTCACTCACTCACTCATCTTCTATACCGCTTTATCCTGTATTCAGGGTCGCAGGGACCTGGAGTCTATTTCAGATGGCTTAGGGCATGATGCAGGGTACAGCCTGGACAGGGTGCCAATCCATCGCAGGGCACACACATACATACACACACACACACACTTATTCACACACTATGGGCAATTTGGAAACGCCAATTAGCCTAACCTAAAAATCTTTGGGCTGTGGGAGGAAACCCACCAAGCACGGACAGAACATACTCCATGCACACAGAAATGGGAATTGAGCCTGGCTGGGAATCGAACCCAGACCCTAGAGATGCAAGGTCGACAGTGCTGCTTTTAAATTCATATACAAATAAGTTCAATAAAATTCTAAGATCCAGTCAGAATATTGGTTGGTCAACATATTATTGTAAATTATTGTAATATCCCCGCCCCATAATTCTTCATACTTTGCTTCCAAAAAGCCAGACTTTCTCATATTTCAATGTAGTCTTGAGGAATAGTTATCCAGTCTTCCTAAAGGATGGGATATTTTTGGGCTCACATTTTTGGCAAAGTTTTAGTTCTCATTTTCAGTCCAGTCCCTGTACCTGAGCAGTTTCAGAGTAATGTTCTTTGTTTGTTAAGTCAAACAGTGACCTATAAATTATTTAAGCATAAAAAAACTAATCTAAACTAATCTAAGACATGAACCAGTGAGACACAGGTGCAGATGATGACAGATCATCAGCCTGGTGATTAGTATACTGGTGATATTGATTGCTGAGATGGTTGGAGACGAGAGGGGGAATGAGGTTGCTGCTGAGGTTGTTGCATAAACAGCCAACTATTAAATGATATCTTTATACACTTTGCAGGATTTTACAGTAAAACTTTCTTTTTTATTTCTTTAATTTAATTGTGCATCAATAAATGTAATTTATTATGAACAAATGAGCTATGGCTCAATACTTTCGCACAGTACTGTATGTGACTGGCATTATGTATGGACTCATTCTTTGTTTTTGTTCTGTAAGTTGCTCCATCATACTGACTAGCTAGCTACTGATGCAGGAAGAAAGCTGCAAGAGCGAGCCAGCCCACATTTTTACACCTCCCCCTCGTGCTTTGCACATTGATACTGAAATCTAGGAAGTGGCTGTGTTTAAGCCATGACTACAGCTCCATTGTGAAAGCAATATAAACAATAATTATGGAAATAGGCTCCTAAGAGCCCTTCACGTCCTCATGGTGGCAGGTGGGAGTGTAAATAAGATATGGCAGGAATGTAATAGGGACTTCACATCAGGTCAAAGTACCAGAACATGATCTGTAGCATTAATATGATTTTTAGAACCGATCTTTATTACAGAAAATGAGCCATGTGCATGACACCCCTCGTTGGAAAGACAGAAATCTTGCATAGCAAAGTAAAACAAACCATTTTGATATGAAAGGTTTTGGTGTGACACTCCCGAAAAAAGCTTGCAAAGGTCCTGGCTCTGCCCTCACAAGCTACAGATGCTCAAAGACTTTTCCATGACAGTGGAGACTGGGAAACCTTGTGTCCTGTCCTCTGGATGCAAATGTAGCTAATCGCATTCACAGGGAAGCCCAGAGTTACACGCCACATGCCAGCCTGTTACTTTGAGCTACTCAACTGACCTCTGACCATTAGGGACTGTGTCCATGGAGACGAAAAGGACACACGGCCGAACAGGTGAGTTTCTTTGGAAGGGCAGCACTTGGAGCTGAAGCACTGCTTTATATCCTGGCACCCTGTAACTGAGGCTCTGGCTTCATCCCCAGAGCTTTTACCTCCACACAGATAAAGGAATGAAAAAGAGAAACGCAATGAAGGCAATAATGCATGCAAATGAGCAGGCCAAGGTATTACCATACAGAAAGCATGTGTATGAGGGAAAAGGAGTTGGAGGTGAAGGATCAGAGTGTAATATAAAAAGGATGAGAGTGTGAAAAGAAAAGGGAAGATAATAGTGAATGAGAGAACAAGAGGCTCTGAGCGTAACAGAGTGGAAAGAAAGAGAATTAGCAAAGAACCGAAAAGATCATAATGAAACAGATATGAGCAACAGAATTTCAGGCGGAATCGTTTTTAAGCCCTTTCATGTTCTTGTTGAAAATAAATAAATAATAAGAACTTCTGTTCCTCACTGCAAATGATGTAAACAAGGGTACATAACCGAAAGCTGCATATAGTTGTGAGCAAGTAACCATAGGCATTGTTTCAGAGATCAACCTGTAAGAATAATATTGGTCTGTGCCATTCCAAAGACTATTGTTTTCACTCTGCATCATCGGTCATCCTACTAAAATTTCAGTGGCCCCTCTAGACTTCACCCCTCGAGTCATGGCACTGGATTATCTCATGCATAATGGAGTTATTAGTATATAACAAATGCGTACGGTGGCACATACCGAATATGATCTACAGGGTTACAAATGGAATGAAATACAAATGGAAATTTGTAATAGCTTTTTAAAACTTGGCCCAAATACATTAGTCATCTAGGGAAAGGGGTTTATAATAGCTGGGTTCTGTTCACAGAGAAGAATTCCTTCCCAACCATGGATTGATCGCGCTTTTCCCTTTTTCCAAGCTATTTCCGTCCACTGTCTATACTGCTTATCCTGTGTCGGGTCGCAGGCGGGTTAGAGCCTTTCACAGCCATCCAACCCATCGCAGAGCACAAGCAGGTAAACATGTAAATGACAAGACAAAATAAATAAATAAATAAAGTATCATGATTTTATTTTTAGATTTTTTTGTTATTTTATTTAAATTCAACTCTCTTTTTTATAGATTCATTTGACACAAAGTCAAGTCTTTTTTTTATTTCATTGAGACGCGTTGAAGGCTGCTATCAAATCAACCCGGTTTTCAATAATGCCTCAGCAATGCCACAGGCTAATCGCCTCCATGCCATTGATGCACTGATGCGGGAATTCATGCTAAAGAACTCCCAAACAAGCACTGAGTGGACAAATAAACATATATTTTTTTTAATTGATATTAGGGAATATTCGATATTTTGAGATACTGTATTTTTGATTTTCATGAGCTATATGCCATAATCCTTGAAATCTAGAATAGGGCCTATATGAGGTTAATTTTTTTTATTAAATGACAGGAAAAAAAATTCTCCATTTTCTAATTTTTTAGATGCACTGTATATATTTTCGTGAATCTCTCAGGGCATGCAATCACAGCAGAGCTAATTACAGTGCTCCAAGCCTAATAAAGTCTGGTGTTAGAAATCAGTAAGATGTTCTGTCTCCTCTGCTGACAATAACATCTGTTTCTCATCCATCAAAAACCAATCACGTTGCTTGGCAAGCAGTACTCAGAGTGAAAAAGCTTCCACGCTGATGTGGACCACAACACACATTTCTGTTAAAGTGAACCCAAATCAATGGCTGCCCTAAGGTCTGTTGTTTTCTTTTATATCACCTCTACATAGAGAATAGTTTTAGATAGTACAGGTCCATCCTTGTAAACCCGTTTGTTATGTTGTGTCCCGACACATTTGCTTTAGGTAATACAAAATCAGTAAAATTCCTCTTTATTTACTCAACAGAAAACATCCTGAAACCTCTCAAGGCAGTTTAGTGGTGCCTGGAGAAATGGGTGTACTATAAATTTACCCCCACCATTCAAGTGTTAAAATGGCCGATCCGGCAAAGGGGTAAAAATGCCTTATGTTATAAACAGTGACATGTTTACTCGAGCTGCTCCTAGCTAGCAGCACTATGTAGCATCGTGAGGTTGTTTTTTTGGATAGTTTGCTTCATCTTTCCTGTTAATTAGATTATTTTAATTTTCCACAAAAGGCCCTATATTGGGCGGCACGGCGGCTTAGATTCCCGCCATACTCTAACCATGCTTGGTGGGTTTCCTCCGGGTGCTCTGGTTTCCTCCCGCAATCCAAAGACATGCAGATTAGGTTAACTGGCATTCCAATATCCAATGTGTATCTGTAAGTTATTTGGAACCCTGTCCAGAGTGTACTGCCTCTTGACCCAAGTCTCCATATATACCCTATACTAAATATAAGTATTTATACCCAGTGCCAACTGAGTATACCTGCCTATCTTCTGCACTACACCAATGATATCAAGCCATCCTTTGTGAATGCATCATTTCACTGTGTACTTACACCTACTGTAGTTGACTGTGATACAGAGCTATCATCCATGTATCACTTTGACCTTTAACACAAAACGCTTTGGAATCTTTTTTTGTCACAATAGATTTTGAAATCACACCAAATCGAGTCACGCCACGTCATTCAAAGTAAAAAAAAATTTTAAGTGGTAAGTTTTCCTTGAGGACCTTCTGCAGTAGCTGGTATGTAATAATTACATCCTTTTATTGGCACATACTGAAGCAGAAGGTACAAGGAAGATGATAGTCTGCCAATGCCACTGTCACCATAACCCTCCCCAACAGAGGACACCCCGACCTATTGTGAGGAGATGTTTTAAATTTTGAGAGAAAGCTCTCGCGGAAGTCGCTCTTCATAATGGTACTGCTGGTTACGGTGAATGTAAGAGGAGTAGGAATTGGTTCTCTGGAGATCTTCGGATTCAGAGACATACACCACCATTCATATAGATTCCCTGGAACATATACAACTTAAGGGAACAATTAGTCCCAGTTTGACTCAAACCCCGGGACTTGAATGCCCATTGTTATGAATATATACATTCAAGTCAAACCAGGACTAATAAGTATAGCATACTCGCGTTTTTGCACTATTGGTAAGTCTAAGCCATAAGTTTCTTTTTTGCATAATGTGTACAGGTTATCTCAGTGTGGTTTCACTTTTGGATTTTGATACTGTACTATATTATGGAATTATATTTCTGTGCATTAATAATCCTGCCTGGTCAGCTATGATACTCTCTCCCACATATTCTCTATACCGCTTCCCCTATCCAGACTCACAGGAAGCCTGGAGCCTATTCCAGTGGGCTATTTTGTAAAAAAAACAATTAGCATAATCTGCATGTCTTTGTACTGTGGGAGAAAACCAGAGTACTCAGAGAAAACCCACCAAGCATGGGGAGATGAAAACTCACACACTTAAGGCAGGAATCGAACCCTTGACCTTTTAATGCTACACCATGATGCATTACTCCATAATAAATTTAAGAGTAGACAATATTGTGCATAATTACGCATGTGGTATTTGTTGATGGGACATCAAGAGTAATACCCTTCACCAGATTATATTTTGTATGTTGTCTGGTTGATTTTTGACTGTTCTTGGATTTCAAATACAAGCCAATTGGTGTCCATGTGCAATTTTATTTAACTTCTCCATTTAAACATGGAATATCCTTGTTTTCTATATTCAATTTAACTCAATTTTATTTGTATAGCGCTTTTAACAATTGACATTGTCGCAAAGCAGCTTTACACAATCAAAAGAATTATTTAAGTTTTGTATGAGATGTGAACGTGTATGAATCAAAATGAACTATAGAACTATATACTATAAATATAAAGTAAGCATTAGGGTACCAATAGTGTATTCAACAGCATTGTCCAACACTTAACTGGCACTGTCCTGTTATGGTGCATCAGAGCACAGTTGGCAGTTCTTACACCTCTGGGCAACACCTGTCACCACTTGGTCAGCACTGAGCATGGGACCTGCCATTTGCCCCACAGCAATTCCATGCTAGGGTGTACTGAGAGCAAAAATGTGTACATATTTCCTGTCGTTTTTACAGGTCTGCTTCACATACTGGAATCCACAAATCAGCCATTCTATAGGACTAATGCAGTACACCATGAGAAAAAAAAAATCTCTTCGCACTGGGGTACATTTTTATGCACTCTTAAATTCTAATTACATTCATCATCCTAAGTACTGTAAAAAGATGTATACATATGAAGGGTGACAAGAAATAGTTTTAGAAGCTTTATCCTGAGTGTGTTATGCCAGTGAAGGATCTGACATATACAGTACAGTACCATTAAATCATTACAGTTTTCTGGCTAATAGGAAGAAAATACCCAAGAAATGTGACGCTGATTAAAATGTGTAAATCAGTCAGCGAATACACTCACAGCCTCTTTTTCAAACTGACATGATAATCATTCAGCAATTGTTGTATCGACTCGTGTATTCCGTTCAGGATGAATTCTCTCGTCTGTATTATGTGCAGATAAGTGGCTCGGTCACCGTATGATGCGCTGAACACTGCAAATTCTACGGCGTGACAGACAAGTCCCAGCTAGTTTATTAAAGCGCATCCAGCTTTAGGGAACTGCTCAGATCTGAGGAGAATAGCTAATAGGGTACTTTAAAAAATGCTTAATGTAATAAATTAGATTTATATACAGGCTAGTCAGACAGCTCCAACACATGCACGTGCAAGACCAAGCAAGGACAAGCCGGTAAACAGTCTGCAGACGGGCTGTCAAACTACGGCAGCTTCTCCAGATCGGCAAACACAAACAAACACATGAGCGCGTGCACAAATAGGAAGATGTATGCACACAACTTATTTGTCTCCCAGCAACTGCATTGCTTTGCATTGGAAATCGGCTGTGATGTCTTAACACAGTCGGTATGGAAGAAAAACTTGCACTGTACTAAATCTTTACAAAGGAAGTGTATTTTTTTAGATTTGGGGCTTGATTTAGGTTTTTAGGTTTCCCATCAGTGATGCTATGATGTTCTTGTTCTCCATGTGACGATGATCTTTGTCTTATCTTCTGTACCGCTTTATCCTGTATACGGGGTTGCAGGAGGGCCTGGTGCCTGTCCCAGATGACGGGGTACACCCTGGATAGGATGCCAAGCCATCGCAGGGCACAAACACATAAACTATGGCCAATTTGGGAGCCTGTTTTTGGACTGTGGGAAGAAACCAGAGCACCCTGAGGAAACCAGCCAAGCACTGAGAGAACATCCACACAGACCTGAGAAGGGAATTGAAGTGGAGGTGCAACCACTACACCACTGTGCCGCCCAACAGTGAATTCTGTATATTCAAAATCATTAATAGCTATATTGTTTGCTACATTTCCACCACTTCAAATTCGGTAATGGCAGCACATTTCAGGTCCATAAACTTTATTAATAAATTAATAATGCTTGTGCTAAGATATTAGTCATTTTAAAGCTCTATCCCACAAAGCAGCTGCTCTTATAATAAACCCCACTCTTCTGGAAAGGCTTAATAGATTTTGGAACATGGCTACGAGGATTTGTGTCCATTCAGCACCAAGAGCTTAGTGAGGTGGCGAGGAGGCTTGTGGTACAGTTAGAATTCCAGTTCATTAGAAAGGCATTCAGTGAGGTTGATATCCAATCTGTTTAATATCCTGGTAAGAAAATTCTAAAGCTGCAAATGTAAAGACATTCGAGACAAATACTGTGTGATCATCTTTGTTGCAAGAGTTTGGAGCAGAACCACATGTGCTGAGATGGTCTGGTGTTTAAAAGTTGTAGGCCATAGTGTATATAGTGTATAGTCCTTATATTTCACTATAAAATTATAGTATAAGTCACAGAGGCTAAAGTGAAACTACAGTATATCTTCTAAAATGTGAGTAAAACTTTTAAATCCCTTTGCCCTTTTAAATTTGTGCAGTGCCAAGCTGCACAATTTTGGCATGTAACCAGCACATAAATGGCTTATGACTTACGAGATTTGCTTTATACTTTCTCTTATTCTACTTTTAAAAAAACGTCCGGGGGTTCAGGGTTGAATCTCAAGCATGAAATGGAAAACTAGTATATTATGTAGAGTGTTCATATCATGTTCCATGATCATTTGGCCTTGTCTTAAAAACTAGTTAGCTTTTGAACATGACTACATTCATGTTAGTCATGAACAGAACATGGGTGGGATGTGATTCAGAAGCAATTATTAATAAGGCAGTGTGTTGTTTAAGATGACAGCTTTATCGGATGTGTTTTCTTGCTGAAAGTGCTTCCGTGTTTGCTTTTCAATGTGGGTTTTGACAGGCAGTTGCTCTCAATCATTTCAGTATTGCAGACCGTAGTGCCCTACTTTAACCCATGCTGGCAACTTAGTGTTAGTGTAATTAATCATTGTTAAAAAACCCATATATATAGTTACAATGTGCCTGTGCTGTTATGCTGTATATCAGCACTCATAAAATGCCTTTTGTCCAATTAGATTACTCGGTTGAACATATTTATACCACACCACCCTCATTTATTTATATTTTCGTAGCATTTTTTCAATTTCACAGTAGTAACAATCTATTTTTTTTCACTGTTTCCTTTCGTCTTCAACATCAGTCTTCCAAACGGGTGAGATATCACTTCATGGTAAAAGTATATATAAATATATTTACAAATAAAGTGAGAAAAAGAAAAATCTGGTAAAACTAGATGTTAACTTTTTTGCACTATGACACAACAGTACAAATTTTTTGGCTACTGTATTTTTATGGTATGCCATGAAGAAATTAAAAAGACATACTATACAAAGACAAAGCATCATTAACATGGTGTGTGTGTGTGTCTTTTTTTTTTTGTATAGCATAGCATAGCATAGCATAGGATACCCACATGTGTGGGATGGCTCGATTAGATTAAGTTCAACACATATTTCAATATTTGAATATGCAAAAAAGGGTTCTACCAAAAAGTTGAGCAGAACATTAAAGGCTTAAAAAAAGTTGCATTTAGCCAACTTTTTATCCTTTTCCCCCCATAGTACGTGACATCTATACTAAACTACGACTTAAAAAAGATAATTTTCTCAAAGAAGCTCTGCACCCAGACACTTTCGCACTTCCACTATCACTCTCACTTCCATGGGGGAAGATTGGTGGCCCATGATATGTGCACAAGCCTAGGGACACTGGATCCCCATGTGCCTAAGTTTTCACTTCCCTCCATGACTGCTGGATCGATGGGAGCTGCTAAAGAAATAGAGAGGTATCAAAAGGTCACAAGGCTCCCAACTGTGTCACTGTCTCGCACTCATGCAAACTCCTACTCTCTTTGAGAAGCAGTCCCAGGTGGGAGTTTTGCCTGCAGCGCAGCGATAATGTTATAATGGACGGGAATACGGTGATTTTCGAAAAAAATATTCATAAAAATGCAGAAGCGTAAAAAAAGTACAAGGAGGCAAATATGCATCAGATTCAGCATCCCTGTATGTGTACAGACACTACAGCTCACTTCTTTATGCAATGATTCCTATGAGTGCATCTTATACTAATAAACAATAGCTCTTCATCTTAGATCTCCACAATACTTATGTAAATTGATGACACCCAAGAGAAGGATGCTTGGGAATCAAGTATCTTGATGGTAGGAGGTGTGTGTGAGAGAGAAAGAGACAGGGTGTGTGTGAATATGCAGGCTGAAGTGTAAATCTGAAAATATGTCAGGAATTAAAATCTATTTTTGATTCATATTTAGCAATTTAAATAAGTAATACAACTTTCCCTGTGATAGGAAGATAACTAATGTGGGGTTGGGGTAGGTAGAGTTCCGGATATCTCCCAAAGTTGATGATTTATCAAAAATCTAAATTTTTATTTGTTAAAGATTGAAATCTATTTTAAAACTGTTTTAAGTTATGGTTGAATATATTGCACCTGCAGAGTCCGGGTTCGATTCCTGCCTAGGGATCGGTGTGCATGGAGCTTGCATGTTCTACCCATTTTTGGTGGGTTTCCTCCTGGTGCTCCGGTTTCCTCCCACAGTCCAAAGACAAGCATATTACTAACTGACGTTTTCAAATTGCCCTAAGTGTGTGCATGTGAATGTTGACCAGAGGTCCTATCACGATTGTGAAAATAGGAATAAATACAGTGGTCACCATTAGACTCCACGGTCCCTAGTTGGACTACAGAGGTTCCTAGATGTATCAGCATCTTAATAATCAAACATGTTTGTGTAATATTAAATCAACCATACAAGTGCCTGACGTTACTATAGAAATAATATTGGATTAGAATTATTATTATTGCATTGGAACCACACAGATGGACTGTTAGTTATGGACTGTTAGAGCTACTGTTGGTAAAAATTAATCACTTTCTTTTCAATTAGAAATGAGCATTCCAATTCATTGTGAAGTAAATACTTTAACATCACTTTGTAACTCTCAGATCAGTGGCGGGATTGGTCAGGTTATGTGATACATATCCACTTTATTGTCACAATTGTTAGTCATTTTATTAAGTACTTGATACATTTGTCACACACGCACCACACTATGATGGCAATATCATGTCAATGTCAGTGCCATCCTGAGCAATGGTAAACAACATCTGGCCACTTGCGGTCCTATGGTGGTGCCTTTCTTCTGATTGATAGGGTAGAGAGGTTGACAAACGGTGCATTGCAACAGATGGGCTACCACCAGTGATTTTATGTAAAAGGAAGAAAGGTGCCATGAATATTGACCGAGATGCCACTTATCCTGTAAAGCTGAAAAATCCTCCTTTGAGAGAAAAACTAATCTGAGTCTGCTGTTTAACACCATCAGTAAACTGTGAAACATTGACATTTCTAGCTTCATTAACATCTATGCATGTCTATGGTGCAGTTAACTAATTAACTGTATTTAGGGACAGATTAGTAAATGAGGACCCTGTGCAGAAAACTATGCAGCGCACCCTTCTCAACACATTCTCATAACCTAACAAATAAAAAAGCATACAAAATAAAAAGCACATTTTTTTATTACCCATCCACTATGAGTGTTTGTGATATAAGGACAGCAGTCATACTCTAATTTAGGCATAGGGCTACTTTTATTTTTTGCTTTTCACCATCCAAAAAATAGTCCAGCTCTTTAATATGCTCAAACATGTACGGTACAACATGTTGAGTCTTTTACAGTCTTTTGGTCTAATTCGGTTTGGAAATAAATTTTTTTATTCAATCCAGTAAGCAAAATAAATGTTCCCTGTATTCAGTTTGATTTCTTTTCAAGTTTCTGCTCTGTCCTCTTGTTTAGCTCCAGTTAAAACATTTAGTATCTAATTGACTAGTTACAAATTCAAACTCACACACCACTAACACTATCAAATTGATTTAAAGTTTACTTTCATTGGCTTCCCATAAGAAATTTTACCATGGAATGAAGTCTGATGCTGTCAGTACCATGGTATATACACTACAGTATATTGCCAAAAGTATTCACTCACCCATCCAAATCATTGGATTCAGGTGTTCTAATCACTTCCATGGTTCCAAGTGTATAAAATCAAGCACTACGAACATTTGTGAATGAATGGGACGCTCTCAGGGGCTCAGTGAAGTCCAGCGTGGTACTGTGATAGGATAATAACGTACAGTATGTACAAAAACACCATATTAGATACCTGCTTTGGTATCTATTTGGTACCCAACAAAGTACCAATTCACCGAGGTATTGTGATACACACCATAGTGCTAGCATGGTACCCACCCTACCGTGGTATTTACTAAAGCACAGTGGTACCTTCCATAGTACTACCACAATACCAAAGACCTGAACACAAAGTGCCAAAAAAACCTACCTTGGTACTCTATAAAGTCCGATGGTGCCTGCCATGATAATGTCTGAATTACCACAGTAATACTATGGTATATTATGGTATTTACCATAGCTTACCATAGGAAAATCGGTTACATGCATCGTGTTGTGTAAGATAGCAAAATACCTTAAGCATTCACATATAGTTTTTTGAGATGTCACGCCATCTGCACATGTGTCTGGTAATATGTTCCTGGCTGTATCAGCTCTCCAGTTTGACATTGCTAGCTACTGCATTGCACCTTGTGAGTGAGTAAGTATTATTATTGGAAGCTTTTAAATATTTGCAATTAGTTAGTAACACTAACTATGATATGATAAAAAAAAATAACTTATACAGTATGTTCTTTTTAGGCAATGCTAATTGCCTTGGATTACCACCATGCTTTGGTAATTACCTGCATGCTTATTTCATTACTCAGATGCTAGCCACACGCAGTTAACCTTAAATTATTTACAGTAGGTTTCAAACATTAGTATACAGTATCTTACAACGTTTTCCCCCAATTTGAGTAAAACAGCGTTTAACAGTTTGCCACACTGGCGAGTTAATTTGTCCAAACACATCAGCCAATTAAACTTCTAATTGACTAATACTAGTTTATGTACGAAGCTTCCCATTTAACAACTATTTTCCAGACCATATACCTTGGCTAAGTGGCTTACTTTTTCCGCCCAGCACTGTTTTTGCATTTGCAGGACTCTTTTTCCCTCTTACACTATTTCTAAACTAAGCTCACCTACATGTAGGTTTATTTGACAAAATGAGTGTATTAAATAAGGGCATTAAATAAGGGCATTAAATAAGGACATGGTTTGTATGCATTTGAGAAAAGAAGAAGAAGAAAAAAAAAAACAACCTTTGGCCAGTGAGGGAGGAGGAATCACATACCATTATGTAACTAAGGGTAATTCCTCACTATGGACTCAGAGCACACTTGACCCCAAAGTCCAGGACGTTTGCATAATGTGAAATCTAGATATTCTGCCCGAGCACAAATCAGCATACGGTATGACGCACTCGGCCAACGTACAAATCAGATGCGCAACCTAAACATTAAATACTATACCTAAACATGGAGGTGGACCACGTTTAGACGTCTTCAGTGTCATCTGTCTCTTCCATACTTTCTGTGTGCATGCACCACATACTAATATTATACTTTGAGCTACATGGCCATTGCTGATTTCTTTGTACTCATCTTTTCTCTGTGTTTTTTGGCAGCTTGCAAAACTAACTTGTTGCATCCTGTCACCTGCTGTGTATGAGTGTGTAAATACACGTGTACTTGCGTACGAAACAATATGGGCATTGGTGGCTTACTAGTAGGTTTTTCACCCGCCATGCAAGAAGCCCGGATTCAATTCCTACCAAATGCCCAAACTTCAGCCACTGGATGCAAGTTGATGGGGGGGGGGGGGGGGGTTGCATCAGAAAGGGCATCCGGCGTAAAACCTGTGCCGAGTTCTGTGCGGATCGGATAGTCCGCTGTGGTGACCCCCTGATGGGAGCAGTTACAAGACCTATAACAACTTGGGTAGTGAATAATATTAGAAAGCTGGTCAGCGGGGGAAGGAGCATGGAGAGCAATTATACCGGGTATGGTATGAATAAATCACACCTAGTGTGATAGCAGCCTAATACTTTATGTGACCGAATGCACATTTCATCTTGTTATGCCTTGGCATCTCAAAATTTCAGAAAATGCACATGACAATATACGAATGTGTAATGAACCTTGTGGAAAAAAAATATATACTGTACATATGAAAAATAAAACCTAATGCCAAACATATTGGAAACTTCTTGTAATACATCTCATGTGCAAAAATAAAACCATATCCACTACATATTAAAGATTCTCATGGGTGGTTTTAGGCCACAGAGAACAAATTAAAATGTCTGTCTACCTGGCATTTGCCGCAGTCCCTAGAAAGTTAAAAACACATAGCTCTTTCAGTGACTCACATCCCAGCAGTGCCAATGCAAATCAAACACACCTGTGCGATGCAGGGGGGGCGGACGCCTCAAGCTGCACCCTTTCTTTCGGTCCTGCCTTTTCCCCCCTCGCTATTTCCTCCACACAGGCCAGCTGGGACAGCTTCCACTCTAGTGCTCCTGATCCCTTGGCAACTCAGTCATCTGTCGCACGCAGTCTTTTCACACAGCAACCTGTCAGAGAAAAAAGAGAAAGAGAGCATGAAAGAGTGAGATAGATCAAGCAGAGGTGCAATAAAAATTTTGAATAAAATTAAGATAAAGTGATTTGAATAGGGGTTCGTGTTTCCTCACGATTATTTATCCAACGGAGAGCGATTGATTCTAATCAAGCTAGAAACACTGACTAAGGCAAGTGCTTCCACTCTTTAGCGCAGCAAGGAATCGAAGCAGAAAACTGTGGATTGTTTTTCATTTATCAGCGGGGTGTGTAATGAATGATAGCTGTACTACAGAAAAAGGAAAGCATTACTATTCAGAAGGATGTACCTAATATATGAGGTGTTCAAAAGCAAACTGTGAAACAGTCTCCCTGACATAGGAAGTCAAAATAAGACTTCCATTAAACATCCATCCATCCATCCATTCAAGGCAACATCACAAAGTGATGGTTTACTTCAAAAACCTGATGACTTTCACACCAACAGTCATTCCTGTAAGGGGGATTGCGTTGCTGAGGCCACCAAAATCTGGCAACGTACATCCACATCAAAACCCATGTGTCTCCCATGTGTCCACTACAGGCAATTTGGAAATGCCAATCAGATGCATGTCTTTGGACTGCGCGAGGAACTTGAGTAACCAGGGGAAATCCACCAAGCATGTGGAAAACATGCAAACTCCAAACACACAGCCCAGAATCAAAATTTGACAACACCAGTCACCCCCCCTCCAACCCTGGAGGCACAAGGCAATGCTGCTGACTACTAAACCTCGCTAAAAATAAGGCACTTAAATGTTTTTTTTTTACTTACAGAAGTACACGCCAAACCAATAAAAATGCACATCTGAATAGAGCATAGTGCGATCAATAGTCTCCTTTTCCATATTGAAACCATCAGACCTCTTTTGAATCATTGAAGTTGAATTGAACGACTCGTTCTGAAAAGAGGCTCGCATTACAGTGGGAATCTCAAACTGACAAACCAGCATGGCTCGAGTGTTATGATGCATTTGGACTTGATGCAAATTGCGTTTTTAGCACTTTAAGCACAGAGGAAGACGGAACTCTCTTCGCATGTGGAAGCTGAACACAATCGAAAGCTCATTTCCTGCTAGAGCTCAATTCATCTCCATTACAATTTAAACGGCAAATGGAGGAACCCACTCAAACATGGTGAGATTTTTTTTTTCTTTTTTCAACAAGGAGCTGTGACACGGCAAGTTGCTGGAAATATATTTAACATATGATTTATGAACTTGGAGTAAAAAGTGATGGATGAACTGATGTGCGAAAAATCATTAAAAAGAAGTCGCTTTTGCATGGATGAAATTATTGTAATACTTGACATGCTGATTTAATGATATACAGTATATATTTTGGAAAACTACATGCTTTACTTATATATATCTACTGTATACACATAATAAAACTGTAAAGGTGGCGTGTCTGTATATTAAAGATATAAGATCGGGGACGTAAGATCAGTTCTACAACACACCATGATGTTTTTGGAATTTTTGTCTGCCTGTTTGTCTGTCTGACTGTGCATGAATTACGTAAAAAAAAAAAAAAAAACATCAAACTAATTTTAATGCTTTTTTTCACAGGTGTATTTGGCCGAGCCTGAGATAACATATAGGCTTCGTTTCATTGCCACTGGCCCACGGGATAAGAAGCTTTGCTACCTTAAATAAATAAAAAAATTAATAAATTTAAAAAATGCCCTTATATCATTAAAATAATCGACCTTGGCAAAATTTTTGTTAATTCCAAAATTTAACAGATGCCGTTGTAAATTTTTTAAACCACGCTTATAAATATGCAATTAAATTCCACAAGAATGAAGTCGCGGCACATCTAGTAATTTATATGAATATATTATTATATAAAAAATTAATAATTTATCTAAATAACTGATATATGTTTTGCTTTTGCACATACTGTATCTGAATCATGTGGAAAAATTCCTGTATTTAAATGCTTGTTGAGTAAAGGAAAGAAATTGCATTTAAGGATTTTATTTCAGTCCCACTAAAACACATCGACAGAACAACTGTCTAAAAGCACTTTATATAATAATTTACAACAGACTGCTGCTGGATTCTTCATTCTAAAAAAGTAAAAAAAAAAATAAAAAAGAAGAAAAATACTTAAACCTTATTTTATAAGACATTTATTTGAATTAATAGAAGGAGTCTTGAGGGTTAACACTTTGTAACAGTCAATGAAGGCCAAGACTTCAAGTCAACGAACTTCACTATTTATTATTATTTTTAATCTTAGGGAGGAATATTTGCTTTTGACTACATGTACGTGGAAACTTGATGGCTTCCTCGTGTATCCTGAATTCATTTGATGCTTCGATCGTGCACATCCTCTGAAAAATAACTTGAAATTTGCATACATGCTTGAAGGGATGCAATATGCGTGTAAACTGTAGGGGGCAGTGTAATAAGCCAGCCTGTCAAAAATGGTGACAAAAGTTTTGTGGAAAAGTTGTCTGCAGTTTTTCCCACCTGTATGCTCCCATATCCTTATCGTTGGTAGGAGGTCTTAAATGTTGACATGGAAGCTCAGCTCCTCAAGTGTCATCATGTTTGTTAGTTTTTTATGCAAAACTGTCTGATTAAATTTTCCAGGTGTGCCCTCTACTGGAATCCTCCAGTTATATGCATAGTATGTAGGCAAGTATGTGGAGAAATATATGCGACACAGCAAGTATATTTCGGCCTTTATTCACTTTGGAAGAAAAAAAACAACAGAGTCACAACAGGAATTAACATGTATTCTGGATGTTCCGCAAACATTAAATGATTAGAAATTGTTATGAAGTGCAACTTATTGTTCATTAATAGCGAACCCTACTGTCATTTGGAAATAACTGTGATCTAAGGTGAATAAAAACGCTACAAAATGTGATGTTATAGGAAAATAATCAACTTTTTGACAGCTAAGATCAATTTTTTATTTTATTAACTTTACCATGTAATGAATCAAATATACTGTACTGTTAAAAACTCTTGGGCCATCCCTCATTTCTTCATATTTCGCTTCCAAATGGCCAGACCTTCAGGAATAGTTCTCCAGGCTTCCTTGAGGACATTTTTTGGCTCTCATTTTGGCAAGTTTTTGTCTCTCACTTTCAGTCCAGTCCTTGTAACTAAGCAATTTCAGAGGAAAGTTTTTTATTTGCTATGCCACACAGTGACCTATGAATCATTCAAGCATTTAAATGTTTAAGTCTAACCTAAGGCATGAACCAGAGAGAAACAGGTGCAGACGATGACAGATGATCAGGCCAGTGATTAGTATACTGCTGATGCTGAATGCTGAGTGGTTGGAACAGACGAGAGGGGAAATGAGGTTGCTGCTGAGGTTGTTAAATGAACTACCCATTTTTAAATTGTATACTTAGGCAATTTGCAACATTTGTTTAATTTTTTCATTTTAGTAATTAAGTATTTCATATGCATTTACTGTTATTCTTTATTTTTATGCTGTAATATCTGATACACTTTCGGCTTACATACTGTATATAAAGTAAAGCTCAGGCATTAACTCCTTAACACTTGAAATTTATTCAAAATGCTTGACAAATTATTCCTTGATGAGACACAAGCCGCGTCTGACTGGTGATTCTAAAACTGGATGTGCAAAAAGCTCTGAGAACAGTTCTAGAATCAGCACCTACAGTATTAGATTAGGATAATTTATGTGACTTGTTTTTAAAGTACAGACCCATTAGTGACCCAAATGCGACCCATGAGGCCTACAATTTTCAGTAAGTACAGTACTTACAGTAAGTACAGCAGCACACTTTATTTATGAACATCATCTTCTTCTACTTCTTCGTCTTTCGGCTGTTCCCTTTCAGGGGTCACCACGGCGAATCATCTGCCTCCATCTAACCCTATGCTCTGCATCCTCTTCTCCCACACGTCTACTAACTTCATGTCCTCCTTCACTGCTTCCATCCTAAACTCTCGCCTTTTCTCTTCTCTCTTTGCCTACGAACACGCTTTCCTCCTCTCCTTCTCTCCTTCTTCGACCAACATCTGTGTTAAAAACGGAAGAAACCAATGTGACACATTTCACACCATAGTGATTCATTTTGAATTATTTTTTAATCTTTCGGCACACCCAATGTAAAGGTTTGTAGGTTTGGACTTGTGATATCATTTTGTCAAGGGGTTAAGATTATGGTCATTACTGACAGAGTTTTAAAAATTTTATTCATCCTAATTTTACCATATTTTACCTGCTCTTTCCTCTCTCTCTCTCTCTCGCTCTCTCTTTCGCTCTCTTTTACACACATAAGGCAATAGATAATGGTGCGAAATGATTAGAGATTTATACAGCATGTGACTCACTCTCTATCCCCCCTTTTTCCTTTCTCTTTTCTTCCTTCTCTTCTCCTTATTTGGTTGGAGAACAAAAATGAATCACATCTGAGAAAATGTCACTCTGTTTCATGAGACACAGCCAGTGAGCTGCAAGCCAACACATGAGGGGGAAAAAATATATAAAATTCTGCCCGCATGACTGCATGAACACGCACACACACACACGCACATACACACGCACACACGCGCACACACACACACACTAACACACACCCTAACACACACCCCTTCTTAATTCTCTTCTTCTCAGGCGTGATGCTAAGAGACCTTTCCATGAAATCCCTGTCCAAATCAACTCAATCTGGCAACCCAAGCGCATCAAAGCTACACTCACACAAGAAAAGATAAGATGAAGCGCTTTCAGCATCAGTGATCATTCCTATTCAAAAGAATCGCACTGTCTAGGATTATTGTGGTGATTCAGGCTGTTTCTGAATGTCTTTAAGTTTCTTAGCTATACAGAACGAGACAGAAGAATAGGCTTGCTAATGTAAGTGCAGGAGCGAAAAAGTGTGTTCATAAACATCATATGACTGTGGGCAATAGAAAAATGAAAAGGTGTCCAACTGAGCATATATGAAATGATGTAGTTTTTAGAAAGTCAGTATTTACCTTCATACTCCCTATATGCCGTAAATGCACCATGTGGACCATGGAATAACAATTTCTTACCCAAAGTATAGCTCCGTGTGTTCAAATTGTAAACAAATTGGAAATCACCTGACTATCATGAGAACAATGACTTTAAAAAAAAAAAAAAAAGGCTTCAGTCGTCATGCACTCATCGTCTATACCGCGTTATCCTGTATACAGGGTCGTGGGGGGCCTGGAGCCCAGCCCAGGGCACGAGGCAGGGTACATCCAGTACAGGGTGCCATCGTGGGGAACACACACACCACACACACACACACACACACCACACACACTAAATCACTCACTATGGGAAATTAGCCTAATCTGCATGACTTTAGACTATGGGAGAAAGCCAAAGTAAAGGCTTTAGTCCCTTAGTGAAATACAATCATATTGGCTTTGCTCATTTGTATTTATTGATTTCCCCCCACAGAGAGATCTTTTGGTCTTTTAGTCTGACTTTGTGTTGCTCTTGGCATCATTTGGCATAATCTGTTATTAAACACTGCTAACAGGAAAGTAACTGTAACCATTATGTATACAATTAAGTTAAGGGACTTTAGATGAAATTTCTCATGAATAAGGGCCTAAAAAGAGTTTGGCATTGACAGAAGACTTCAAGCACAGTACGGTGATGAGACTCTCAGTTGCAGTAAAACAGTTGAATAGTCTAAATGTTTTAACGAAGGCCGTATGCTGGTGAATGACGTTCCCGGCTGAGGTGGCTCAGAGCTCACTGCAGTCGTTCCTATGAACATTCAATGAGTGAATGTCTGACCCTTGAAAATCAACAGATTACTTTCATTAACTTGTGGAAGAGATGCATCTGTCTGTGGGAACCGTACACACAATTACTCATGAACACCACTTGCAAGTTACAGGAACATGAACTACAGTCTTGACTTCGCTACATTTCACAAGCCATTTTCGCATGTTTAGGCTACTAAAGGAGTTCCTGGCAGGCCAGAGTTTCAGACGGGAAGCAGGTGGTCCTATCATGGCTCAGGCGTCCTGAGAACACGTTATACATTGATGGAAACGCAGGGATAAGTGCATTAGTGTAACAAGAGATGATATAGAAAAATAAAGGTAGTTTTTACTCTCATAACTGTGTTTTTTTTTTTTTTTTAATGAAAAGTCCTGGTTTGACTCGAATGCCCCTTGTACATTTATGGTATTTTGCAGACACCCTTAGTGCATTCGGGAACCCAGCTGTGTGCATGGAGTTTGCATGGTCGCGCGGGTCCTGGAGCCTATCCTAGGAGACTTAGGGCACAAATGGGGGGTACAACCCGGACAGGGTGCCAATCCATTGCAGGGCACACACATACACACACTCATTCACATGCTACCTGCAATCTGGAAACGCCGATTAGTCTAATCTGCATGTTTTTGGTCTGTGGGAGGAAACCAGAGCACCCGGATTAAACACACTAAGCACGGGGAGAACATGCAAACTCCATGCACACAGACCCGAGGCGGGAATCGTCTCCTCGACCCCGGAGGTGCAAGTGCGACAGTGCTACCACTAAGCCACCATGCCACCAGCTAAACAGGCTAATCAATAATGATAATAAAATAAAATAAATGCTTCAGATTGTTCAGGTTTGTTTTCAACAATGTTATTTGGCACAAAAATAAAGTTAGCTGAGTTCCTGAATGCACTGAATGACCTGGGTAGCCCATCAATGCATATTTTCTTCCCTCATGGCATGGGCATTTTCCAGGACTCTAATGGTCTCAAAGATATGCTTGTTCAGGAAAATTATTTTATATATTTTTTTCATTCTTGTCATTGATTATTTTCATCAAACGGCACACCCTGTCTTGTATTCCTTTCTAAATAACTAGACATTAATATAGTGACAATATGGCCCTCCATGTCTTATATCATATTATCACTGCTATGTTTAAATACAAACTTTGTTTTTAACTTGATGAATCCTTGCATACAGTAAGTAATAACAAAAATCAGCACAGATGTTTTATCCCATTTATGAGTCAAAGGATATAAGCGTTTGTCGTATTTGCTGTAGTAAACACAGCCTTCTGGATCGTACTAGATTTATCACTCTTGCTTTTACTGTTGCAATGAAAAACATAAGCAGAATGTTTTCCACACTTCAAATAAATATATCAAATAAAGAAGTGAGTTTCAGTCAGTCCTGAAAGCTATAAACTAAAAAAAAAAAAAAAGTATTTTTCTGCTCTGCTGCACTCCAGTGTTCATGTTGTGCTAGAGTGAATAAAAAAAAAAAAAAGCAGGATAATGTGCAGTGCTGTTGCCTTGCAGGAGTACAATTAATAAACACTGGAATAAAGTAGCAGACGAATAATTTAAGCAATGCATTATCATTAGTTTAGGCAAGTTTATATATAGCTATGTTTGTAATAAGGTCACTGTAAGGCTATTGCAAATAGACCTGGATCCACTGTGCCTCATGTGTGGCTGGGATGCTCATTAAGGCTCATTGTACTGGTTGTTTGACACAAGAACCACGCTCAGTAAAGTAGCAAGAGAATTAGCATTGAGTCATGGATGACTTGCTAATAAAGTCGTGATCGCAATACCTCCTTAACCCGAGATACTGCAGCTTTGAAGAGAGACAATGAAAGAAGACACAAAATGGTTCTACTTGTTGGAATATAAAAAAAAAAAAATAAAATAAAATAAAAGGATCAATAACAATGCGCAAATCAATTTGTTCCCTGCAAACTGAAGCAACACACAAAATGAAAACAGGCTCACTCAGACTCACAGAGGTCCAAAATCATCAAGAACAATGTCCATGTCATGGATTTTTCACCGGTCACTCAAACGCCACCATGATGTTGCATCGCAGATGTGAACCTAGAAATTGAAAACATCCATTTTTTTTTTTAATCAGCTAAAAAATATCTTGACTGGCCTCAAGACATTCCATCTTTCCTTCTGCCTCAAAATTTTGTCTTAGACATCTGAGCTTTTATTGATTGCAATGAGATTTTTTTTTTATTTTTTTTATGAGAGCTTTCCTGGGGAAAAAAAAGAAGATGAAACAGTGTCTCAAGGCTTGAGTACCCTCAGCCACATGACAGGCTTTCAGCCAGTCCATCTGAGACACTGCAGAAAGAAAGAAGAGCTTTGTTGGTTCTAAGTGGTAGGAGATATAACCAACCCGAAGCTCTTTCCTAACTAAATTATATGAGGAAGTATATGTGAATAGATGGTAAGAAAGAAATGTAGAATATGGGCTCAAATGACTAAAAGATTGATCCATCTGAACCTGGAAACCAGCATGTCCCTCATCCTTCATCTCTCCCACTGATGTCACTTTGATAAAGAGATAAAGATGTTAAAAAAAAAAAGACAGACAGATTGGACAAAGATATAAAAAAAAAAAAACACAGAGAAGTGAGACAAAGATGCACTAAAAAAAACAGAGTCCATAATAAAAAATATAATCAAAATAAAAATTATGCAAAGAGACAAAAGCACACATATAAAGAAAGCTACCCAGAGATAGATGGAAAAAAGAGGGGGGAAAAACAGCATGCCTTTTTTTCCCCCACCGCGGACAGCTGAAACAAGCCATGCCTCCAATGTCCTCTTTTAAAAGCTATAAAAAAAAATAAAAAAAACAGCTGAGCGCAAGAGAGAGAAGAAACAGAAGCACAAAACACATCTAACCCCTATTTCATGACTGGTAGCCAAAAGTATACGGCCATCCATTTTGAGCCTTTGCTGTCAACAAAGCAATTTGATCAGAATTATAAAGCTGATGAGCAGGTGAGGCCCACTGGCCATCATGAGAATACACAGCATCCAGTATCCAAATAGTTTCAACTTCATATAAATGGAATAATATTGAGGCTATTATAAAATATTTAGAATATAACCCAAATCTTTATGAATGTACAGAGCCTTTTTTGATTTCTTTGATCATTTGAAAAATTATCATATAAGGATGAAAAATCATTCAACTAGACATTCTTTGACATACACCAACCAGACACTACATAGCATGAACAGATTAACAATAAATTGATTTAAATACCAGTAAACTGGTAACAGGTTTGTTGGCACCCAAGGCTCACCCATTCCTGTGGGCACCAAAGGCCACCCCATATGGTTTGATCCCATAGAAATCAATGCAGCACAACTTGCTGAAAATTGACAATGCTGGAAAGGATAGAAAGGCACCAGAACATCCAGTGCACCACAGCTCGCCATGGGGCCCAGGGCCGGCAGCCCAACTTCCAAACTCCCCAAATCCCAGTCCAATCAAGCACCATGGGAGGAACCAGACAAACAAGTATGATTCATGGAGGACCCACCCTACAACCCACAGCACCCAAAGTGGTTACCCACTGGTAACCTTCCAGTGTACATTGTTTGTTTTTTAGGGAAGAAAACTATCCATTCTTCCATTGTCTATACCATGTATTCCGTCTATGGTCCCAGGGGTGTCTAGAGCCTAGATGAACTCTAGAGCTTTTGAGCACAAGTTGGGGTACACCCTGGATGAGGTGCCATTCCTTCATAGGGGACAAGCACACACACTCAGAAAACAGGCAAATTGTAAACATCAATCATTTTATAACACCTGTCTTTGAAATATGGGAGGAAACCCACCAAGCACTAGAAGAACATCCAAACTCCATGCACACACCCCGGAGACAAGATTTGAACCCCTATTTCTTAGTGCCTATCACTAAACCACCAGCTGCTGCAAACAAAACCAATCATAAATCCTCTTCAGGATTAGGCCACACCCACATCAGGTTTCAGTATGAATACAGATACAGATGTGAACATTTGGAGCACTAAACATCTATAGATAATAGATCTGTGTTACTACAGTGTATTATTGCATCTTTTTAGATGTTTACACCAATGGACTGGCCCAAATAAGATGCATGGCTGACACACAGCAGAGGATTCATTGGTAAAAAGGGTCAGTTTAGACAGACAGGGGTTAATTATATGGTAAATGCCCATAGGGTGAAACCCACATATCAAGAGAGGAATAAAAATGGCCTTAATTTAATCAATGTCCAATTTCTAAACCAAATGTCACCTAGATTCCAGGCTTCCTTCATATTATGTGTGAGATATGGTCTCATTAAGGATGAGCTGTGGCTGATTTCTGGCAGCCTGATTCAGATATGGATTTCTGTCATTTCACGGTGGTATATCGGCCAGATAAAGAAGTACGAGCGGGCCAGTTTGGGATATTGCTTGTTTACTATTACAGAAAAGCACAATCAAAAAACAGCCAATGACTCAAAATGCTGCAAAATGTAGATATCCAAATGGCTGTAATGGGAAAACAGGTTGCAAGTAGATAACAGATGCAAAGCAGCATGAGGAAACACTCTGCAAATACATTCTAGAGCAATGACAAGACTTTGCGAGGATTAACAATAAGCAGAGCATAAATGTTTTCATGAAATTAGATGAAAACTTGGCCCAGGTGTAAACAATTAGGCATTAACTAATACGGATTTAGACAGGAACCAGAATATAAAACAACCGAAGAAAAAAAGGAATGAAAGCTATCTGCACAATCCATTATACAGTGCACTATTTGGGGAATTTTCTATTTTCTAGCCATGTTATAATGTTAAGAATAATGGAGAATAGTCAGTGTGCTCTTGAAATCCAAATAGGTTAGTATCCAAATAATGCATCGTGGTTGGGACACAGTTAGAGCCATTTGGGACAATATAATGCGCAGTGTACAGGTAGTGAGTGTGGTAATGTAGGTGAAATAAATCTAAATATACATTGATCAGCCATAATATTACACTCACACACACAAATTAGAAAGTGTGTCCAAACTTTTGACTAGTAGTATAGAGGAACCCACATATACACACTCACTATGGTCAATTTGAGAATGACAGTTGGAATAATCTGCAAGTTTTTGGACTGTGGGAGGAAACCGGAGTACCAAGAAGAAACTCACCAAGCACAGGGAGAACACACACAGCTCTGAGTCGGGAATCGAACCCGAGCAGCCTACACTGCTGTACTGAAAAACAACTGCACTCAGAGCCATTTTATGAATTCATATTGCTTAGCTAACTCAGCCAACCCTTTAATGTGCTGGCAGCATTCTGGAAAATACAAATCTCTTTGCTGCTAAGGCAAGACGAGGCAGCTAAGCATGTAAGGGACGATGTGATGTAAGCAGGGCCCGGTGCATGAGCCAGGTGTAGTGCCTGGAGTCACATTTTTAATCAGGTCTTGTGATCACCCTGACCGAAGCCAATTAGCCTAGCTGTCCTTTACAAAAGCACACGTCGTGTGTACGGACCACCAAGTATAAAGAGCTCTTTATTCCGCACTCTGGTGCTTTATCTGATGACTTTGTTTTCTGAGTGGCCCCGGCTCACAGCGAGGTGTGCCAACAATGCACGAGAAAGATACACATGTGGCGAAGGAGCTCGGACATGTAGATAAAGAATGTGAGAAGGTTAAATTAAGGGACGACAAAACAAAAAAAAAGAAGAAGAGGAGACTAGCTTGACTCATTTGTCTTTTGACATCACGATGAGGATTGCATGCTATTTTTAGAACATGTATGTGTGTGTGTGTATACTGTACAAGGTGTCTGCTTTCTTCTTATGTTGGGAAAGTAGCTGACGTGAGTGTTTATAGTCCAATTATTTCATCATAGCATAGGAGGAACACATCATCAGCACACACCTCTGCTTCTGTATCTGATTCATATTCACATCTTGTTGTCATTCACATCATTGCTACTGGTTTATATGTGATGCGTGGAAAAACATAGGCATTAAGTTGTCATGGAGAAATGCTTGCAATTTCAAGGTCTTTTTTTCCCATTTGAGTGGATATTAAAACAAACAGAAGAAGAAAAATACACTAAATTGTATTTATTTCTTTTAGAAAATAGACATAGGAGAACATCTAAAACAAGGACATTATAGGGCTATAAAATAAGCAGCGAGAATCATTTTATGGCGTCGTATAAAATGCATTTTGTTTAGAGCTCAAAGTGAATGAAAGCAATCTATTTCTCCACATTCCTATGCAGAAACTTGAACATAGGCGTATAGTTGTGATATGGTTGTAACATCACAACATCAAATCTATGTTATTGGGTTGAGGTTACAAATATGATTGAATGATGAAAAAAAATTATTTCAAATTAGCAGAATATATAGCATTGACTGATTAAAAAAATAAATGAAATGCATCTGATGTATTCAAACTGCCAAAGCAACATTTTTTAAGCTTTTTCATGTCTTAATGGTTTGTAAAATTGCACTACAGTCGGCCCATCGTATCTGCAGGTTCTCCTTCTGCGCATTTCATCAACCATGGATTAAATAAATTCTTTAAAAAATAAAAGCATAACATGAATTTGTCACATGCTGAGCGCTATGCTGACTCCACAAAAACAAGCATACCCAGTAACAATGTGTCTTAATAAAGCATCTGCTACACATTAAAACATATGCCCTAAATGCACACACACACACACACACACACACACACACCATGGCGTGAAGTAAAAGCACTTATTTCTGTTCAGGTTTTTGTTTTATTAAGTTTTTTTAAAGAGTCTCCAAGGCGGCAAACGTTGGCATAGTGGTTAGCATTGTGGCCTCCAGGGTTGAGGGGTTGAGGGTTTGATTCCCGCCTCTGGTCTGTGTATGAGCAGGTGGCATGTGCTTGGTGGGTTTCCTCCCCCAGTCCAAAAACAAACTGCCTGTAGTGTTTGTGTGTGCCCTGCAATAGATTGGCACCCTGTCCAGGGTGTACCCTGCCTTCTCTCCTGGTATAGGCTCCATGCCACAGATTTCTTCTAAGCTCTCACACTCCTGGTTTCTACAGTGGGCTATCAAGAGAGACTTTTTTATTTCCTTGTCCTTATAACAATACAGTATAATGACTATTTACATGGCATTTATAGTGCATTAGATATTCTAAGCTCTCTAGAGACAATTAAAAGTATACAGGATGACCTGCGTAGGTTATATGTAAATACTACGGCAGTTTATTTAAGGATCTTGAGCATCTGTGGACTTTGCTATCCGTGGGAGTTCCTTGAAGCAACCCCCTGTGGATACAGTGGGTCGACTGTATTTTTGACTTGATGGGCATCAACAGTAGACTCCCTGGTGACTGGTGGGGTATAATTCAGTGCTCTCTCTGCCATGGCCCAGGTTTAAGTCTCTAACTCTAGATCACTCTGAGCTGGTTGTGAAGGCCAGCACATCCTTATTGCTAAAAGTAAAACAATAACAACAACAGCAGCAGCAACAAAATAGTATTAGTGGTAAGAGCAAATGTAATTAAATGATTGAGATCACCAAACAATGTTTTATATTACACTAAGATAACACAAGTAAATACAAAATGCATTTTTGATTTTTTTTTTTTTACACTATCCAAACCTGCTTGGCCCTGTGTAATAAAGTAACAAACCCCCACCCCCACTAAATCATGAATCAACTGTAATTTTTTTTTTAAGCTGAATTAAATTTCACTTGCCACACCCAGGCCTGTTGAATCAGGAAATCACTTAAAACCTGCCTGACAAAGCATGTAATAAAAGCAGAGAGGGGGCAAATACTTTTTTACATTGAACCTTGTGTTTGAGGTCATTTGTTCGTCTCGGGTTGCTGCAAGGGGACACCTCTTGCCAAAGCCATTGACGATGCAAGCCCCCTAGTTGAATGGGCCCTAACTCCTAGAG
>JAOVVA010000037.1:31667158-31678945 GCA_028565275.1 Leiocassis micropogon
TAGCACTAAACATATATACATGTTTGTAGCACTAAACATATATACATGTTTGTAGCAATAAACATATTTGGTCTTATAATAATAAAGCCTAATATAACCTAATTAAGTATGAGCATCCACTTAACTAACTTGAGCATTTGCCTCAAGCTTTATGAGAGTAGCCAAGCATTGATTGTTATCATTAAGGAAAGAGCATGTGAAACAGGATTTCTTCAAAATTTTAACTAATTCTTTGTGATTCGGATCTAATTGGTGCCCCACAGCTTGCAATCAAAAAGTCAAGACATAATTTCATCAAGTTTAATTAAATGCACGAAATGATATCAGTCGAAAAGTGCGACATGTCCTCTGACTCACCCCTATTGTCATGCAAGAGAAACTGAATACACCACAACACGAGATGAGTTAATCCTACTCATAAGCAGGCCCTCAGTCAGATTCTTCTAAATAATGGGGTGTGGGATAAAGGGAGATGTTACATAATGTGATAGGGTTGTATAGATCATCACTTCCTATCTTTGTTTTTATTATATTGTACACTGAGCACTGCTGAATAAGCACCTATAGTGCACCGTAAGTTATTAATCATTACATTATTGCCTGACGAATTGCTGAGCTTCTGTACTCTAATTGTATTGAAAGTGAATAACGTGGTTAAGTGGTGCTATATGTGCACTTATTTGTAGATTGCCTCTTACATTTAAACCTGCCATCTGTCTAGCTTGTTTTGGGCAATCCCTCAACATGACTCCTTTTCACTAAAAGTTTTAGAGAGGTAATTACACCAGCGCTGCTGCTGATTTAACAACAACATGCACCACCACAAATAATAATAATAAAAATAATAATAATAATAATAATAGAGAATATTACCACAATCATAAGCTGGGACTCACAGTTCACAAAAGAAATGTCAAACCAAAAGCAAAGATAATACAAGACTCCCAAAATGTATTCAGACAAAGACATGCTTTTTATAAACTAAATGTTTACGTTTGTTCTTATTCCACAAAATGCAAAAGAAGAAAAAGTGAACTTTGCTAAAAGTGCTCACGGGACCAAATTCCTCATTATCCATAATACGTGTCAACTACCCATTACACTTTTGGCAGGGAATACATTGTTGTCTGTGAAGTACATGGGCTTTTTCCCCCTCTTTTTTTTTGTTCACATTGTCAGCTTTGTTCTATAAAACAATTGAGAGACAATTTCAAGCCTGGAGTGTACCTTGGTGAGGCAATTGTTTCAGATTATTCATGCTTTGATGGAAGACGATGGTGTCTAACCGGAGAGTACTGCGACTTTTCCCTCATGCAGGGTGGATAACTGTGAAGAGGTGCGAGGAAGATCTATAAATGGATCTCCTGACAAACAAGAGGAGGAGGAGGGAGTGATGAGAGAGACTGAGGGAGGAAGGGAGATGTATTAGGGGGATAGATCAGAGACTCAATAGAGAAAGAAAAGCGAGAAATGTGCTGGGCTGGGTTGGGCTGATGCACCCATCAAAAAGATGCCCTAGAGACAAGGACCACTGGAGCAGACAATACGTTTCTGCTAGTCTGCATAACGTAAAGACATGCTGTCCTCGTATAACCTCATTCCTTACTGATTTTAATGTCTGAGTCTCACCCTTAGAACTAGTACTACTAAACATTAATCTGGCCAGTTACTAACCAAATTCCCCAAAATATGGTCAACCAACCAAGACATGTTGGCATATCTGTAGTTTTCAAATGGAGCTCTGGGCTATCATCTGAATACTGCAACAGAAATTGAGACATCAGCCCAGGTGATTTTTTTCCCCCCCAATCTTTTATTGTCCAATTTTGGTGAGCCCATGCGAATTGTAGACTCAGTGCCAAACAGTACGACGTGTGCATTCAGAGATGCTCTTTAGCATAGCTCAGTTGTAACAAGATGTTATTTGAGTAACTGTTGCATTTCTATCCATTTCAACCAGTCTGGCCATTCTCCTCTGACCTCAGACAACAAGGCATTTTTGCCCAGAGAACAGCCACTCACTGAATTCTCTTTTTTCAGACCATTCTCTGTAAACCCTAGAGATGGTTAGGTGTGAAAATCCTAGTAGATCAGCAGTTTCGGTCATACTCAGACCAGCCTGTCTAGCACCAACAATCATGCCATGTTCAAAGGCACTTAAATCACTATTCCTCCTCATTCTTTGGGCATGTACTGTATACATGGCTTAATGCATCTAGCTATTGCCATGTGATTAGCTGATTAGATATTTGCATTAAAGAGCAGTTGAACAAGTGTAACTAATGAAGTGGCCAGTTAGTGTATCTTTCAATAGGAACATTTTATTTTTATATCATAAACAGAACTTCTACGCTTACACATCCTGCTTTTTCTGTTGGAATGCATTTGCACATTTGTGTTGTATTCTGATAAAACTAGATTATACAGTACAGATTGGTTATAAGTTATCATGCTTGCTGAGCTGAAAATGTTCTTGGAGCAAGCATGAGCCAGCATGTCTCCTTCCCTTTTATTAGTGCTTGTTGCAGTTCCCATTTTGAAACACTGGGTGCAATAATAACTCTATGGATCCAAAATAGGCCTAGAAAGGCAAGCAAATCAATAGAGCATGACCTTATATTTGCTGATCATACAACAGGGTTTAACAGTATTTTGATGGAGCATAAAACGTATTAAGAATAAGGACTTTGTGCTATGGATGAGCATTTTACTTATATATTTTCAATTAGATGTGTAGTGTAAATAGAGATTTCTTATGGAACCGCCAAGTACCAATAAACTTGTTGAGCAATTATTGTTTTAGAAGGCATTCTAGACATATGAGGTCTGTAGAGAAATTATCCAGCCATGTAATGATTGGATTGCATGTAATAAACCCTGAATGCTTACAGTACACTTCTAGTTGATTGCAGCCTGTACACGTGTAGTACTGTATATACACGTTCAAAATTCTTAGTTTCAACTTTCAACTGATTCTCAACCATCTTTGAAGTGTTTGTGCCACACTCTCATCATCTGAATAGTTTCTGCGCAGGAATGTTCAAACTAAACGATGAAATGATGTACAGTAGATTCATGTTTCTGAGAGAGCATTATAGGAACTTGATCCGAAGTGACTTCTTAAATAATATAACCTCCATTACTTCCACAAACTCAACTTTAGAGCTTTTTCCAGATAGGCACTTCACAACATGTCACTTTACAGTAACTCTCCTCTTTAGCTGACTTTACAAGAACTTGTTTAGTGGTTAGTGTAATGGTTATGAGAGGAGACCTACCATGATGAAACACCCTTAAAACCTCCATCCCTCCCACCCACCACCACCACTGCTACCACAACCACCGACGTATTGTTTTACCCCCTTTCTTAGTTTTCTAAATTGCCAGTGATGTAGAATAACCCTACGTCCTGGCACGACTTGAATACTTCTGCTAGTTCTGGCAGTGCACTCTGAACTGTTTACATAGAAACAATAATTATGGCAGATGACAGATAAATGTGCGGTTCATTGAATTTTAAGTTAAATGTTAAACTCTTGTATTTGTATATTGTTTAAATGCTGACTCTTGGCTTTTAAGTGAAAAAAAAAAGAATGTTATAAGAATGAGATTAATTAATCATTAAACATTTTAAAGGTTTAAACTTGTAAAATATCTGAGAATGAACCTATAGAATCCTGATAATATCGTATCAGGAGGTGACTGGTGGTTGCCATCTCTACTCTTAACCCATTTTTATTGGGATAGTACTGTATGCCTAGGGCTAAATTTTGTTACAAAAAGTTCAACATTGTTGCATAGGGACAGATTTTTCATTGATGCTGGTTTGTCCATTGATACTTTTTGGAATCTGTCAGATAGTACAACCTTGAAACAAGACACCTGTAGGTGAACATGAAAAAAGCCCCTGTGAAGTCCTCTGAGGACTATTTGTGCACAAAGAGTACTGTCGAGAAATCCAGTGTTTCTTTACTGCTCAGCAAAAAATTGAAATTCTGCCACCATTGATCTTACGATGGAAGGTATTTTCCTTGCAAGTCTGTTCCTTTTGTTAATCCAGCAATTAAAATTTTGCAAGGAAAAAAAGTCCTCTGAATAAGGTTTGAGATGTTAGATCCCTTGTACAAATATGAAGAATAACTAATATGAGGGAAGGGCTTATTGTCACCAGATCAGCCTTAATCTGACAGTGAAGTGGGCCATTGCATGATGCAGACGAGATTATGACATTTCAGCAAGAGCTTCAGACAACCTGCCACAGATGTAATTTTTAGCATGTCTGTCAGCCCTCGCTTAATCCCATGGACAAATGCACATGCTGTGATTTCATGAATAATAATTATGATCAGAAATAAGAAATAGGGTGATGGTTAAGGAATACTGCTTTTTTTCATCCTCAAATCAATTCCCTGCCTTTATAATATAGACATAATGGTTGACACATTTGCCTGTACTAAGGGATCAAGGGATATACTGTGCCTTGCATATGTATTCACCTACTAACATTTGAAGGAGCATTTTTTGACACCAAGGGTAATTAAACAAAAAAAGGCAGACATGTTGGTTGAATAAGTATTCACAGTATTTACCCCTTGGGTCAGTACATAATAGAACCACCTTTGGCTGCAATTATAGTTTTCCAGGATATGTCTCTATGCACATCCAGATCCCAATGGAGACCTCTGAACAGCAATTTTCAAGTCTTGCGACAAATTCTCAACTGGATTGTGGGCTCAATGTAGCAAATTCAAGGTCTTGTTGTAGATGCACTGTAGAGTAATTTTTTGAGGGTTGTTGTTGTTCCATTGGAAGGTGAACCCTCACATGCAATCTAAAGTCTCTTGCAGACTGAAATAGGTTTTCTTTTAAGTTTGCCTTGGACTTGACATCACCTATTCTATCTTTCACTCAACACTGGCCAGTTTTCCATTTGGTGCTATTAGCAAGCATACTTACAATATAATGCTAACATCACCATGTTTCATTTTGTTGAATGTCTAATGTACAGTAGCACCACCTCAACAACAACAACAACAACACCATTTTTGTAATTTATTGTTTTTGATTCTTAATTTTTTTTTAATTCCTTTAGGTTTTATCCATAGTCAGTAAAAAGTAAAAAGGTATGATTCTTAGCCTATCAGGATATGTTGGCTAATTGTTTAAATATAAGAGGAAATAAAATATTTCAGAATTTGCTTGAATTTGGTGTGCTATCACCATTGTGGCATTGACTATTTTAGTATAACATGCTTGAGCATCTTTATTCTGCTTAAGAGCACTAGGCTTAATAATCTTTAAGGGATAGTTCAGGTTTCTGTCTTACAGTAAATCAAAATTTGAGGTGCATAAAATTACATTACAATAACTCTTGGTCCTTATAAATAAGTTTGTTACCAGGAACATGAGTACAGTGTAATCAGGGCCAAAATCCACATCCAACAAAATTAAATCTGTACAAAATACAATTCAACTTTGAAAGATACCAACTTGATTTAGCTCAGTGGGACTGCGGAAGCTTCATTTGAGTCTCAGTTGAACTTTGGAACACATTTATTCCATTTAACAGGGGGTGGGGAATTTGGCCCTGATTACCTACATTTTACTTGCATTCTGGAAGATAAACTTCATGGTTGGTGTGCAGAGCATGAAAACTTATAATGACCAAGACCTATTGTTGTATATGCACCAAATTTTGATTAAAGAGAGAAATGACTATCCCTTTAATTAGAATCTTGCTGCGTATTGTAAGAAGAATGTTACTGAGCTATGAGAAGGTTCTGCTCCCACTGAAAAAAAAAAAAAAAAAAAAGATAGACAGTAGCAGTAGAGTAGCAGGTATAAGAGTAGCTACTGGTATAAGTTAGAGTTAAATTGTTATGAATTATCTATAGTATTTTATTGTCTTTGGCTGAAAGTTTATGTTTTGTGAATTTTTTGTGTCAGACATCTCAGTTTAAACCGTTGATTTTTATTAACCTAAGCAAATCGTCCAAACACAGTTCATGTTTTATATCGTTCAGTGCAAACAAATGAGAGATCATGATTTCAGGCATATTTCATCTTGACATGTCCCACTCCCAGCATGTCAGCGAGGGTGGGGAGACAAGAGGCACAGAAGGTATGTGTGTTGCAGTTGTCTTGATGGCCTTCACCCTCCGAATGCCACTCAAGGTTACAGCGCGACAGCTAAGGCATAATGTTATCCTGCCACCTTTTCTACAGCCACACTTGTGGCCTGATCCTTCTCTGCATGAGCCCCTGGAGAATCAGGCAGTGAATGATGAGGAAGCTCTACCTTGAGCAAGCCCTCTCTTTTCTCCGTTGCTCACCAAATCGCTGTGCTGCCATTTGTCTCGGCTTGGTCAACCTGTCAAGTAGTCCATCTATTCCGGCAGTAATTTCTATCCTTTACCGGTCTGGACTCGCTGCCTGCATGATCATTACTTTTCAGGAAAAAGGAGTTGCTGAAGGAAAGAATAAAAAGGTGACATTAAATGCCCCATTACTGTGAGTTACTGGGTATGTGCTATGATGCTTGGCGATCAGCACAGAATAAAATAAATAGGTTTTTGTGTTTAGTGATTGAGTGGATTTTTTTTTCATCTTTTTTTTTGTAGGCTTCCATTATTGGAAAGCATGTCTGCATACTTTTGCATTGGAATTTTCTATAATTACTATAAGTATGGTTTCATATAGAATCACCTATTCGTTCATGCATTCATCGCTTTTCTTGAGGAGGGTCATGGTGATCACCTAATGAGCTTTCTTTTACCATAGTATAGGGGGGGGGGTATACATGGACTTCCATGGTGCATGGAGGGCACACTTTTGTTGTGGACTGTAAACTGATACTACTTCACCACAGAAACAGACATTGTTGGTGCCCCACAGCTCCAGTGTTTCTGATTCTATCCTAACTTCAGGTTACTTTCTCTGTGTGGATTTCAAATCTTCCTGAATCTGCTTGGGTTTACATGAACTTATTTGCCTTTTAAAAACATGATAATATTATTGAATGGCTAGGCTAAACTGCCATTACTGTATGTGTGAATGTGTTTATCTGAATCTGTATTTGGTGTAGGTAATGTAATGTTCTATGTTTATACTGTATTGTCCCTCAAATCTTCATATTTATGATTTTCTGCTTCCAACACATCAGCTTCAGGGGGAAAAAGTGTTCAATTTCTGCCTACCTACTTATAATTATCCTATAACTGTAGCTACTGTGACAAGGGCCAACTTTTGATGGGTGATGTGGTGTGTCAGAGCAACTCCTGCAAACCTGCAGCTCTTTTGGGATGTTCCTGGTTTGCAGTGGTCAAGACCTAATAAAAGGTCCAAGGAAGGAAAACTAGCAAACCGGCAACAGGGTCATGCATGGACAAGGCTCACTGATGCGAGTGGGAAGTGAAGGCTGGCCTGTCCTTTTCCAACAGAAAAGTTACTATAGTTCACATATTTGAAAAGGTTAATGCTGGTTCCCACAGAAAAGTGTCAGAACACACATAGCGCATTGTTATTTTTGTGGCGGGGGGGTACACATTATTAGGCGGGTTGTCAGAATGCTCTGGCAGATCAATGTATGTCATGTCCAAAAGTTAGTACCCTCTCTTTCAATTCCATGTGTTTTTTATGTAAAAACAATAAAAATTCTCATCATTGCAAGTCATATTATTAGGCAAATTAAACCTGTAACAACAATGTATAGGGTTTTTTTTTTTTACTGTGCCATTAGTTATGGAAGGAAAACTAAAAACAAAACATGGGCAATCCTGAATTACTGCTTTCACAGGATTTAAAAGGGGAAGTTGTAGCCAGGTACTAATCATCTGCCCTTGATTTTTTGATCATCAGCATGTGGCAGTTTGCAGGTGTGAAGCATTCAGATTTGTGTTAACACAATGCCAAGTGGGAAAGACATAAGCATTTGTCTTAGAGAAGCAATTGTTGCTGCACCTCAATCTGCAAAGGGTTATAAAACCATTTCCAAACAATTTGGAAACATTTTACAGTGCGAAAGATTATTCACTAATGGAAAGCATTCAAGACAGTTGCCAATCTTCCCAGGAGTGGATGTCACTGCACATTCACCCCAAGGTCAGACCTTGCTCAGAGAAATACAAAAACACAAGAATTACAACTCCGATCCCACAGGCCTTGTTAAAGTCCATGACATCTGAACAAACCACAAGACTTCCGAAACAATGTCCTATGGACAAATGAGAACAAAACGGAGATGTTGGGCCTTAATGAGCAAGCAGAGCATTTCAGCATAAACACCCACTGTTAAGCACAGCACTAAAGAGGTGATGATTTAGGCTTGTTTTGCAGCCACAGGACCTGGGCACCTTGCAGTCCTGTAGTCAGCCATGAACTGCGCTGCATATCAAAGTATTCTAAAGGGCAAATTTGAGGCCATCTGTCTGACAGCTAAAGGTTGGTCAAAATTGGGTCATGCAACAGGACAGTTATCCAAAGCACAGCAGTAAATCTACATCAGAATGGCTGAAAAATAAAGGAATCAAGATTTTAGTCTAGACCTCAACCCAACTAAAAGGGTGGGACCTTAAGAGAGATGTGCATCAGCAAATGCCCAAAACCATTATGACCTGAAGAACGGGCCTTCACAATAATGTAAAAGAGTGATAAAGTCATAAAGGAAACGATTCCTTCAGGTTATTACAAGGTATACTTAGGGATACTACCTTTTGTTTTTGGTTTTATTTTTCTTAAATAAATAATATTTTTATGAATAATAATAAATAATATTTATTATGTTTTTACACAAAAACACCTAAAATTAAAAGAGGGGGTACTAACTTTTGAACATGACTGTAAACAAATGAATAGCCTGCATTTTAACCACTACGTCCCTGACCACTGTAAAGCTGTGACTAATAATAACCACACCAAAACTCTTATTGCATGCTAATAAACATGTCTTTCTCTGTGCATGTTAATAAGCATGGTTTTCTTTGCACGGAAAGCTTCATACCTGACCACTGGCTTGCTGGCTCCTTCATGAAAGTAAAATTAGTCTGCTTGCACAACATTTGAGTTCTGATAGACACCTCTACTCTTTTCTCATGAGATTGTTTAGGATTCCAGCTCTGCAGGTTTAAACAGCAAAAGCAAAGGGTGAAACACTTTAATCTAAATTAAGAACACTTGGACGTGGATGAGAATAAACACTTAACATTCACCCTAGTATCATATTGATGTCCAGAAAGTGATTTCTCTTTTAAAAGCTCTCTGCCTTTACTCCTCCCCACAATGTCAAAGTCATTTGATTAAAAGAGCCAGCGAGGATATCAATAGTCTAATAGCAACCCATTTATTCAACATGGCTCGGAGGCTTTAGCGTTTTCTATCTCACTAGAAAATGATTGTCCATCCAACCAAACAAACAGAATTACTCATTAAGGATATAAGGATACCCCGATGTGCTTTCACCGCTGTGCACAAGAATCCGAATTCATCCTAACGCTAACAAATTTTAAGCATTCGAGTCCATCCTGATATTAAACTAATTCATCCATTACGTGATGTCCAGTCCTTGAAGACTGACTACATATTCAGCATAAATGGGGAAGTTGGGGATCTTGAGGCAAAGCAGCAGAATATACATCATGAATAAAACGGAACAATTAACCAGAACGTATTCTACACTTGTTAAAAATCCAAAATTCATATCTTTGATTGGACCACTTTATTGCCTTCCTCAAAGATCATCATGCCATGCCTGTTCATTTAAACAAATTTAACACTGACCTTTACAAAATGGGCTGGTAGAAAGCGTTAAGGGTTTTGTTACAGCCATCATGACCTGATAATTGTGTAATAAGGTTGAGCGAAAAGGCAACCGTGTGACATAAAGAATTTCCAAAATGTTTGTCCGAATGCCAAGCCTTATAACAAGCACTCCATGTAAAGATGTCCTATGAGCTTGGCAGGGTTCTACGGAGCCCTGGATTTCAATTGGGTGATGCATAATTGAGCTGGCAGCAGGAGTCCTGCAGCATAAAGTCTTAAACAGCAACCCCCCCCCTTGGACTCTCAGCTGGAGGCTACTCAGAGGCAGGGACGTAAACTGATTAAAGTCAGATGGTCTCGGCATCTGATGCTAAGCAAATCTCACTGCGGACAAATAGGGCTATTTGGTAGACCTGTTCTGCATTGCCACTGTTTCTTTTCCTAGTGCAAGGTGTTGAGCAAATTAGATTAGTAAAGGAGCAGTGGTGGTGCAGGAGTTGAAGTTCTGGAACAGGAATCCCAGGAACTCCAGAAAACCACTATCAGCCACTTAAATAACTAGCTGTGCAGAAATTGTTTCTATTAACTGTTTTATTCTGGTTATTGTTTCAGCAGATCCAGTACATATCGTGGGAACACTGGTATAAAGCAGGAATACATCTATACTGGTCTGTTGCCAGGTACATGGACGTTTATACCAGCATAGCCAATCGACCTGGCATGTTTCTGAGAGGTGGGAGGAAATCCAGAGAACTTGGAGGAAATCAATGCAGGCAAGGTCGACAACATGCATCTGTGATGCGGCAGCGCTTCCCACTGCATCGTCATGCTGTCCAAACAACGTTTTTCATTTACACAATCGGTTAAATCATGAAGTTCTTCAGTAATGCCATTCAGACTTGCTGATGTGGTTTGGGTCTCGCTGTACTCAATAAAAAATTAATAAATGTTTAATGAGGAGCTGAATGCTGTAACATTATACTCTATATGACTAGTGTTACCAGAACTGTTATCTTGGTTTCAAGCAGGGGTAAATTCCTTCTTTTTTTTTTTTCACTGCTTGCATTTAAAAGATTGAATTGTACACAAAATGCTTGTAAAGTGCATCATTATATTTAATTTTGCAAATAGAAGCAATGTTTTTAAGCTTTATAAAACCATATTTTCAAGCCTTATCTGAAGCAAGTATGTATTGTTTATACAGATCTGGTATTAGAAGCCTTATAGGTCAAGTACTCAGGTAAAGTTTAAAGAAGTAAAGTAATATACTGTACCTACTGTACAAGAGCAACAAATGCAACTTAATCTGCAGATGGGTCAATTTCAACTGCTCTCAACTGCTTATCTGTGCATTGGGATCGCATCCCATCTCACTTGTAAGTCACTTTGGATAAAAGCATCTGCCAAATGAATACGCTGTATAAGTATAATGTACAATGATTGGCGCCTGACGCGACTGAAGCTTTTAGTAATTAAGCATGGTTCCAGACATTTGCATGTAATACACAGATATTGAAGCACTTTTACTCTTAAAGCTTCCATTAAGACACACAATTTGGCTATGCCGCTAATCACCATTATCCTTTTTTTTTTTATTCGTCTGATGATTAGTTCTGACGCCACTCACTGAACAATAAGCACTATTATTTTTGATTAAGCAACATATTATTAACTCAATTCTGAAACATTATGGGATGTCCATAAATTGTTAGCAATAAAAAAGGTAATGGAGTCCTTTAGCAACAAGGAACATAAAACACTGCAGTCCACCTAAAAGATTGCTTGCAGTAAATAATGTCCTTGTGTTAATAGGATTCCATGGAGTTTATTGCACACCAAAAATAGTCCGTCATGCCATAATGAAGCAAAGTTTCCTATTTACCCATCTGTTATAAGTGCAGGAGCAAAATGAAAAAAAAAAAAATCAAAATAGAAAAATAACAACAACAAACAGCAATTGCTCTGTAGTATTAAGCAAACTTGATGGGAAACATTTGTTTGGTTTGTCCATAAAGCATCCAGATCTTGAAA
>JAOVVA010000037.1:31684532-31703629 GCA_028565275.1 Leiocassis micropogon
CTTGACAATACTGTTCTTGCAAGAACTATTACAGAAAGGCTGGCCTCTGTGTCTTAAAATAACAACTAACTGTTGTTGTTGTTGTTGTTACGTAATAACCTAATTCCATATGTGTTATTTTATAGTTTTGAAATCCCCAGTATTGTTGTAGAATGTAGAAAAACAAAAACAAAGAAATTTGCAAGTGACCCCAAACTTTTGAACGGTAGTGTGTATATGTGTGTGTATATATATATATATATATATATACACTGTATACACTGTATAGTATAGAAACCTAACATAGAGAAATGTGCTTTTTCATTTACAATGTAAGGTGAGACAATTATAACTGAGATTATTAAGTTAGAAAAGAGGCCCTGGAAATAATGCCACGATAGCAACAAGATTTGACATTAATTAAATGTATGATGAGGAGCATTGTTTAATTTAGCAAGTAGTTAACTTACTTAAAGATGCTATCATTGCTATCATGTCCTGTATAATGCCAGGTAGTTAGTCTACACAATTAAACATGGACATACGCGCAAGCAAACAGATACAATAAGGTTAAAGGATGCACCAAAACAGTATAAGCTTGCCATAAATTGACAATGACAAATACGTAAGAATCCACACCTTTTTTGTACAGTATATTAGCTACGGTAGTTGACGTCACAGTGATGTAGTGGTTAGCACTGTCGCCTTGCACCTCCAGGTCCTGGGTTCAATTCCCGCATTGGGTCTGTGTGCACTGAGTTTGCATGTTCTCCCGTGCTTGGTGGGTTTCCTCTACATTCTCTGGTTTCCTACCACAGTCCAAAGACATGTGACACCAGAAGTCCTACAACGGTTGTACAAATATATATACAATGGTCACCATTGGCATCGGTCCCTGGTTGCACTACAGAGGTTCCTAGATGGATGGAGGGATAGATGATGTTAGCTTGTTAGTTAGATCACTTCTAATCTCGCTTCAACAAGTGCATCCATTTGAGACGCTTGACAAAGGAACCAGGATCTGCAGCTTGGAGACCAAGTATTTGAGATCCGTTACTTTGGTGCATTACTGTGCTTTTATTTTTGTAAACTAGGACTGCTTGTATGGTGGAATTGTTCTTTTCCTGTCCTTTCCAGTAGGGTGAAGCTTACAGCAGCTTGCACTATGGTTTAAATTATTGAGTAATCACGTATGTTTAGGTTAGAAAATGAATGCATTTTGTGTGTATGTCATCTGAAAAGTAATGTGTCTCTTTTTAAAATGCAGGAAGTAAAAGTGCAAGTTTTTCATCAACAAATGAGGTGACTTTGATACTTTGATCACCTCTGGGCATGACTGACTGATCTCTCCAAAACTGATTGATTCCCTGGAAGCCTACCCCTTCCCCTAATTGCACATGTTTTACTCAAGTTATTTTTGTTTAAACTATCAAAAAGTTTTTACTTTTGGACCATGAAAGCAAGCAGAAAAATTAATTCCTGTTTACTTTCTATAAGAAACATTAAGCAATTTTTAAATGACTATATAAAACACATCTTCTCCTCTGCTCCCTTACCAATGCTACATACTATACTGTACTGTACCTCTTCAGGATCTATTTTATATCTCCTTTTCCTAGACCAAAAATAAGTTGCATTGTTCCAACTGGATGGATCAAGCTCTGTGTAGGCTGTACTAACAAGAAAACATCATCTTCAAAAGCAAGATACTCAGCTGGATGGAGACTGGGGTGAAAAAGATTGTTTTGCAGTAACCAAACCAGTGGGTTTCGACGTCCCTACTGCCATCACCGCGGGAGCATTTCGGCTTTGCTCTCCGTCAGTGGTAAAGCTTTCTCTGTTTCTGTAAGGGAGACCACTGAACCCTGCAGCTTTACTGAATGCAGTTATTTGCCACAGTTTTGTGGAGAGGCTCTATACACTCACCATACACTTTATTAAAAACAACTGTAGACCTGCATATTAATGCAGTGCATGAATCTAATCAGCTAACCATGTGGCAGAAGAACATTTAAAACTTGATGCAAATGCAGGTCAAGATTATACAGCTTCAGTTAATGTTTACACCAAGTATCAAGATGAAGAAACATCTCATCTGTGTGACTTTGGCTATAGCATGGATGTTAGTACCACATAAGTTGATTTAAGTGTTTTAGGACCTGAGTTAGTAACAGTTCCTTGTGATGGAGAATGCCTTGTTGATGGGAGGTTGGAGAAAAAAGGCTAGCCTGGAAGGATATAATAAATAAAATAACCTGGCAAAAAAAAACTAAACAATGAACATTAAGGTGGAAGGGATAGCTTTCCCCAACTGAAAAGTAAAAAATAGAAAAGGTCTTTTTTTGAGAGTCCTCAACTGGAAATTCCCAAGAGATTAGCAGTGTCTAACATCCTCACACCACCTCATCTGGGATCAGTCTTTTTCTTTATGCTGATGATTGATGTGAACATTAACTGAGATGCTCCTACATGATTGTTTTTGGATTATGCTGCTCTCCTGGGATTGGCTGATTAGATCACTGCATGAATGTTCATGTGTATACTTAATCATAATAAGGTGGACTATGTATACAGTAGTAAGTGTGTGTGTGTGTGTGTATATATATATATATATTTCTGTTTGTGTATGTGTTAGCATCATTTGTTTTGTCCTGAGTATTACTAATACAGTGTACTTGGGGGGGATATGACAACATTAGATGATGCCATAATGTGCACAAAATTAATTTGGGGAATGTAGAACTCCCCAACATTTGGACAACCATAATGGCTGTTTGATTAATGTTGTTTGACTTGATTGCTTGCTGTGTTTTTATTATTATTTTAATTTAATTAATCAAGCTCTGACCTTTGAGCTTGTTTGCTCTGTTCAAGCTAGCTATGATAAAATGGAGTTTTCGAGGAGAAATTGAGCTGCTGAGCAAGAATCCACCACTTCTGGGTGCGGAGAGATCCAAAGGGATCAGTACCCAAACTGATGTTTTTGTTATGGAACTGGTACCACAAAATCATTTAATTGCAAATCAACCACTACGCCATGTCATCCATTTGTCTTAACTATGCAATAGGGTTAAAATAATCTACAGCACATCATCAAATAGAAAAAATACATTCATCATTGTTATATTATGTAGTGTTTCTGCCATGTCTACGTGAATTATGCTAGAAACAACAGCATGTTAATATGAACCTGTGATCTACACCTGTGAAGACTGTCAGAACTGCCGGTACAGGAAACTCTGTAGATGAACCAAGTGTAAAACCTAACACAAAAACAAACAGGAACAGGAAGTAGGCTATAAAATGAAATTGGTAATATGCTAAAGAAGCATAACTATATGATAAACAACAAAAATGAGGCAAACATAACAGGAAACCAGAACTTAAATATATTAAATATTCTTTTTAAAAATTCTTTATGATTCTTCTTATGATTCTTTCCTGGACCAAGAAAAAAAAATCTACAGTAATTTGACGAAAGACATTCCACGAGTGCTGATATAGAGTATAAAGCACTGGTACATTTAACTATATGTATCAGTCTGCATCACAGGTGTTCTAACAGTTGTTAATTACACTGCCAGCATGGGTAGGAGTACTGTAGGTTGCCATGGTCTGCAGTACTGGAAAGAGGGAGGAGAGCAGCTGCCTGCCAAAACCCACATCCAAAACCAGTCACAGAAGCACTTTCAACAAGAAACCACATTTGATAATGGTATGTCACCTTTAACAACACTTTATCTCTTAGTAACTGCTTCTAAGTCGCTCCGATTTAGCTCTAATCTCTGATCAAGGGAACTACCCTGTGTGTGGAACAAGGGATTGAGCTCCCTACACAGTGCACTTGATTTCCATTATATGCTATTTGGCATTTAACACCAAATCACCATTGATATTTTATGGTCGAATTAAAGGAAATATAGAGTAAATCTCGTCGGTTTTTCAGAACTGTCCAACACCTCCATGGTTTATTCACCTCACCATTTGTCTACATAGTGCCCCCTGTTAATTACATTATCTGTTGATCACCAGCTCAGTGCTAGTCCTGCCAGTCGCAGATGGATATGTCTTGGTGGAGCAAAACAAGTGGTTACATAAACAAACAAATGCTACATAAACATACATAATCTGTTAATAATAAATTGTCTTTCTAGCAATATAAAAGCAATATAACATGAGATAGTACTGTTGTACTGAATATGCCCTCTCATGCCCATGACCGCATCACAGCCGTGCTGATATTCAGTACGACAGCACTCCCTCTCATGTGACATTGCTTTAAGTTTCAACTTTTAATGTTCTAGAAAGCACAATACATCTAAATAGCTTTGTATACCTCTTAGATATAACTTGACTCAATTGTAATTCAATTGTTATAACCTTAGCTGATCAAAAGGAGTGCATGTGAGTTTGCATATTGTACTGAATGAAAACTTTAAATCAAAGTAAGTAGAGTTTGTAGAGTCTGGATTTGATCTCCTGAATCCCCTTTTTGTGCCTTGTGAAATCTTTATATTGGCACATATGCTGTATAATGTCTCATATACAGGCGTGTTATACAGGATTATATAATAACTCCTCTGCACAATTTCTGCAGTGTTGTTAAAACTCTCTGCAGTATAAGGTTGTTCTTATCATTCCATCTACTGTACCTACAGTATTACTTATGGGTGATAATATCATTTATGGTATATGATTATATCATTACCGCATGGAAGCAAAGGGTCATTAAAGCATGGCCTTCAATTGTTTTATGGTTTTATATCTAGGAGGGCTTCGTCTTTCACTATGAAACTATATTGAACTTTAGAACTCTATGCTACTTGTTTTGATTTTAATCGCGGCTTGCCTGAGCACCGGGTGTAGCACTAGAGAAAACTAATCCTAAACTACTGAGGGATAGTGACAAATGGCTCCCTATGCGGTATATTTCCACTACATCTGTTCATCATCGCGTGCGTTATTTATTTATTTATTGGCTGCTTTAGGTGTCAGCAAATTAAAGGAACTTTTCGTTTTGATTAATCTCCTGAGCATTACTCACTTCTGAAAGCAGAACTCAGCAACATGTGCAAATATTTGGCATAACCACGTCTTATCCAGTCCATCTCTCCCTCTCTCTCTCTTTTTCTGTCATCATCCTATTTAGTCTGCCACTGCGTAAAAGCTGCTGAAGGTATTAAAAATCTCAGCCAAGCTCTGCAGTTTCGGTCAAACTGCTTTTAATGAGCTGACACTAGTTTTTGTACATCGTTCCTGTTACATACTGTGGTTGGGGGGGGGGGGGATAATTCAGAGTACAAGATCTATACTGGTTAGACAATAAAAATTGCATTACTGCAAATGTCAAGAAATGGACAGTTGCGCAATCCTAAAAAGCAGGGCAGACACCGTTTGCATTTATGCGTGGGTATTAAAATGTTAATGTGTGTGTTGAGAATACAAGCATAAAAATGCCACGACTTATTTAATGTGTTCTTATATATCTGGTTTAGTGTATGGCATTATACAGGAATTTTCACTGCACTTGTATACCATGTATACAGGTCTTCGGCAATTGTTAATTACACTACCTCTTGACCATCAGCACGTGTGAAAGCAGGTCGATATGTTTCGCCATATTGCAGAGAGAGCAGCTACATGCCAAAACCCACATTAACGACTTTTAACAAGAAAACATGTGATAATGTTACGTCATTTTTACCAACATTTTATCTACTTAATAATTGCTTCTAAGTTATTACGAATTGTTTCTTGTTGTTTTATTTATACCTGAGACAAGCTACAAAACTAACTAACTCAAGGCTGAATCCCAAATCCGTCCTTAACACCCTAATCAAAGGCACTATGTGGTGTATTGAACAAGTGATACCCTAGCACACTAGCTTTCCATTTAACTTTATTTGATCCTGGAATTGAACAGAGGGGTGTTTTTAAAAAGCAGGATAAGTGGAGATATAAAGAAACTTACTAGAAACTTATAAGATTGACATCACCTTTTGTCTACATAGTACAAGTAAGAATTTAAAACCACTTTTACCCCTCTTAATTACACTATCGGTCGCTAACTGATGGTCACCAGCTCCGCCAGCCTTAGTGAGTAGTTTGTGAAACTGTTGTATAAAAGCAACGAGAGGAAGTGTGCACTTTTGTGTGATATTGCTTTTATACTGCTTCCTATACTTATATACTTCTTTCGTCATCAGACAAATACACTCCCTGTTTAAAGTATTACATCCGGCACATAATTGTTCATAACATTATTTCTACACACATTTTGATTTGAGCGCATAACACTATTAGTTCGGGTATTTTACACGCCCTCACCTTGGACTGCTGTGGATATGTTTGCTCTATAGACAAGTATTGTAAGTTGCAAGGAGGGGCCTCCATAGATCAGATTTTTTTTCCCAGCACATCCAACAGATACTTGATTGTTCCGCCAACCATTCTTGAACCATTTTTTGCAGTGTGGCAGGGCGCATTATCCTGCTGAAAGAGGCCACTGCCATCAAGGAATATCGTTTCCATGAAGGGGTGTACTTGCAACAATGTTTATGTAGGTGGTATTTTCAGCCACATTGAATGGCAGGATGAAAGGTTTCCCGGCAGACCCTTGCCCAAAGCATCACACACACACACACACACACACACACACACACACACAGTATTGCAAAAGCAAATATGTTAATTACTTACAGGTAAAACCTTTTCTTACTGAGGGGTCACAAATAAAACATGATTAACATAATTAAGCCTTCTCCCACTTGAAATTCTCTCTCATTTGACAGATTTTTGCTTATTTCAAGCATTTATTTGTTTGCATCTGAAAAGAAGCAAAATGGTGGCATGGTGCCGCAGTGGGTTGCATGGCTCTAGGTTCCACCGCGACCCTGAACAGTAGCTAATGATGAATAAATGACTGAAAGAAGCAAAATAATCTCATACTACAGGGAAATATTTTCAAGGAAAATTTAAGTCTTAATGTCTTAAAATGTTTTTCAAATTGGCTTGGCGGCACTATGGCTTAGTGGTTAGCACTGTCGCCTTGCACCTGCAGGGTCTGGGTTTGATTCCCTGCCAGGATAAGTTATCGCCTTTGTGTGCATGGAGTTTGCATGTTGTCCCCACGACCCTGAAAACAGGATTAGTGGTAGGGATGGTGAGTAAGTCAATGAAATTGGGTTTATAGCATAAATATTAGATAAAATGAGATACATGTTTGAAAGAAATTACATATACTGAATAAAATGAACTATATGCAATATTTTAAATATATTTTATATATTTAAAATATTTGGTATTGCAGTAAGCGGCACTATGACTTAGTATTTAGAACTGTCTTTGTTCTTCCAAGAATTGGAATTGGAATTGTACTTCCAAGGTCCAAGTTGGATTCCCTGGGTTTGATTCACACCTTTGTGTACATGGAGTTTGCATGTTCTCTCCGTGTTTGGTGGGTTTCCTCCAGGTACTCTGGTTTCCTCCCACAGTCCAAAGACATGTAGGTTAGGCTAACTGGCTTCCCAAATTGCCCGTAGTGTATGAATGTGTGTATGTGTGTGTCCTGCGATGGACTGGCACCCTGACCTTGTACCCTAAGTCTCCTGGGATAGCCGATTAGGATAAAGCGGTATAGATGATGAGTGAATGAGGGTATTGCAGTAGAACCATTAAAGGTTAATCAAACAACCCTGTTAGGTGCTAAATAAAGTAAAAAGAAATAATAAAAAAAAAAACAGATCTAAACGCAAACATATTTGTTAATGCAGCTGATTTAGATTTACTTATTGCACATTTGGTCAGTGCATATAACCCCACATTTTTTAAATCTGGGATTTTATAAATTGGTTACAAAATGTGGATGAAACATAGTTAGAAGTCAGTTATTCCTATACTTGTGGGCTTATTTGGTTCCCATCACGGTGTAAACAAACACACACACACACACACACACACACACACACACACACACACACACAACATAGATTTCCAAAACAGTAAAAATGCTAATTCTCTCAAAGGTTGAATTCATTAGCATTTGAGAAGAGTACCAGGACTAACTTGCTGATGTTCAAGAACAAAGAAAACATTAATATAACAATGAGTAGTGTATGAAAGGTTATGAGTTCAAATCCCAGAGCAGGACTCTTAACCCTCACACTACTCAGCTTTGCATATGGATGAAAAATAGCCTTCCTTCTGAGTCCCTTTAGATGAAGTGTTTGATTAATACAGTAGATGTAAATGTAACACTGCTCTGTGTGTGTGTGTGTGTGTGTGTGTGTGTGTGTGTGTGTGTGTGTGTGTGTGTGTGTACCCTTTATATCAATCCTTTGTTCCCAAACTGCATAGTGTGTTTTTGCCTTACAGGCTCAATTATGGATTGCTTAGGAGAATGAGCTACACTTAAAATAAATAAAGTGGAAAGAAAGAAAGAAAGAAAGACTATGCTAGCATCAGTTTCTTTCATGTTAATGCAAATCACTAACAAATTATTGATCCATTTGGTGTTGCAGACGTTGTCGGCATTGACTCAGTATTGTAGCACCCATCATGTCTATGGCGTACCAGGTTTCTAGCACCATCATAGTGATCTATGCCAAAGTTCATTACTCTTATTTTTGATAGGAATGAGACGGTATAGTGTGCTTCCTAGTCTGAACACAAGGCCAGTTTTCTTCCCTAGGTTCTGAAATATGGATGGTTTGAGATGCTCGGAGTCGCCTTGACAATCCTATAATAGTAATTTGCCATCTGTGTCAGATGTGTGTGGTTGGAAAATTGGTGGAAAATATGCATGCCTCCATCCATCCTGCACTAGCTTGGGAGTGTTGGATACTTCAGACACAAAAAAGTTCAGACAACAAAGTGAGACAGGAAGTGGCATTGCCCTCAATTGAGAGAGAGAGAGAGAGAGAGAGAGAGAGAGAGCTCTTGACAGTGTTAACACAAACTGTCAAAGGAAAACATTTTTTTCCTTTTTCTAACTTTCATCTATTCCCATTTGTGAAATTGGTAAGAAGATGTATTTGTGATTTATACTTCTGTAGAGTTCTGTTAATTCTCATTAAAAGGTCTGCATTTGTTTTCTAAAACAAATCAAACAGTAATTCTATTACTGTATAATAATATAAGCTGGTGTTCTCACAATCCATGGTACCTATTATAATTTTTTTTCTATTTAACAGTTCTGCACACACGTAGACCAAAAAGTTTGGGGTTGTTTCATCCTTTTTGTTAATTATACAGGTGCAGCTTAATAATCATGAAGGCAATCAGATCTTGGCACTGCTGAGATTTTACAGTATGTAGGCCCAGGTTGCTCTGATAGCGGCCTTCAGCTCTTCTGCTTTGTTGGGTCTGGGGTCTTGCATCTTCCTCTTTACAATACCCTATAGATTCTTCATGGAGTTTAGGTTGGGCGAGTTTGATGCCATGGCCCTTTAATCAAGTATTAGTACTACTGGCAGTGTGGGCAGGTGCCGAGTCCTGGTAAAAAATGAAATCAGAATTTACATAAAGCAGGTCACTAGAGAGAAGCATGAAGTGCTCTACAACTTTCTGGTAGATGGCTGAGCTGACCTTGGACCTGATAAAAAACAGTGGGCCAACAGCAGCAGATGACATGACTCCCCAAACAAACACTGTTTGTGCAAACTTTACACTGGACCTCAAGTAACCTGGATTCTGTGCCTCTCCTCTATTTCTCCGGATTCTGGGACCTTGATTTCCAAATCAAATGTAAAATTTACTTTAATCTGAAAAGAGGACTTTGGCCCACTGAGCAACAGTCCAGTCTTTTTTGTCCTCAGCCCAGGTAAGACGCCTCTGACGTTGTCTCTGGTTCAAGAGTAACTTGACACAATGAATGCAACAGTTGTAACCCATGTCCTGGATATATCTGTGCATGGTGGCTCTTGAAGCACTGACTCCAGCTGTAACCCACTCCTTGTGAATCGCCCGCAAATTCTTGAATGGGCTTCGTTTCATAATCCTCTCAAGACTGTGGTTATCCCTTTCGTTTGTGCACCTTTTTCTACCCCATTTTTTTTCTTTCATTCAACTTTTCATTAATGTGCTTAGATACAGCACTCTCTGAACTGCCAGCTTTGTTAGCAAATAACATTTTGTGGGTTACCATCAATATGCAGGGTAATGCAATGATCGTCTTCTGGACAACTCTCAAGTTAGATTAGAGTGTGACACCATGAGTATTCAATATTGAACTTTTTCACAATATTTTAATTTCCAGAGATACTGAATTTTGGGCTTGCATTCGCTATAAGCCATAATCATCAAAATCAAAAGAAATAAACACTTGAAATATATCAGTCTATATGTAAGGAATCTATATAATATGAGTTTCCATTTTGAACTAAATTACTGAAATAATTACTGAAACTTTTTAATGATATTCTAATTTATTGAGATCTATATAGTGGGAGCATTACGTATTGAATAAATTTTGAATAATATATTGAATAATTTCTCCAATACTGTGTAGTGTATATGTTATAATTAAGAATCAAAACCTATACTCTATTGTTACAGTACATTTTTTTTTCTTTTAACATTTATCAATTTTGGTGCATAGGGTTGCGCGAGTTAATAGGCTCTGCTATCAATTCATGCTATGGTAGCATTTTTTGACAAGACTGCAAAAATTGCCAGAACACCAGTTTATATTAATTCACTTTTTCTACAGTAATTGGATATTTTCTATAGTACCAGCTTATAGTCTGGGACTCGGATGGCAGACACTTCACCATAATCAAAGACGTATAACAAACAGATTATAAAACATGCTTCTACAGTATATTAAGAAAGAAAATCCATATCATATGGAACAATTTGTTGAAGTTTTCTCTTCTGAGACAATTATGTAACAATCATGGAAGAAGTCATGGATGTCAGTGTTTATATAGCATGAACTGTTTTAGAAGCACAGTCTGTCACATTCTTCTTTACATATTACTATAAGAAAACCTTGATTTTTCTTTTTTTTATATACTGTATATCTGCTTGCTAGAAATAAATTGCAGAAAGACAAGGCTCTGCTTGCTCTGTTTCCGCTTTGCTGGCACATGTACCTTACTGTTAGTTTCATCCAGTTGTTTTGGAGGAATGTGGCTTTGCAGGTGGAAACTTTGGCCTACTTAAATGCACTGTACATTGTGAGTCGAAACTCTCAGAGGGCACAGAGGGGCATTGGTGCAGTTTGATTAGAGAAATGTCACCTTCAGTCAACTTGATTAATGGTTCTGTCAGAGAAAAGTATTAGCAAAACGTGAGCCAAATTCAAGCTTCCATTTGCAGGTGCATTTACCAAAGTTGATAGCTTAAATGGATTAAAAAAGAAAACAACCAAAGCCCTATCCTACTTGATCTATTGCTACAAACAGTGCTGACAATGAAACTCTTTTTTTTTTTTTTGCAAAGAATGTGCTTATTACTGCAACAATCGGCTAGAAATGTCAACTGTCAATATGAAAGGTCTTTCACCATTGTGAAGGCACACATGGTACAATAAGAAACAGGAGACGTTTTGCAAACCTCTGCTTCTATGAAATCTCAATATTCTTTCAAGGTCATCGGTTAGGATTAAAGCTTTCTTGCAAATTATGAGGTTTAGACTGGACCCCGAGTATTGATCCACAGTATTGGGATTCTTGCAGCTCTGTTATGTTCAAAGAAACAAAGAACACTGTCTAGGCTTTTCTTTAAGCAACTCATCCTAGAGGAAAAGCACACATTGGGTTTCACAGATCTTCTGTTGTGAGTGAAATAGTTGAAATTTCAGGAAGAGTAAATTACCGGAAGATTTTCCTCCATATACGAATAACCTGGAAGATACACGGATCAGCTATAACAGTGAAACCATTAATGTTAAATCCACCTAGATTTTGGGTTCCTCTTGTGCCACCTGGGGCAGCCTGGTCCTTTGAGGGCCTTAAGGGGTCTGCCGTGGAGTCTGGCACCAGGATATTGGAAGCGTTTGCTTTGGGTACTTTGGGTAGTGGTGGTGTTTGGGCATAGGGCATCTCATGGACTGAGGATTGTTTGTATGGTGTATCTCATGGGTGCCCAATCAGATTGGGATCTGGGGAGTTTGGAAGCGTGGTCAACGACCTATTCTATGGGCCCTGTATGTGGCAGGCTGTGGTACAATGGGCCATTTTCAGATCCAAGAGGCAAAGCTTATGGATATGGCCAGGAGTCAGGCAAATTTCTTGAACACCTAACTGTTGAAGAATTTTCCTTGAAAAATAGACAGATATGAATAAGCATAGTTAACCCTAATAGTTGATGTTCATATCCTAATGAACTATCCTAGCCATAACAAACTGTTTTATTACTCTTATATTACACTGAGGCTAAATGCTTAGAATTACTAGAGATTATAAAGATTGGACATATAGCATACAGAAATGTAATGTGGTCAGTCCAGACTGACTCCATTCCAGAGCGATGGGTGCATCAGAGTAGGAAGGAAAGCACATTAAGCGATGCACCCATCATGTATCGTGCCCACTGTACAAGCCTCTGGCGACAGTGTTATAATCTGGGGTTGATTCAGTTGCTGGGGTCTAGGCTCAGTAAAGGTATGTTGTAATAAAATTAAGGCAGGTGATGACCTAATGAATATACAATAAGATCGGGTTATCACATGTATAAAAAATATATATATTCCATGATGGCATGAACATATTCCAGGATTGAAATTGTCAAAGAATGCTTGCTTGTCCATCTAGCTTTTATCTCATTATCCATCTGAGGGTTAAGGGCCTTGCTCAAGGGCCTAACAGTGGCAACTTGATGGCGGTGGGGTTTGAACTTGGGGCCTCCCGGGCAGTAGTCTACCCTTTTCTCAAGTATTAAACACAGACATACTGTACACAGATTGTGAGAGGAATTTACAACAAATTCTGTATTTCCCGCTGATCAAGAACGGGCATGTCTGTTGTCTTGTGTGTGATGATACACACCTACAGTAGACCGGCAAAATCGATTGCACACAAATGTGATGAATTATTTATTGATAGATTTGTTTACTCTGTAATTTGTTGAGTTTACAAAAGAAAAAGACCACAAAATACTGTATATAACACGCATTAATGAGGAGTGCTGAATCGATTACCATCATTACCAGACTGCTATTTGTGTGTTCGTGCTTTCCACACTCGCGCAGATTGATGCAATCTGTAGCTAATCAGTCATGTATTCCCAGGTTCATTTACTAACTGCCTCGACTGATCTGAGTCATCATACTGCTTGTGGTGTCAGATTTACTGCTGTGTTAATAATATGCACATGTGTTTTGGGGAAATGCCATTGCATTCTTGTTGTGTCTTAAAATTCATGGTGGCTTTTTGATATACTGTGGTGTTTTCAGATTTAGTGTTGGGTTTTTCACTTTTCTGTTTTTGATGTGCTTTTATGCATGCCGTGTCTCCTAGATTTCTTGTTGTGTTTTGATGTGCTTTCATGTGTGTTGTGTGTCATAGATTTATTGTTGTGGTTTGATTTGCATTGATGCATGTTGTGTCTCCTAAGTTTGTCATTGTGTTTTGATTTGCTTTTGTTTTTGCTGTTATTGTTGCTATCTATCTGTGGGATTGTTTTTTTTTTGTCTGTCTGTGGGTTAGTTATGTAGATCAAGTGTTTTTTCTTCTTTGTGTGGGTTATACCTGCATTATTCATTTGTTTGTTAGTTAATATACTTGCTTTTTCATGCATAGTTTAGTGAGTTTATGTTCAGTCACTCATTGTCTATACCGCTTAATCCTGTATACAGGGTCGTGGGTGGAGCCATTCCCAGGAGACTTAGAGTATGAGGTGGGGTACAACGGGGTGCTAATCCATCGCATGGCACAAACACACACACACACACACACACACACACACTACGGCCAATTTGGAGACTAATCTGTATGTCTTTGGACTGTGGGAGGAAACCAGAGTAACCGGAGGAAACCCACTCATCACATGCAAACTTCCTGCACACAGAGACAGGAATCGAACCTGACTAGGATTTGAACCCGGACCCTGGAGGTGCACGTTGACAGTGTTAACCACTAAGCCACCGTACTGCCCAAGTTTATGCTTATTAGCCAGTTGCAGGCTTGCTTGCTTATCTATCTGTCCATCCGTCCGTCCTGTTGTCCGCTTATCCATCCGTCCATCCATTCTTTGTTGTCTTGATTTTATTTGGCAAAATTATTCATTTATTTATCTATTCAATTTGCTTTTAAATTTCACATTTCTTCTAGGCAAATTTGATTTGTTGTGCATTTGATGTGCTATGATTTTCATTGTTCCGAATAATTTGAACATAAATTTGCTTTTTGTTTGTTTGTTTGTTTGTTCTCTTTTGCATTTCATATTTCCTTTATGCTAGTTAAATTTTCTGGATTGTGTTTTTTTTTTTTTTCCTTTGATGCATCTTCTTCAGCAAAAGGAGCATCCAGAGTAATACCAGTCATATCTTTCCATCTGCTTCAGCCTTGACCTCCGCAAACATGCAAGAGACAGAGAAAATGCATTAATGGAGAATCGAACATGAGCCTCTGTGCTAGCCCAGAGCAAACCTTCATCTGATAGAGTGTCAGATTAATGCAGTGCCGATTTTATCTCAGCCAGATCTCAGATGGGATGTCTTAAATCCTGTCTACCTCTCCCGCCTGCAGTCCTCCAGACTGCTGTCGGAGACACACAGTGCATCGTCAGGCCCTGCGTGAGCTGTGAGAAAAATGACTTGGGTTAAAAAAAAAAAAAAAGGAGAGAAAATTTAGATGGGCAGAAAATCCATCTGCAGTAATGAAGTAATGACCATACTACCTATCAGCAGAGAGAGAGAGAGAGAGAGAGAGAGAGAGAGATCTGATCGGCATGAAGTTATTATTAGAATAGACATTTCTACTTCAGACACCAAGCACAAGTAGCGTAGATCAGTTTGCATCGTTTGCTTTTGAGTTGTCATAATCTCTCATATCAGGCCTCAGTTTAAGCTTCAAATGCATTCAAATCAAAAACTCTACGACACTGACGAGCATAATGTGTGAGTGTGTGTGTCCTGGGGTGTCATTCTGACAGTGCTTGTATTGTTTTGAAAGCATGTCTAAAAAAAGGAAGAAAAAAAAAGCAATGAGAACGATAAAGTCTCTCATGCTGCACTATCGCTGAGAATCTCAATAATCGGAGTGAATGGCTCATTTAGCATCAAAAAGAAACAAATTTCAAAGCTTGAGCATGAAGACTGCATCGTCAGCAGACTGAGCTAGTCTATAGCACGTTGGCAATGAAAATACACATGTACTGTAGCACAGTGCAGGAACCCAAATCTGGCATGTTTAAAATATATATATTATATATACACGCCAATCAACACTACACCACAACACTAACACCAATGCCAGGTGAATACCCAATACCCACCTATGCTTTTGGAGACCAAAGGCTAGCCCACTTCACTTTGCACCAGAAAGGTCAACTCTGGCCACGACAGAAGCATATCAGTGCATCACAGCCCACCCACATGTGGGGCTTTTAAGAGTTTTAAGAGCCTTCAAATTCTTAAAATCTCTCCACAATTGAGCTTTCATGGGATTGGCGCGCCACCCTACCCACAGTACACAAAAGATCCGCCACTTACATCCCTGTGCCAGATGCCACTTTACACCCCCAAGGTCATGCCCAGAGGGGCCAGAGCTGCCCAATGGCCCAAAGGAAACCCAAGACCTAGGTGGTTTTAAATGTTAATGGTTTTAAAGTTATGGCTCATTACTGTATTTCGGCATGTCCTATATCCTTCATCGCTGAATGATTCCTGGAATTTGAGAACAAGAGATCAACTAGCTCAAAAAACAAGCATTGTTCTTAAAGATTCTGTTGCAGCTAATTAACTGTATTTCTAGAATGACCAGGCGTCATACCTGTGCTCACTTAAATTCCACTCTTGTAAAGTTTTTTAATAAAGACTTTTTTCAAATGCCCAAATTCTTGGATTTCTAAAGAGGTTTTGCTGAAAGGGTAAAAAGCCCACAGGAAGTTTTCTTTTTCTTTTTCTAAGATATCCAGTTTAATCGATTTAAGAGTACATCAATCATAAATCAAAACAATCAATCAAAGACAGGTTCCATGCAAAAAAAAAAAGGGTGCTACATTTTTATTTCGTGCATATGATGTGGACTGATAAATTGAGCCACAGAATTAAATATGAGCCAGAAAATAAATAAGTAAATAAAAATGCAAAAATCTGGGTTGGATAGTCAAACAAAAAAGAAATGAAAACTTATTTATGTAATTATCTATTCATTTATTTAGTGCTGGATTCACTGTGTTCCTCATGCATGTTTTTTGTGTAAATTTTCATGCACTTGGCAAAGGTTTGTTTCACATCCATTGCCATGTTTCTAATTAATGAGTGAAATTTATGAGGATGTTTTCAGCCCTAGTTTCAGTGTTTCATGCCCCTGAGCCAATACACCATTCTCATTTTATTTCATTTTAATTATTTTGTGGTTTAATGTCTGTTGGCGTAAGTATTTGCAACGTTTTTTGCAAAAGAATAAATAGGCGTGAAAGCATCCTATAATTGTAGTTTACTTAATTGAAGCAGAAAGATTAATAAAAAATAATAATTAAATGAATAAAAATCATGGCACGGTGGCTTAGTGGTTAGCACTGTCGCCTTGAACTTTCAGGGTCTGGGTTCCATTCCTGGCCAGGTTTGATTTCTATCTCTGTGTGCATGGAGTTTGCATGCTCTCCCCGTACATGGTGGGTTTCCACCGGGTTGTCCAGTTTCCTCTCACAGTCCAAAGACATGTAGATTAGGCTAATTGGAGATTAGTTCCCAGGAGTTCCCAGATTTTCTGTAGTGTGTGTATGTGACTGTGCCCTGAGAGAGACTGGCTCCGCCTTGTGCCCTAAGACTCCTAGGCCTCCAGGCCTCTCGTGATCCTGTATACATGACAAAGTGGTATAAACATTGAGTGAGTGAGTGAGTGAAAGTAAATAAAAATCAGGGGTGTTGAAATGCCACTTTGGATATTTAAGGGATGTAAGTTTTAAAAAAAGATTTTATTTAGAAGGGCAGTTCCATGCTGGGATCAACCTTACCATGGGACAAAAAAAGGCATGCTTCAAAAGGTTCTTACCAAACCATTCTTGTTTAATGATTTCATAATTTATTTATTTTTTTCAAATGTTTCATGTTTCACTACTCATTAGAAAGTATTCTAATGACTGATTCACACACATCCCATCCATTAAGTGGTAATGTCACATCTAGTTTATCTGAAACTGTCATGAAAATGACAAATATTTTTAAATCTACAGTTTTAAGGTTATTAAAATTTTATGTCACATCCATAATGCTAATAATAAAAACAAAAAAAAAACAATTATCGATGGTTACTCACTCAGGCGTGAGTATCCAACACAGGGCATACACACTCATTTACACAGTATAGGCAATTTAAGAATGCCATTTAATCTAATCTGTATGTCTTTGTACTGTGGGAGGAAACACACCAAGCACGGGGAGAACATGCAAACTCCATGTGCTCAGAGGCGGGAATCGAACCTGGTCAGGAATCAAATCCGGACCCTGGAGGTGCAAGGTGACAGTGTTAACCACTAAGCCACCGTGCCGCCGTGCCGCCTTCAATGTATACTATATTTAATTATTAAAACTTGATTATAAGAAAAAATATAACATTTTAGTCAAATGAGGTTTATATCTTATGACTTTACATATTAGTCATTTTTCTTACGACTAATAAATGTTTAATTGCCAACTAGCCACAGGATAATGGAATTCTGTATTCCTGACGTCAGCTTTAAACCACTTTTAACAATTTTAAGCCACATAAAGCTTCCTTCCACCTAGACACGACCTCAAAATACAAATATCTTAATAACATAATCTTCTGAGGCCCAAGTGTCTGTATATCCTGCAGAGTCAGGTGTGCTTATAAAGCCTGGAGTTAATTTGCATTTTGTGAAACTACAAGAGAACTTTAGTGTGCCGGACTTTAGTGTAATGAACTTTCTCAGTTCAAAGGCACATACGCATGCATACTGCAAAGGCATTAAAGTAAGGAAACTGTTTCAAGGGAAAGTTTTGAGCAAATCAATAATTCATGAATAAATCAAGAAGAAAAGTTCCTTACCATAGTTACCTTACCACCAGAGAAACATGCAGCATATCTAACCAGCCAAACAGAATAGGAAGTTAGTTCTCTACAAAATGTAATATATATTTTATATATACATCTATATATATTTATTTTTATTTTTATTTATAGTCATTATGTTTTAATGTTCATTTTTTTTAATCCTACAGTATAATACATTACCAGGTTTATTCAGTGTTAAAGGTTTATACAATTTTGTGTAGAGATGAAGAGATTTCTTGAGAATGCTTAAGAAAACCCTGAATAAAAGCCTAATCATTCTTATACAACCGAGTGACCATGTAATGGTTAGTACATAAATAAGTAATTATGTTAATAATTGTTACATAAAAAGCAAGTTTGCAGTTTGTGTTGCAAACTTTTATGTTAAGGTCACATTAAATAAATTTATATAGTGCATTAGATAACATTAATAAATCAGTAATGCAAATGTCTGCATTAATAAATCATTAATGCCAATGTTTGAGTTAAGTACCAGAAGAAGTTTCACATATTTGATGTTTAAATGTTAATAAAATGGAACTCATCGACTGCACGCACGCGTGTGGATGCGTAATATTAGGCTGTATAAATATTATTATGAAGCAAAAGGATTTTTATTAGAAGGAAACCCTAATAATTTGGAGCACAAGTTTTAATTTGGGTTTTCTGATTTTAACACAGCGTACATATTTGTATAGAAGGTTGAAATATATAATAAAAGCAATTCGAAATGTAAACAAAAAATGCATTTATCAATAATTATTTATTTATTTATTTTTTTTTTTTTGCCAATTCAAACGTCTCTCCAGTTCCTATCAGTGATGATAATTGACTCCAGCTGGTAGGTTCTATGTGGCAACTTGAAGTTTGACAGCACTCACTGAATTGCTTAAAACACAGTACCTTGGGAAAACTCACTGCAGATCTGAGAAC
>JAOVVA010000037.1:31703729-31716972 GCA_028565275.1 Leiocassis micropogon
ATTATAGTACTTCATTACTGCTACTGTAACTGCAAGGTAAAGTCTTTTTACTTGGCTTCAACATTCTCCAAAAGTCAACCGATTGTCCTTACTTCATTCCCAGGACCAGTTATTTTGCCCAGATGGTAGATTTAAATCATTAATCACATGACAAAAAGAAGCAACATGATTGGGTTCTATACGGATAAGTCATGTTCTATGTAATGCTGTTGTTCACGGTCTCATTTTGCCAAAAACATGTACATTTTTGACTTCTAGAAGTAGCATATATGATGTTTTTCAAATTAAAAGTTTTGTCCCTGAGGAAAATCATTTGTCAGAATGAGTAAAAGTCCAAATAATAGTATTTATTGTGTTTTGCAATAAAACCCTTCATTTATATTGTTTTCATTTCCCCAAAATTTTCACATAAATAAAACAATCTCCAGGTGTAAAAATAAATTCCCTGCAGCCTCCCTTCTGGATTTTAATACCTAATGACATTTTTCATTGCTTATTGTAGCCTTAGCTCTTTGGATAATGCAGGTGGGAAACATGGCGGTACAATGGGTAATGTTGCCACCTCATAGCTCCAGGGTTCCCTGTTTGACCCTCTGTCTGAAATTTTACATTTTACATTTGGAATTTTATTTTTGGTCTGTGTTCACATAAGTTTACTCATTATCCATTATCCAGTCCACTCTAGGTAGACTGGCTATTATAAAATCGTAACCCCTGTGTGTGAAACCCTTCGAGGGTGAATTCCATAGAGGGGGTCGCACTTACTACAGTATAAATGAACAAATGAATAATAGATCAAAATGAATAGTCCTAAAAACCTTCACTTTGAAAGCAACGTGAGAGGTTTCCATTTCCAAAATATTCCATTCCCTAGTTCCGAAATCCCATATCTCTTGCTTACAATGTACAAGAGAGAAACTAGGTGAAAATATGACCATGGCAGGGAGGACCTACGCTGTTGTTTCGTCTCAGGGAACATTGAAATTGATTTTTTTTTTTATGTGTGACAAATGGTCAGAGGAGAACTCAGCTAAACAGAAAGAGGCCATGGGGATGCACGAATCATCAGAAGCCTGGATCAAACAGAGAATGGTCCACTCTTTCAAAAAGAAAAAAAAAGGGTTATGACTGTAGAAGATTAGAAATTGTGTTAGTCAGCAGATATCTTGTCTGACACTAACCTCCCTAATCACGCACACCCACTCAAAGAAATCTTTTTTCATATTTAAAATCACAGGTATATCATAAGGAAAAATAAATGAAAGAAGGTTTTATTAAAAGGAAAGCACTGCACATCACCATTTATGGGGCAATCCCTGCAAAATTCTATTTCAAAGCAGATCAAATGAAGCACAACTTTGACTGATGTCATTTAGACTGATAATCAGATTTCCCTAGTTTTATTTTTCCCATGAATATTTAACAGTGAATATTTAGCAGTGAACAGCAAGAAAAGCAATTTAAATCAGATTGTTTTCCCACTGTTGTAAGGAAAAAAAGAGCTTCCATGCGGTTTTAAACTGGATTATGCTGGTTAGGATTGCACTGCTTTTGGTTATATGATTGCTTATTAAAACTTTGCTGGTAAACTTGGTGAAATGGATTGGCTCATGCCAGGCATCATAGAAAGAAATGTCAAACAGTGTTTCATGGGATATTTGTTCCCCTGTGTAAATTCATTTAAATCCTTTTCCTAATCCTTACCACACAAGCAAACGCTGCCATTAGTGATTCAAACCCTCATCACATCGATTGCTAAGACTGAGGTGCTTAAGGAAGAAACCTGACTAGAATACTGATGCTACTATAACTGTAACTGTTATAATTGCACATATGCTCCAAAAGATTGCTTCGTGTTTTTGTTGTTTTTCTGTTCAGGTGTATTTATCAGAAATATGTTTAAAGCATTAGGGTACGGTTGCATGGTCAATCGTCTTGCCACATTATACTGTAGCTCTGGTTAGAGTTGCGTTCTCTGCTCTCACTGGTATAGCCACTCTTTAACGCCATAAGTCTACATTTTGTGAATTTTGTAGCAATGCAATGAAACCTTGCATCCTAAAATCCAGAACATGTCCCTGTCTCGCATCCTATAGTCCTGGGATAGGTTATGGATTCCCCAAGGCTCTGTCCAACATAAACTGGGACACAAATTAATATTTTAGCTTTTTGAAGTTTCATAGCATAAATGAAAATTCAACCGCTCCCTCCCTCCCAATACTGCTTATTGCATACCGGGTCTCGAGTCGATCACATACAAGAGGCAATTTTGGAAACGGCAACTGACCAAATCTGCAAGTCACTGAACCGCGTGAGGCAACCGGAGTAACCAACATGCAAACTCCATGCACACAGATCCGAGTCAGTAATCGAACCTTTGATCGTGAAGGTGCAAGGCCACAGTACTAACCACTACGCCACCATCCCGACAAGGTACAAAAACTGCATTATTATTATTATTATTACTATTATTTAGATGCCCTAATAGCATTGTCTTTCTTATCATCACTAGGTAACAGAAACCAAAATAGTAAATTGCTTGCTCTGTGCACATAAAATCAATAGAAATTGAATGTATGTAGTCCTATAATCAATTGAAACTGTCAAACAATCCTACAATTTGCTTAATGTTTTGTTACAGTTCTCGCTCAAACTCTGCCCAGACCAAATATTGATTTGCCTTTGATAATAATTTCTACCTGTGTGTTGACACAATACATAGAACGTATAATTTGTGGAATAGCCCCTAAAAAACAGTGTATACACTGACAAATTGCGTTTGACTCATTTCCGCATTACATAATGTGTCATAATGATATTCATTTGTAAACCCTTTGGAATAATACCCCCCACACACACATTTCCTTCTCCATGTTCTCCCACTATCTACAGTAGATCTTCTATATCCTACAGCAACCACAAATTAGAGATACACAAATAAAGTGCTTTCTTTAAAACATGTGAAACCAGCCATCGCTTTTTTTTTTTCTTTTTTTTTTTTAAATGGCCTTTTTTTGCAGGTGACGTGCTGTCTTAGTGGTTAGCACTTTTGGGTCGCACTTCCAGGAAGAAGAGGGGCGTGAGGTTTAATCTTTGGAATTTGATGTTCTCCCTGTGTTTGATGGGCTTCCTCCAAGTACTCATGTTTCTTCCTATAGTCCAAAGACATGCAGTGTGTTTAGCATCATATCTAAATGGTACCTAATGGTAGATTTAGTAGACACCCATATTCAGACATGTATCTCACCATATGGTACATCTGAGCAGTTGTAGTTTCAGGACCTTGATCAAGGGCCCACCAGTGGAAGTTTAGTGGTGCCGGGGTTTGAACCTGTAACGTTCAGAGCAGTATTCCAACATCTTAACCTTATGGCCCTAAAAATAAGTTTATATGGGTATCCAATTAAAAAAAAAAGTCCCTGTGTTAGTTGTTACTATAGTTACTATAATGTTTAGTCATTTATGCAGTTGCACTACTGTTATAGAAAATGAATCTCCCGACCAATCAGACACAAGAATTCAACAGTGCTGTGGTATAAAATTCTATAATTTGCTGTGCTTATTGTGTAATCATTACTGCCGCACAAAGAACTGGCTCAAGGCTGTGTTTGTATTTGCCAAGTATAAGGGTGATTGTGTTGAAGCCCCACAGTGATCTAATCATTGGAGTGACTCAAGCATACATTCAATCTCTCCTGCCTCACCATGCCAACAGCTCAGTGCCTATCATCATACAGCTGATTGATGAAGGAAGTAAGTGAGTGAGTAAGTGTATGTGTGTCGATGTCTCTCAATGTGTTTAGAGTGATAAAGAATGGAGGAGGCCATGAGGAAAGACTGATAACTGTGCAAGTGAGGGATCTAAGAACTGGCATCAAGGCAATTATATGACCGAGCAGTGTGAGACCAGCAGCACGTTAATGCGTAGATCTAACATAAGATGCAAAAAAGAAGAAAGTGTACAAAAAGAGTCCAGTGTCTTTCAGAAATACTGTATTAGCAATACTGTATTCAATGTGTCGAACATTTGCCATGATTAACATACAAAGCTTGCTTAGTTGAGATCCTCAGCAGCACTTACACTAACATCAACCCCCAGCATGCACCACTGCATCCGGGATAAAAAATTCATGCGGATCCTTTCACAGGGAATACATCAAGTGCTGAATTACAGAGCAGAGCAATGAGACACCAACAACACAGCTCTCTCTCTCTCTCTCTCTCTCTCTGGCACAAACACAAGAGTTATCTGGCTCTGTCCACTGTCCAGTGTTCCCAGCGACTTGTAAAACAACTCTCTTCAGTCCTAATAGAAAAAACACAAAATTAAGCCTTTGGTCCATTTAGAGTGCAACTTTTCATTAGACCTGGGGGCCAGTGAAAAGTCATTCTTAATTACCTTCAGCATACTATGCTGAACAGACAGTCGGATGGTTATTCACAGTTATTAACCGAATGTGTAAATTGATATGGAAGATAATGAAACCAATAATAATTTCCTACATGGTGCATTAGAGGTGTAATAACTGTATTATGTAGCAGCTAAATTAAAACCAATTTTATGTGCAAAGGATATGGGATAAAGTGTGGGGTATTCTTTTTTTAACGATGATAAAAGTAGAAAAAACTTTAATGAAGGCTCAAAGAACTGGGAAAGAAATAGGGCATCTCATTGTTTTTTTTTTTTTTTTGGTCCAGGCTTCCACTTGATTTGGTGTGGAAGTGCGAATTATCAAATGGTTATAAAAACTGGAGCTATCTCAAGGCGCCTTCCAGCGAGTACTCTGAAACTAAGAAATGAATGAAGAGACATGAAAGGATGATGGTGGTGATAACTAGGCGAGGAGCGGGGGAAAAATGAGAACCTCCTTTGTGTGGTAAACATTAATCCAATAGCAATACATAAAACATAATCTCATATAAAGTCTTAGGCACCATATTATATGCTGTACCGATTCTGTTATATATGTTTATCATGTCTGCATAATTATGTCCAAAATCATTTAGTATTTCCATATTTAACTTAAAAATTAATAAATAAATAACATTACAGGAAAATATATGCATTGCTGTAAAGAAAAAAAAAATAGTACAAGACAGACCAGTTCTCAGATGGAAACAAAAAACGTAATGTACTTGGATACATCCTGGGATTTGCATAAAAATAGAAAGGAGCGAGTGTGATAAAACTGCACAAATCTGTGTCTAAAACTCCTGATTTTAAGCAATGAGTTTTCACTCCAAATATTGACTGTATATTTATACTCTTTATTACTCTTTATAGAAGTTTCTTTTATGCAGAAATGTTTTCAAAAGCATATTTTTGCATGTGCCCAAGACTTTTGCACAGTACTATAAGAAAACAGCTGTTAGGTTTTACTGAGCTTGCTGGAAAATATGAGTTCTTCTGGTAACTTTGTCACACTTGCTCCTTTCTATTTTCTATAACCTGCATTAAGTGGTAAGATCACTACAAAGAAACTGGTTCAGCACTACGAGTTTCAGAATAAGAATGAATGCAGACATGCCGAACAAACTCGAAAAGAAAATGCTAGCAATTTCACTACAATCAAATTTTCAAGATACACTAAATAAATACGTTTCCCCCCATATTTTCTATGGAACACTAAAGCACCCACAAAGGAAAAGTTTAATGTGAACACTAATAGGCATAACTACCTTGCACTAAAATATTCTACTTCCCTATTGAACCCCTAAAGGGATATAATGTAAAAATATGCAATATAATAAATAAATAGATAAAAAAAACAACATGAGAAAGAAATATACAAAGTATATTGTAAATAACAAAAAAAATCTTTATTTATTTATGTATTCTTTTGTTCATTCATTCATTTTGCTGATATAGGTGACTATACCAGGTCAATATAAAAAGAGACACTGCTGGACAAGTAATCCTTTGTTTTTTGTCAAAAATTAAAATTATATATGTGAGGTTAAGAAATCCCACATTTTGCATTATGATTGGCTGGGGATGAGAGCTGGGAGGTGATATTAATCTATGTTTTAGCCCAGTTTAGCTTGATAATTTTTAATGAATAAATTTAAGTGTTAGTCGAAATCAGTTGAATGTATAATTACTGGGTGGCATGCTGGCTTAGTAGTTAGCACTGTCTCCTTGCACCTCCAGGGTCTGCATTTGGTTCCCGCCTCGGGGTCTGTGTGCATTTGGTGGGTTTCCTCCAGGTAGTCTGATTTCCTCCAACAGCTTTGAGACATGCAGATTAGGTTAAATTGGCATTCCCAAATTGTCCCGTGTAAATATTTTGTGTGTGTGCCCTGCGCCAGGGTTCACTAAGTCTCCAGGGATAGGCTCCAGGCCCCCCCGCAACCCTGACCCTTGTGAATGAGAGTGAGTGAGTGTATAATTACGTGATTCATGAACAATAATGATGTTTACTGAAATATTACTAAAAAAAAAGATTACAAAACTGTTAGGCAGCTTATGTTAGCAAACTTTTATGAAATTAAGAAATCCTGCCTTCTCCATCATGATTGGATACAAGATTTGGTTTAAAAAAAACCTAGAGGAAGGTTATATTTTAAAGACCTTTTTCTTTCATGTATTTTTTTCCTTACATTTCCCTTGTAACTTATTGTTTTATACTGACTGTGGATTGCAAATAAATGGCACAGAGCAAACACTATAAGATACAATTAGTTGTCACATGCACCTTTTTTCCACATATCTCAGTTAGCAGGCTGGGGTCGGAGCGAAGTGTGAGCCAGGATTTAGCACCCTTGGGGCACTTAGGGTTAAGGGCTGGACAGTAACAGCTTGACAGTGCTGGCTTGAAACTCTGACTGTTTGAGCTACAGAACCACTGCCTGTAGACCATGGACCGGTGTCTTTTATCTCGCACATCATTTTAATTTCAGAGAATGGGTTTACTGGCCGTGAGTATTTCACTTTTCCAACTAGCTGATTAAGCAGAAAGGTGTAGTGCTCCGAAATCATAAACGCTCCTTCCGAACTGTAGACGTTGATGCCTGTGTTAATTGAATAATTGTTAATATTTGAACACACCAGATCAATAGTTAATTCACTGCTGTACGTACAGTATTTATTCAACAGTGGAAACGTACATTTTCTGCAAAGTCATGGACAGCTGTTATTCTGTCACTGGTAACGCCAAATTTAAAGCGGAAATCACTCCCAGCACATGACATCCAAAAATTACTTAAAAAAAGTACATACTGGATTGTGGGCTATTTTAATCAATCAACAAGATTGAATCTAAAATGCATTAAATGTGCAGAAATTAATGAGATAATTACAGCTAAGGCTATTCATGCAGCAAAATATTACCAATATAGCAGGCTCTGTTAAGACACTCATTGTAGTTTTGGCATCTCATTTATAGTTTATAGTTTTAGTCCTTTCATTTTTAAATTGCGTCTTGATTTATGTCACATCGTATTCCAATTTTGCAGCAAAGAAACCCAAGAAAACACACACCAAAACCCCACTCTTTAGTCTTTATCTTTCTTCCCATGAATCATTTATTTATTTATGAGGCTTAAAAGTAAGTGCTTATATTTTCCGGCAGTGTTACTCTGACACTTCTACTCAAGACAAGTCTGGCAACCATGGAAGCATAAACAACATGCAGGTGATTGCATCATCTAAATGCTGGATCCAGAAATTTTTAAGCAAGTACTTAGCCTAGATCTGTATATGCCTAATTTTTACAGAGTAAATCCTGACATCATTTTAAACCTAATGCCCCAGTGCTGGATATGGCTCTGGGCATCACAAAGAATATGTAATAAATACGTAAATAAATACTCTAAGAGTTGGGTTATTTCTAAATGGTAAGAGTTATTTAAACCCAAAAGGTGTTTATTCAGAACTTAGAATTGGATCACTTACTCACTCACTCATTGCCTAACCTGCTGTATCCTTACAGGAGGCCTGGAGCCTATCCCTGGAGACTTAGGACACTAAGCGGGGTACACCCTGGATAGGGTACCAATCCTCATTCACACACTACAAGCAATTGGGAATGCCAGTTAGTCTAATCTGCATGTCTTGGGAGGAAACTGGAGCACATGGAGGAAACCCACCAAGCATGAGGAGAACATGCAATGTCCTTGTACACAGCCCCCGAGGCAGGAATCCAACCCGGACCCTGGAGGTGCAAGCCGACAGTGCTAACCACTAAGCCAGCATGCCACCTAGAATTGGATCAGTAAGCTACTGTATTTTTTTATGGTGAAAGTACATTTAATTGTTTAACACTTTTCAGCAGAGATACTCCTTCAGAACTAATAATATTGCCATGCAGCATTTGCTAAACAATAGAGAATGCCATTAGCTTGTGCAGCCACATTGCAGTTAAGCAAATCAGCAGATTTACTGCTTGGGAATTTTTACTGCTCTGAATTTTCTAAAACTGTGCATCAGCAAACACTGAAGCCACCTGTGTAATCCGTACAGCTCCTGGGAAAAATACCCATTGTTCTGCACAGTTTAAAATTTTCCCTATTATCCATATTTCCTCTCCTAACTCATCTCATTGAGAAAATTATCCAGGTCTTTGTAAAGCAGGGAAAATTTGGAACCCTGCCTTACAATAATAATAATAATAATAATAATAATAATAATAATAATAATAATAAGTTAGGGAAATACACATTGGTCTGGAAAGCTTATCAAAGCGGCTATTCAAGTGTGCCGAGTTCTGTGAAATGTTACGCTGAGCTAACCTTATATTATATAATATAAAAGTCAGCTCTGGCCAACAGGCTGAAGACTTCAGTATAGTTCTTTAGGATTTTTAGTCAATCCGGTTTGTGAAGTCAACCTTGTAGCATGGTGGTGACATTAGGATTAGGAAAGAACAATCCACTCAGTCCAGAGCACTCATTACTGATAAAATGTCTGGCTTTGACTGCATTAAACCACAGAGACATTAAACCAACATAAGCCAATCCAGCTTAATGCACAATGGGAAAACTTGTAAATATGCAGTAGTCACAATTCTTAAGGATGTAATAGAATTACGGTTGCTATTACATGCATGACAAGCTGTTCAAAATGCATTAAAATAATTTCGGATAATAATAAGGATTATTGTAAAATTAATCAAAATGCATCTAATACAGTGAATGTTCCAAATTGTAGCCTATAACTGAATCATTATTATAAGCATTTATAAAAAAAAAATTCTGCTTATGATTTTAATGAACAGGCTGTCTGGCCAGGTTATGACTCTACAAAATAATGGCAAGATAAAAAAAAAAAAAAAGGCTAATATTGCCATGAGGCTATTTTAAAGCTGCAGAGAATTGTGGGTATTTAACCTCAGGACAGGTGGTGACTGGAACATGACCAGGTTGTGCAACATCATTAACATTTTAACCTCGACCAGAAAACAGTTTTCCTGCCATATTGCACAGATTTAACAATTAGCAATAAACTAATTGGGATAAACAATTAAATAAGCGAGTAAATATGTTATTAAAGACTACACATGCAGTAAATCCATTTTAAAACTAAAGTCCAAGCCATGTTCATGTTTTATTTATATTAATGAGTTACATTCTAAAGCGTACACAATACTAGATTTTATATGTAATGCTTATTTGTACACAAGCCTTCGTACGTGTAGTGGATTTAAAAAAAAAAAAAATTCACTAATAATAAATACGTTGATGTTGTTCCGGTAAAGTTTTCTGTGAAAGTACATGAAACATTTATGAAAAGAACATTTCAGTCAGTGTCAGGACTTTAAGGTAAAGATATTCCTTTAAGCCTCTGTTGCTGGGAAAGGCTTTAGGACAGAGGACTTTGCACTTTGAGGTTTTTCAATTATCTGACAACCCACATTTAAAAATATTTTATTATTATCTTCAAGAGAGTGAGAGAGAGAGAGAGAAAAGTGTGGCTAGAGACAGCTGATTCCCATCCCTGCTTTAAATCATCCAGGGACAACTCGATACAATATTATCGCAATATCTAGGTGCCGATTCAATTTATATTGCAATTCTGTAAATCTCACGATTTTATAAATTACTACATTTTTCCTAAGTTTGAAAAATTTTGCAATTTAAAGTCCTTGAACCTTTTAAAAACCTTTTTCAAAGTTTTATACCGTAAGTTTATTCAACAGCTTTACAACTGACGTCAACATGAGCTATTAAATGTAACCTGTTCCTTAAGTCCTTAACTCATTTCAAAGTTCTCACTTAAAGGCAGGATTAAAACAATACAAAATATATACATTTTTACTCAGCAGCACTTATCTACAGTGGCAAGAAAATGTATGTAATCCTTTTGGAATTTCTTCACAAAAAATCTTCAGAATCATGTGAGAATTTTTGCATGTCAGCTGAAACTTTGAGGAAGTGATGCAACAGTAACAATGATCCAAAACACCAGAGCAAGTCCACAACAGAATGGCTTCGGAATAACAAAATGGTATGGAATGAGTTGAAGAGAGCCATACACAAGGGAAGCCCAGAGAATGTAACAGAGCTAAAGCAGTTCTCCCAGGAAGAATAGGCTAAAATTCCTCCAGGTCTGATCCACAGCTATTGGAAGTGGCTGGTTGAGGTTATTGCTGCCAAGGTGGGGGAAGATGGGCGGGGGAAGGGGAGGTATCAACCAGGTATAAATTCCTAGGGTTTGTTTACTTTTTCCACTACCAATTTGAATGTTGGTCAAAAACACGAACATGAGCATGTTCAAGACACGAAAGATATTTTTGTGTTGAATGATGAAGATCAGATTACATTTGATGACAAATTAATGCAGAAAATCATTAAGTTCTGAAAGGTTCACATATCTTTTCTTGCCACTGTATGTTATAGTATGTCATCGGATATAACGGTTATTTCCAAACAAACTTAGCAAATAATTTACTCCTAGCACACATTGGAATGCCACTGTTGAATAGTTTAGAATGTAGCACCTGTACATATGAAAAGAAATAGTGAAATAGTAACGTCCTAAATGCCTCTAAAGTCTTGACAATGTTAAGCAGTTGTGAGCATGTGGGTGAGTGTGGCTTCTAACTTGTGCATTTTGAGACTAATTTGCTCCATTGTGTTTTAAAACTGATGTGAATGTGTGTAATGAGTGGGTTCTGAGACTAATTCTCTTGCAGAGTTTGGAGAACAAGGCTGATGGGAGGCACACCTTTTGATAATATAACACCATTAATACGGATTTCTGTTTCACTACTTGGAAGCTTGATTAAAAAGCATGATTTATATTCACAAAATTGGCTACATACTTAAACTTGATCTATCTCAGTAGGATAGTCACACTACCAGAGAAAACTGTTGGGATACTAAATTAACAATGAGCGCATTAGGGTTGAGTAATCCATTATACACTTAATGTATGGGAACACCTAACCATCATGTCCATACAGTATGTGGAACTTCATCAAACTATTGGAAGTCTAAAGCACTCAGTGTACAAGGTGTCTTTGCAAAGTGTTATGATTTCAATTCAGTGGAACTAATCTGCCCAAAACCAGTTCCAGCATTACAATGCCCCTGTGCATAACAAAATGCCAAGACTAGAGTGCCAAATTTGGAGTGGAAGCATTCAAGTGGCCTGCACAGAACACTGACCTCAACCCCACTGAGTCCATTTTGGATTAACTGGAGTATTGAGTGTGCCAGGCTTCCTCTCTTGGCATCATTGTTTGATTTATAGCATAACATGCAAATTTCCAAAAGGAAATCAAATGTAGAAACTGATTCTCTCTGTGTAATCAGTTTCTTACAATCAATCCTAGTGTTATGTTTAATCCCACCAAAATAATCCTCCTTTAGGCATTTGGTAACAGGAATTATTCTGATCCAAACCTTAAATTAGTGACTAACTTTTTAGCTTTAAAAAGCTGCCACACCCACTGCAAGAATTATTAAAAATAGTCTAACATAAATCAAATTATATTTCTCAAACATACCAGTAGTCTTTATTAATATGTCAAAATCTGTGTTCTCATTGAATAAAAAAATATTAGCATGCAACACAATATGCCTATAAATATATTTCCATTTCTGTTATGGGTTGGACTGAGTAATCATACACTTGGAGAAAAAACATGTTTCTCATATCAGAATAGATAGTACCTAATTTTCTTTCACTTCAGCCTCTATTTCAGATCAAATGAGAAAACAGACGATGATTTAGTCAATGATGACGTAAAAGGACATAAAGGAAGATATTCTAATAACTACCATCATTTACTTCTCATCGTCGACACACAATTTCATTGTCAGTGTGTGCATCTTACTCGTATACATATTTCTTTTAATTATTGCCCATAAATATGAACATGTTTAACACTCATCAAGTAGTAATATGAGTGGTATTTGAGTCATGCGTAAAAGAGGATCTGCCAACACTCCAGAGACAAAAATAAAGGGGGCATGTGTGGGAGAGAGAAACGACAGAAGGATGTGAAAAATGACAAAATTATGGAGGGAGATGGATTGACAGTGGTGTTTGGCAGAAACTCCACTTGCACAGGTTTCCTGCAGAGTGTAGGTCATAGGTAAAGGACAGAAGGGAAGAAATGGTGTGTCAGCAACAAGTGATTCTATGCTTCAGACCCTGGGTGTGGGGTGTTGAATCATAAGTTTATATTAATGGACTCATTAAACCAAGGTTGCCTATATTAGTACAATAATATAAGCTGCATAGAAATTACGTAGAGTTCTGTATGTGCCAAAGGTAAATGAGATGTCTAGAATGAATAAGAACAATTAAAGACAACATACGAGAAAGCAGCTTTACCTATTTGCCTACACCAGCAAGCATGTACTTTTGGGAATAGACACAATACCCAATAGCTTGGATACTTCACAAGTTGGTGTATATAACACTGCATCTACTATGTTATTGGTCTCAGTAATAACCAAACTGGATCAAACTCAATTAATGAAAACATCAACAAACATCTGAAAACATCAACAACTTCGCATGATGACTTCACATACAGTACGTTACTCCATATTGCTAAGCCCATTTGTCTCTGGGGAGGTTTAAATAAGGAGATTGTAAATTACTGCATTCTGTTGATTTCAGCAAGTGCTGTTTTAAAAGTAAAATGGTGCCTCCGAGTGGCGCAGCGCTCGCCCTATCATCCGGGGAGCGCTGGTTCGAACCCCGGGTGATGCTGTTTCCTCTCACAGCCGGAGGCACAGAGAGAGCTGATTGGCCGAGCTCTCTCAGGGGGCAGGGATGAGAGGTACTTGC
>JAOVVA010000037.1:31717096-31727571 GCA_028565275.1 Leiocassis micropogon
GAGCCCCCTAGTGACGGGGAGGAATTGGCTACGACTAATATTGGGGAGAAAATTGGAAAAAATATATATATATATATTTTAAAAAATAAATAAATAAACGTAAAATGGTGACTGTTCAATAAACATTTGGCCTAATGAAAATAGATTTGTAAATTCACAGAAAGTTATTGGACTTTGTGATACCCACCAAACAAAGATAAAGAATCCCCGACAAGGGAAAACCGCAAATCCGAAACGACAGCACGTACCTATGCATGACTACCTCCAGGCATATACCAGATGTCACCATGATGGACTACGGAGTGGCACAAGGGGATGGATGCACTGTCTCTCCAAATAGACCTGTCTATCACTGAGCCAGAGTCTACTCAGCTACTCTCCTGAACACCTAAAACATCTCTCTTAAGCAAATATCCAGTGTACACTCAATAAAAAAAGACTTCACTTCTGTTCTTTTCCTTTTTTTATTGTTTTTGTTAAAGGTAAACTTTTGCAGAAATACACAATCGCTACAGGGAAGTCAAGTGTGAAAACTTGATTACGTTGCCTCTGACTCCCATATCTAAAATTCTCATATCTACAAAACCTTATTACTTTCAGACAGAGGTATTGCCAGTGTATTCAGGGATTTTATACAAATCAACATTTACATTTACCACAAAGAAGAAAGTTTGCAAATAGTAAGATCTCAAGAAATGTCCCAGGAGGGTAAGATCTATTACACAAGGGAGGGGGGGGTTCAAGGACTTTTGATTGAGCAGAATAACAAAGAACACAGTTATGAGAGTAAATGCTACCTTTATTTCTCTATTCCCTCGCTACACCTACACTTATCCCAGCGTATCACTAGTGCTCGGATACCATCGAGGTAAAAAGTTCTCTCAGCACACTGGAGTCATGATCGGACTGGTTGCGTCATACAGTATCTGAAACACTGGCCTTCCAGGAACTCCTTTAATGGCCCAAACATGTGGAAATCACTTGGAAAGAGGTCGGGACTGTACGGTGGATGTGGCAATAACTCCCAGTCAACCGTACTGGTATTTGTAATGAAATTTCCTGTGTATGAAGGCGTAAGGGGAATTGACATTTAATGAAGACTTTAAGCACAGTATGGTGAAGAGACTCAGCTGCAGTAAAACATTTGAATGGTGCAAACATTTTTAAAGAAGCCGATACACCTCGGAGCCAACTGTAGTCGCTCTAGTGAACATTCATCAAGGGGAACGCACTCAGTCAAAACGACCTTTTTTCATCATTAAAGGTGTTCTGTTTTTGCAGGACAATGTTGCACATCGGCTTTACGCTTCATCTTCTATACCTCTTTAGGGTTGCCGGGGCCTGGAGCCTATCCCGGGAAACTGATGGCATAGGCAAGGCCTAAGGCAAGGTACACCCTGGACAGGGTGCCAATCTATCATAGGGCACTTTGCACCTTTATCCATCCATCCATCTACCTATCTATCCATCCATCCATCCATCTATATCCATATTTGATAAGACTTTTGCAGTGCATTGTGTCGGAAAAAAATGTACGACAGAAACGGGGGGGGGGGGGGTGATGGGTAAATATTCTACTTTGCTTATACCGATGTGCAGCTGATACAATTCAGCAAAACAGAAATTTCAGTCAAAATGCTAATTTAAGGAGTTGAATCTATGGAGTGTTTCAGGCTGTGTCATCTATCCCGCTTACATCACTGCCACTTACAGTATAGGCTGTATGAACCTACAGTCTGGGCAAGAAAAAAATCACCCCCAGCATTTCCTTCTTCATACTATTCTGTGTATTTTTCTATTGACTATTAGTGGTGCTGTTACGCAATAAATGCCTTGGTGTAGCAGCAAATAATCTGATTGGGGTGCCAAAATTTAAACCTTTATTTCATCTGCAGTCTATGCCGTAACGAATTACAAGATCGAAAGCATGTTGATTTAATCAGTACAGTACATGAAAGTTGGGACCACACTGCTCATCCACCACCAGCTAAAATAACTTCTCCATGTCGTCTGCAAATTAACCTTCGTCTACATACAGATGTGCGTGTTTTTGATCATGTGCCTAATCAGCCTCTGCAAATTCATTTTCTCATCGCAGACTCTCATATCAGCTTCGCGCCGTAATCTTCTCATCTCTGAAATATTGCAAAGCTCTGAATTTTTGTTAGTCTTATCTCTTATACATGCTTTTGTTTCGAGCCGCTCAGATTACCGTAATTCCCAGCTTATTGGCATCGATCCTTTCCATAAACTACAGAATAAACTACGAATTCAATCTTTATAGGACTCCTATAAAAAAAAATATACTGACTTCTCCTCCACTTACACAGTCCATTAATAAGCGCCCGGATCTTTTATAAATTTATTGTTCGCTTTCACACTCCAATCCTTTATCTCTTTTCCCAGTTTTTTTTATCTCCAACCTCCAAGTAAATCTTGCCATCTTAAAAACACCTACTTACTCAGGCATTTTAGCTATCATCCCCATAACCTCTGATATTTGCGGTTTTATGGCTTACTGCTAACTTATGCCATTTCTTTTGCTTTTCTCATTATTGTAAAAGTTATTGTAGTGTGTGTGTGTATTCGGGATGTATAAAAGCATTATAAATATATAACTTATTATTTTTTTAACCTTTGTGTTAGTACTGTAGCTCCGAATTTGACTCTTTAAAGATTCACCATCTATCTGCATATCTTTGTCCAAGGTCTGTGTGAGCAATTAACCCTTAGTACTTCCTTAACTGCTGTTACTGTACTGTTCTGTGTATTATGATATAGTATATTATTGACCTTTGGCTACTTTAAGACTAAATGGCTCTCAGTTTTTCATATGTTGTACTACATAAAGTATGCGATTAAAAGTCATTACTCTACAGTGTGCTGTATCCTGTGTAAAGGCCAAACAGGGAAGTAAAATCTATGCACAATGCTGCAAATTGCATTGATCAAGCTTTAAAGGTAAACTCCATACTGGACGTAGCTAGATTTCTGTAGTCTATTTAAAATTTAATCATGGCCACTACTCTGTTTGGACAAATCAATCTCTTTAAGCCCATTGCTAGTACGGATGATACAGGAGCTGTGACAAAGAAATATTCATTTCCAGTAACCGCTTTATCCTTGTCAGGGTTGCAGTGGATCTGGAGCCCATCCCAGGAAGACTGGTTAAGAAGTGGGAATAAACCCTAAAGGGGATGGCGATGCTTTAAAGGCACCATGCACACATAAATTTACACCTAGAGGCAATATAGCGTAGCCAATCCACTTAGGATGTTTTGGGAGGACAGGGGAAGCCGTGCAATATGAAGGAAACCCTACAGGATCATGCACAGTACTCAGGAATGAACTGGGACACCTACTAAACCACACTGCCTCCCCATAAACAGTTAATATTTCATGATAAAAAAATAAATGAAAAAAAATAAAACAGTACTTACAGTAGCTCCTCCTGGTATTTTCTGATATGCATGAAGTTAAACTGCATCATTCACCATGGCCACGTGGCATGCCTATGGTTGTGTCATCCCTTGTCATTGCAAATCACCAGCTCTCATTAAAAATAAATGAATAGATGCCATATTGCTGGATCACTGCTAGTCTAAATGTGAGGTTATGAATGTCAAATAGTATAACGAGTAACTGTATCATGCCACATACTGTATAAAATCCTTCCGTGACTCATACTGAGTCCTACCTTTTTGTAAAACCTTATTATTATTATTATTATTATTATTTTTGCACATAGCATGCAACCTTTTTTTGCCGATATTTACTGTAGAATATCTAGTATACTGGAAACCTCACAGTCATGCGATATAAGGTTTATATTTTTCAGCACTTAAAAACTTATCCAAGCTTAATAACATTCCAAGACATGGAGGTTTTAAACACACAATCGGTTACTTATTTAAAGCCGACAAACAATCCACCTTACCATTCACACAACAGTGATTAAGATAATTGGCCTGCTTTAAGCTAAAGGGTTTTTCAGAGCTTGCTTCTCTTAACCGCATCATGCCTTTGACCCTCTGCCATTAGGAGCAGTGTGAGATCAACCCATGGCCATTAGCCACTAGCCATTTAAATTCTCCATGTGCAAAAACCAGGCACAGCACGAAAGACCGCTAGAGCGACGAGACGTGTTTACATAGCTGATTGTTTGGAGATCAGAGAGAGAGAAAGAGAGAGTGGAAATGAGAGGAGAGCTGTAAATAAGAGCATGAACGACATGGGAAGGAGTGGAGAAAGAACAGAGGAAAGGGAGGGTCTACAACAGAGAGCATTAGGCAAGAAGCAAGCAGGCTGAGCAGGAGGCGAGGAGAAAGGATGAGTTAAGTGGAGTCCTGATGAGGAGAAAATGAAGAGGTACTAACAGTGTGAATATGCAGTCTGAAAAGTTTAGGGCATGTCCGCAGTCTTCACATGCGTGAGTCTAATATTCTTAGCAACCGCAAAAAACATGCTAACCATATTCTTATGCTATACTGTATATGAACATCAACCACACTCATGCAATTATTTAATCAACCAAGGATGTGGCAACACCGCAATGCACATAACCATTCATACAGCGGTAAAGGATTTCAGGTGATGTTTACATGAAACATCAGAATCTGGAATCATGTGATCTGAGTGACTTTTTCCCCTGGCGGACAGGTTGGATTATATTTTTCAAAAATGTCTGATTTCCTGAGATCTTCACATACGACAGTTTTCAGGTTTATCCAGAATGATGTGAAAAATGAAACAAAAAAGGCCAGTAAGTGGCAGTCCTGCAGACTGAAACATTTACTTGATGTGAGAGGTCAGAGCAAAGTAAACAGACAGGTTTGAGCTGACAAGAAGGCTGTGTAACTACTATTTTCAAACATGATGAGCTAAAAGGCATGTCAGAAAGCCCATTGTGTCAAAATCTGAGGCAGGTTTTTCTCCTTTCAACCAAAAACTGGCATGAGATTATTTACAAAATTATGGAATATTAACGGATCTAAACATAAAAACATTAAAATAAAGAAAGAAAAACACTTAACTTCCTAAATGTCTTTTAGCTTCTGCTGTGTGTAGAATCACTTATGTGTAGTGATTAACAGAATTCAAGGGCCCAGCTACTATTTATTGGGGGGTATTTGTCTACCCAAAAACCTATGTTGAGCCTGTTGGATCATTATATTCACAGTATCAGGTATAGTAATTTGCAACCCACTGCTGGGTTAGTGATTTTGTCAATGAACAAGGAACACTGATGAATAAGTCCTAAAAACAGCTACTGGGTTAGACAAATGCAATGTTACAGAAAATGGAGAATTCATTGTTTTTATTCATATTCTTGTGAATATTTCTATATTATTCTTTTTTTCACTGTGTTTAAGAGAATACATATGTTGCATCAAATGTATTTGATCGTTTGCAGTATTTATATGTTTATGTCATTAATTAGAAGAGATGTCACATATTTTAAGCAGCATGAACCAGTTTGCATTTAAAAAGTACTATTTCTAATAAGTGTAATAATAATAATAATAATAATAATAACAATAAAAAAAATAATAAAAATAATTTATTTCTTTGATAATTGTACTTTTTTGGCAAATGGTGTATGGTCATATTCTCAAAACATTCAAAAGTCCAACACACAACCTTTCTTTTACTTCTCTCATTATTATAAACATTACTGCAGAGTGTAAAGCGTTGGGATGTAAAACCATTTTATCATCTTATTTTGCTAACCTTTGTGTTAATATTGTAGCTCTAAATCCGACTCTTTAATTATTCACCATCTGTATCTACATATTTTTGCAGTTTTCTTGCTTTTGTCCATGGTCTACAGTTGTGAGCATTTAACCGTTAATGGCTATTAATGTACTGTTTTGTGTGTTATAATGTGGTATATTATTGACCCTGAGCTACTTTGAGTCAAAATGGCTCCCAGCTTTGCATATGTTTTACTAGAGTACATATTCTATTAAAAGTCTTTACTCTACAATGTACTGTATCCTGTTTTGAGGTCAAACAAGGAAGTAAAATCTATGCACAATGCTGCAAATTGCATTGATCAAGCTTTAAAGGGAAACCGCATACTGCACATAGCTAGAATTCTGTAGTCTTACTGTAGTCTATTTAAAATGAACTCACTGCCACTACTCTGTTTAGACAAATCAATCTCTTTAAGCCCATTGCTAGTACGGATGATATAGGAGCTGTGACAAAGAAATATTAATTTTTCTTCAATATTTCCAGAAACCGCTTTATCCTTGTCAGGGTTGCAGTGGATCTAGAGCCCATCCCAGGAAGACTGGTTAAGAAGTGGGAATAAACCCTAAAGAGGATAGCAGTGCTTTAAATTCATGCTTAGAAGCCAATCCACTTAGGATGTTTTGGGTTGAGAGGGGAAAGGTCATTTTCCCAAAACATTCTCAAAAATTTGAAACCTGACCTTTATAATTTTGTTTGAAATTTGTATTAAAATGTATGTGCTTAAAATCTATGGTTGTGCAAGCAACAATCAGGAATTGATGCAGGGTGGATTGAATTAAAACACTAAAAACCACACAATTAAAAAAGGTTATGTTCACGTTCATGTGACTTTTTCCCCTGAGGTACAGTATATGTGTGGAGTGCTTGCTGACAGCATCATTCAGCAATGGCAGCGTGGGGATTTCATAGCAATGCTAGCAACAGCTACCTAAAACAGCTAAAGTCAGTCATCTGGCTTTCTTCCTTCTTCTGGATCTCAACAAATATGGCCAGTTAACTGCTTCCTATCCTCCAGAGCATATTTTTGCTTAAATCACATCAATTGTTGGAAATTAATGAGCAGCTGCAGAAACTCATGACATGCTTAAGACTAGATGACCCAAGTGAAATGGTATTAATGTGCGCCGTTTCAGGCATTGGAATTGGAATTGAGTGATGTAGCATGCGATCCGAACTTAGCCCTCTTAGCAAAACGTATTCAACTTCCAAGAATAATGTGTTAGAACATGATAAACATGATGTTTACAATGAGTAGTCCTATAACTGTGGTCAAAATTAGAAAGAAAAGTGGTCTCCATCTTGACAAACTGAAAAGTCATTTTCTCATAACTGAGAGGTAGCTTGATTTATTTTTGCTAGTATGTGGTATATCTATATCCACTGGTCACTTGATTAAAGTCTTTAATCATCTGCTATTTTGCTTCAATCAAATTATCTCTAAGAACTGATCTGACCCATCAGATGCAATCCAATAACAGAAGCTTCTACTTGGTGTCAACTTCAACCATTTCAATTTGAAACTTCAAACCCTGAGTAAAACTGAGCATTGCAGTAAACAACCCATATTTATCCACCCATAAGAACAACCCAAAGACCATTTAGCAGTTCCTGGTCCTACTTTTTGTAGGAGAATAAGACCAAACCGCTCTTGCAAACTTGATTTTATAATAAAATATATATGTTTAATTTATAGGAATCGGTTCGCCCAATGCATTACATTGTGCACTGTAAATAGCACCTCTGTCTGTCTAACGTCCAAATGTGAATGCATACAGATGCATACACTCACATTACTGACTCTTAGCAATCCGAGGCAGCACTGGAGAATTCTGCCTCAGGGTCACACCATTCTCTATAATAGACTCTCACTTTTAAATTTTCAGTGTGCTGACAGACGGGACAAGTCAGGCTGAGGGACAAGACGTGCAGTGTGTTAGAGAAAGAGAGAGAAAGGGGGGGACGGGCAGAGAGAGGGCCTCACTTTCATGTGGGAAGAAGAAAGTGGGTGGAGCCAAATACTGCCTGGGGTGCCTAAAAGAGGACAGTGTCTTCGCAAAATGTTTTGCTTAACCATAAATTCTGAAAATGCTTCCTTCTTTAAGTCTGAAACAACACACACACACACACACACATATATATGAAAAAAAAAAAACACACACAGCGACATTAAGCAAGGTACTATTGCATATGGGGTACATTTGTAGGTATAGGGACAAACGTTGTGGTATCCGCTGGGTGTGGCACACACGTCTCTTCACTCATAATCCAGGCTATACAACACAGACATGACCAGGTCAGTGATGATCAGTGCAGTTCACAATAAACTACTGTTTTATCTTTATGTGCAATCAGTTGGTATTTGGCAGGGAAGCTCAGCAGCAGTGAGTGTCTCAGTCACAGAGCTGTCAGGCTCCCGACAGTGGAACTAATTGGTAGTTGTTTGCAGCACATCACACGTGTAAAGTCTGTCAAATTTCTGCCAGAAATATGACCCTCTGAATGTCATCACTGCTAATCATGTTTCATGTCGGAGCAGAACTGTTTTACAAGCAGTGCATAAGCAGAGCTAAGCATGGATTGGCAAGGATGCCCACAGTGTATTCGAACACCAAATGGAACTCTGTTTATAGCTATCGTTTATAAACTGCTACAGCCAGAAAAGTGCATTAGCACTCTTACAGTATCAGCAGCATGACTTAGTTCTCTGGGGAAGTGCATGAATGAGAACCTTGGAGGTCCAGGATCGTGCTAAAGGGGCATGTTGAGAAATCTAATTATGTCGGGAGGGATGCTGTCCATGGTGCTGAATCCTATTAAGTTATAAAGAATGAAGGAAAACATTAAGATATACTGGAGATAAAACACTGGTGTAGTCGTTATCAGATCTCATAAGCCGTGGCTGGAGAGTCATAAATACCAGCAAATGACAGAAAATTCACTAATTCACAGATCTCCATTACGCTCTCTATATATAGATGCGCGCAATAAGAATCCATATGCATTTCCATTTGTGTGAGTACTGACCAAGTACAACAACCAGAGAAAAAAGAATAAAAAGCAAGAAAAAAGGAAAAGCAGCAGTCTTTGATTTTACCTTATTTTCGGCTTCTCGGTGCGCTCTTGCGCTTAACTCCGACTCCGTCCAACACACCAACAAGAGCTTCGAGGAACACCAGGGTTTGTTTATTTGCTCCAAGTCCAGCACTTACATCCACACACATACACACATCCGCGAACATAGACACAAAAAAGAAGAAAAAGAAGAAGACGAATTCAAGCTGCTTGTAGCAGAATCCCAAAGCGTGGAGTGTTTTCCCGGAGTGGAGACGCGCTCCGAGTCATTGCGCCCGCGCTCGGCTCATGTAACGCTACCCCGATGTCCTTGGCAAAGTATCCACATCTACATTTATCAAACCTCTGGCAACGGATACCACCTCCTAAGCGATGTAGTCCGCTGGAAAGGCATCCGTACACACCGGGATAAGGGCGGAGACGGGATACAGGCGAGGAACAGACGCATATACAACAGGGTGGACGAGAGGTTGGGGTTTTATTCGTTTTTTCCCCCTTATCTTTTATTTTTTAGACGATCTCCGAGATTTTCCAAATCAGTCCGGGTCCGAAGCGTGGAGGAAATGTTCCTGTGATTTAAAAGAAAAAAGTAGAACTGGGTTAAGAGAAACTGCCCTGCTACTGAAACCTGAATCGGTCACGCTTCCTTCTCCTGACGCCGGTGCGTGTGTGTGTGTGTGTGCGCGCGCGCGCGTATGAGCGCGTGCGTACGTGTGTGTGTGTGTGTGTCAGCAGAGAGAAAGAGAGAGAGAGAGAGAGAGATTCTCCTGTTTCAACTAGAAGAGGTGCACTAGATAGACAGATAGATAGATAGATAGATAGATAGACAGATAGATAGATAGATAGATAGATAGATAGATAGATAGATAGATAGATAGATAGATAGAGTCAAATAAATAGAAGGACAGAGGGCACACCGAGGGGTGCATGTGTGCCGAAAGAGGTGGTGTTCTTGAATTTAAATTAGTGGCAAATAGAGGGTGTGAACTGAATGGATCCCTGATTTAAAACGTGACCTGCATTCTTATCCCCATCCTTCAAATGAAACATTTGATTGAACTCATAAGTAATATACCTAGTACCTATGCCATTTTGTAGAGATACAACTACTGTAGCCCTGCTGTTGCTATGCACAGTTTTTAAAGGGGCCACCCTAGGATCACATCTGACCAGTTACGTATGTCCAGAGGCAGAATGAAAGTCATGGGCAGGATTTTATTACATCTTGTTATTCATTTGTACTCACGTCGTAACATCAGGTCCATTCTTTTCATTCTTGCCACTGACACTACTGTACAGACTAGCAAGGTACATTTTTTGTGCTTTGACATAAAGCATTAATAATAATCATCAATTTTAGGAGCCTGTTTTTTTTTAGGGTATTCGATTTTCCCATTTTTCATTTTTTTAATATTGCAATTATTGTTTTTAACTTTTGAAACTACTGTTGTAGGGTCCTGAGGGTATATTTCTAATTAAGCTATCTTTGACATCAGCTATTTAAGAATCCATATACTGTATATTTGGTCCATTTATGTTGCAATAGAAACCTACAAAATACGGTTCCACTTTAAATCTATCTATCTATCTATCTATCTATCTATCTATCTATCTATCTATCTATCTATCTATCTATCTATCTATCT
>JAOVVA010000037.1:31773120-31784907 GCA_028565275.1 Leiocassis micropogon
TCCGCGGAAGCGAGAGAGAAAGTTCTTTCCCCCCTTCACAAGAAGCGCCGAAGCGCGCTTGAGAAGTGGAAGGTAAAGGCTCATGATCCAGCGAGAGAAAAGGAAAATTCTGTCTCGTGTGCTTCCGCCAGATATGCACGAAAAATGCGTCGTGGCTCGCGGTTTCGTTTTAAGAAACGGCGAACCCGCGCGCGAGGGACTTTAATAGGGAGAAATCGCAATACTTACCTGCTCCCTGAAGCCCGAGGATAGCGTGCTCTTCCCCCAAACACTGAAAACAGAAAGCGAGGAGATCGCCCTCGGCGAGATATTCTTCTACACGGAGGGACGGACTCGTATCTAACTCTGCCATCTTTCTGGTGAGTAATAAGACACTTTCTATTTTCGCTTTCTGTTAAAAAATGCTTACACACGCGCACACACACACACACAACATGGATCCTGAAGATAAAAAGATCTGAGGGTGTTTCCGGTTCATGCCTATTCATAACCTCCAGGTGCACCTCATCGGTTGACGTCACCTGCCTGAGGTTTTACATTCCAAAATATTTGGCGTGTTTGACACACACGTGCTTCACAACCGGTCACGAGGAATCGTTTCCCATAGCGCTTTCGTGCAGCGAGTGTAGCTTTTGAAAGGGAACACAAAAAAGTAAGTGTGTGCGCGCGTGTGTGTGTGTGTGTGTGTTGGGGTGAAATTCCATCTTGGCACAGAGTGATATGTTTAAGCCCTTTGGGTGAGTCGATCAGTGTTGGACAAACTGAAGGTTTGTTTGGATCATCATGGAGAAAAGCTCAAAGTGCATCAAACAAAGAAAACAAAGCAATTCACAATGATGATTGCATGGGGGCCTTGGAGTTTAAATGTTTGTTCTTATAAACATCAGTAAATTGAACCTCAAAAGGAAATATCAGGAAGGAAATTGATTTGACTGACAGAAAATGCAAAGTCTGTAATTTAGTCACAGCTACTCTTAGTATTTGTATGTATTATTATATAGAGTATTATTACATATTATTATATAGTATATATTGCACAGCTTGTGCATACTCTGGATATATCAATCAGCCATGACTTTACAAGGTGAAACATTAAGCCCAGTATTGTGTAGATTCCCCTTGTGCCATCTGGGTGGCTCTGGCCCCTCAGAGCATGACTCCACAAGACCTCTGGGAGTGTCCTGTGGTGTTTTGCACATGGGATGTTGGCAGTAGATTTTTTTGGGTGCAGAGTGGGGCCTCTGTGGATCAGCCGTGTTGGTCCAGCACATTCCATTGGTACTCAAATGGTTTGAGTCTTTAGGCAATTTTAGTTAAATAATTAATATTTAATTAAATAATTATTAATAATAAGACAGACTTTCCTTTTGAGCAAAGATGAACTGGCATGAACTTTGCCAGAAAAAAGGCAAATTTATGAAACATATGCTTTTTCTGTGACCTAAAATGATTCATCAGGGGATGTTATCAGATACCAACACACATCAAGTGGTTGGATATAGAGATAATATTACCTTCACCTAAAATGATCTTGTACACATTTAGCCTCTTTCCTTTTTTGTTCAGCATATTGTGTAGGCCTTCGGGTAACAAGGAGGAATAAATGTGTACCATATTAACATGCAAATTACTCCCACAGAATACTAATGAAAAGGGGTAGTTACAGGGTGAGCATTAATAAAGTAATGCTTGTGTAGGACATTATAATGTAAATAATAATTGCTGAGTCTTACATACTGCATATCTTGGACAACTACTAACTAAATATTGATTAACTCTTCCTCAAAGGTTGCTTTAACTACATGTACCTACTGAAGTCTACTCAAACATTGCAGTAACTATGATGTATTTTTCATCCCTTTTTAAGGCAATTAGACTTCTGATAGTAAGGTCTTAAGTTTATATCCTTGCACCACTGATGGACCCTTGAGAGGAGCCCTTAACAATCACCTGCTTAGTTATATGAATTGAGATAAATGTGAGTCTTTCTAGACATGTGCCTCTGTCATTTATTATGGGATGTAGCTCCAGTGGAAGAGCCCTTCACATTTATGAGGTACAGGGTTCAATCTCGACTTGGGCATTGTGTCATGTCCAATCCTATGCTCTGACCCCAGTTTACAAACAAGTTAAGATGTAAAAAGAAATTAATTTTACTGTGTTGTAAAGTACAATACCTGACTACAAAAAACACAAAAAGATTTAATTCAATCACCTTGATTAGCCTAAGGCTTGTACAGTAAGCAGTATGCATGATAAGTGCATCACTTCATCCACTTCACTTCTTACCCGTCACTCTGGTATAAAGTCAATCTAAACACATCAGACCATATAACCATATTTAATTTCTCATTCAAACCTTTTCTCCTCACCTCTTGTGTCACTAACAATAGGCAAATAACTGTTTAGTAATCGTTCAGGTTCTCATCACATTGTGTTTATATGGAAATTCTCATACTTTCACTATTAAACATAATAGTTTTTACTGTTTAGTATGCAACTTCACCAAGTGTTATAAGGAAATTTGCTACAAAGTTTTACTTAGAATCCTGCAGAACTAACCACTAAGCCATTGTGCTGCCTGTGGTGGAATACTGATGCTTACAAAAAATCCATAGGAAAGTTTGTACTAAAAACCACATGGTGCCTAAGACTTTAAGTACATTATTTACAGTATGTCACAAATTATGCTTCCTCTTTAATTACCATGAATGTAAACATAAATAAATACATCTCATTATACAGTATGCCCTACTTATTGCAAAGTCTGCCGTTCATTTAAGTACTATAAGTGCCATAATTCTCCTGCTTGCTATTTGTGTTAATTAATTTGCAACAGAGTGTTTGACCATTCTATGGATTTCCCTTGTGTTATAACCATTGATGCTAACACTCTGAAACATTTTCCTATTTATACTTTAAACATGATTAGAAGTTACTGTTTACTGATACAATAAACAATGTCTCAGACTCAGAAACTAGGACAAGTCTTACCAAACTGAGAATACTACAGTAGAAATTAAACGGTCTAGCAATGAGGATAAAAACCTCAACCAAGTTCAGCTATGGAAAAGCATGTATCAGATCTTAATGCAAAACACTTGGGTCTAATACATTACTAATAACAAATTAAATTCTCTTCTTAGGTAAAATATACATATTTTGTAAAAAATAATGTATTTGATTCATTAGCATTGGAGCTATGAGGCTAAGTTGCCAAGTGAAACATAAATTAGGTAAACTCCATGTTCACATTTTTACACATTCACCCTGAAAAAATAATTATTTGGTTAAGTAATGCATTATTAGTATTAAAGTACATACAGTCATACCTTCATTCATTCATAGATATTCAGTAAGCTAGTATCCCATCATATTTTCATGCAAAGTACAAACTATCTAAGCAATTAAATGTATATAAAAAAACTAGAAACAGTAAACAGTTGTAAATGTTTTAGGCATGTAGTTTACTTAAAATGAGCTTCCGATATGTGTTAGCTAAATTAGCTTGTGGCATTAGTAGAAACTGAAAAACACACCAAGCAAGTGTCTCATCAACTACTGTTGGGAAAAGAAAAACTAAAAAAAAAAAATTACAAATGCTTCATATAACTGTTTACAGTTAAGGTACATCAGTCTGTTCATTTAAAGCCCAAAATTACTGTTTATTCATAAGAAGCATATCATGTTTTAAGAAAAATTGCTCCAGGTGACATGGTGCAGATACAGTATCATATACATATCATATACATATTACTCCTTAGGCAAATAAACTTTGAATTTACCTCTGCTGATGGTAGAACTTCAATTACAGTGCAATTAAAATTTTTAAGGCAGGACTCCCAACTCAATAAGCAATACTGCAGGGGGGAATTTAAATTTGCTGAGCACTTGCTTAAGTACTTGAGTAGTTTTGTTTAGTCATTTAATTGCTTGTAGTACAAATAAAGGAGCTTCCCTTTGTGTACATACAGTAGAAGGATAGGATGAAAATCCTGAAGAGTAAAAACAGAGATTATACATATGATGAATGATCGTTGCTCTGCCAAACTAACAAATATAACAAATGCAATACACTATGAATAGTTTAAAATAAAAACATATTATAATAGCCTCAAATAAGCTGAGTGACAAAAAAAGCATTGTAAACCAGTATGAAAATGGAGAAATCATGACAGGAGGATCTAGGATCTGAGCTTTACTGTCGCTAGAATTACCAAGGCCTGCTGACCCCTGAATTACCCTCCACCAGTCCTTCAAATATGTGTTTAAGACCTCATTCTGATTACAGGTTTGTGGAGGACACCTATCATTATTTTTCATTACTACCTCCATTTGCCAGGAATGGGTAACCTGCCCTCCTTGTATGTGGTTGCCATTCCTTAGGATCCCTCTCTGCAATCAAACCCTGATTTCATGCTAACTGTGGTAATCATGAAAGGTGTCTATAGTATCACTGACATTTGAATGAGATGTCACCACCATGCTATGCGGTGGGGAGAAGAGAGGAGGGGACATGACACGTTAGTGCCCAGGGGTTATCTCATACTAAAGAGTAATTTGTAGCTTGACAAGTTACAATTTCAGAACAGTAGTACTTCTTGAACACAGTTCTGCTTTGCACAGACTGCCCTTTGAAGATGGATATTCACAGCAACGATTCATTCTTAAGTACAGTATAGAAGTATTGTTGTTGGTTTTTCGGCTGCTCCCGTCAAAGGGTCACCACAGCGCATTGTCTGATCTGCACAGAACCTGGCACATTTGTTACACTAAATACCTTTCCTGGAGCAACCCTCTCATTTTTATCCGGGTGTGAGATCGGCCATGCCTCCAGTGGCTTGGGGTTTTTGGGCATTGGCTAATTGAACCTGGGCCATCTGCATAGCAGCAAAAACTGCTACTGAGCCACCAAGGTCTGTAATTCTTATAAGTATAGAAGAAATTATCTGAATATTCTACCATGCAGAGAACCATCACCCTTAAAAAAAAAAAAAAAGCTTGTAAAATGAACAGTGAAATTTAATATCCAATGCCCTGCTGTATTTCCTGGCTATTCATCACTACACTTACCAGTATTCTCCTAAATGTGAATGAAAAATCAGGTTACTTTGTCTACTTTTGCAGTAATGAAGGAAACATTTTCTGACAAATTAGAAGAGAATTGTTTCAAAGAATATGATTATCTCTTTAAAATATTTATGTTTCAGGTTTTTCTACATGTCTGTAACTGCATGTATTGTATACATTCTGAAATAAATTAGTTACTACTGTATGTGTAGCCTCGCTGCTAATAATCAGAAAAGCAAAACTTTGTCTGCACCCTGACCCGTTCACCCTAAATCACCTGAATTTAGCTTTTATCTAATTTATCTATCTATAATTTCTTAAAATAAGAAATAACAAACCAAATATAAAATTATAAGTTTAAGGTTTTCACTTGCACTATTATTTAATTTGCCTTAGACACGATTGGTTACATAGTTACACTAGACTAGAAATAACTAACTTAATATTTGGTTTATTGTGAACTTATTTTAAGAAATTTTATTTAAGTTTAGCTAGATTCAAGAATATTTTACTTGATAAGATGTCATTTTTTGGGGGAATTTAAAAACATCAAGGAAGTTGAACTAGGGCTTGAGTAATTTTATTCTTTTTGACCTCAGTGGAAAAGCAGAATAAGTGTAGCGTGCTCAATGATGTCAGTGGCTTACTGACTTTTTTTGTTGTTTATTCTTCAAGCTGAACAATCAGCAATGGCAGATCGGTATGTCTTAATCCTCTCAAAGATGAGATAATAAACTCTAGTTATCCAGTGTTTTTTTTTCCCTGCACAAGCTTTGTTTTGTATTTCAAAGATGTCATGAGAAAATGGTGTTAAACCAGCATCCCATATCAATAATACTGCTTCACGTTTCACACTAACAACAAAACATCTCCATTTAATTACTTCTGGACGAGCAAATTGATGGAATTTAAGAAAACTAATTTTTGGCGCAGAGAACACAATTATATCATGAAATGTACTAATCAGCCGAGTTAATCAAGCTAACAATCACCATCACACTCAGATGATTTTGGGATGACTGCAATTAGACATTTTGCCTCAATCACATTTTGGTAATCGAATGAAGAGGATCAGTAGATCAGTAAACATAATCTCCCAAATACAGTAGTCTCATAGATGTGACATTCAAAGAATTCACATTTACCAAAATGTATATAGAATTTTTCCTAATTTATTATTGCATTAGAATTTATTGTAAATTCGTACAACCGTGGTAGGACCTCCAGTCAACATTTACTCTTTATGGGCAATTGGGAAAGGCTGAAAGTTTGCTTAGAATGCTGGAGCAATAATGAGACTGTCTGCTTCATGTCTGAACTTCTGGCCTTTCAGGACCTCCTTTATTAGCCCAAACATGTGGAAATGCTCGGAGCAAGGTCAGTTCTGTAAGGGGGATGTGGCAATAACTCCCAGCTGAGTTCCTGTAATGTGCAAGTGGTGTTGGTGAATGATTGTGTGTACAGTTACCACAGACAGATGCATCTCTTCAAGTTATTCATCTATTTTATAGGAGTAGGCATTCCACTCACTGAATATTAACGGTAGCAACTGCAGGGCTCCAAGCCACCTCAGCCGGGATTGTCATTCACAGACATACAGCTTTCTTTAAAATGTTGCAACATTGAAATGTTTAATCAGCTTTACACCTTCATTCATTTAAGAAATTTCCCAGTTTGACTTAGAATGCCCCTTGCCTATTATATGCACATATTACCATGAAGTATTTTACACTTACGTTATGGAAATATGTTTCATCACTCGAATTCACAATAATATTTCACTATAAATCACAATAAAAAAATATTTTGTGTTTGTTTTTGTAAAGGTTAAAAAAGGCAGCCATAGTAATTTTGCTAGTCAAAATGGCATTCTTTAAGCAGGATTTTTAACTAATATAATTTTCAGGGAAGATTTTATTTTAATAGCAAGGAATAATGTTCATTCAAAACAATAGAAAATAGTATGAACTTAACAAATTTAAATTGACAAACATAAAGTTATTTTGCGGAGACACCAGGAGAACATGTGGGCTGCATTGGTTTTAATGGAGTAGCGACACTATAAATAAAGGAATATAGCTTTTTACACATGAAAGAAATCTGAATTTATATTGGAGTTGCTTAAGCAAACCACTGATGGCAGACAGATACTTTACCACTGATGTCTCCCATTCGTATCATGTTAAGCTCCAAATCTGAGGGTATTACATCAAAAGCCTCATGCTCACACACATTCATTGTTGAGTTTCACAGGGTCCAAGAAAGGGTCCTTATTTGTAACAACACATAAAAATCGTTATTTGGTCAGTCAGCACTTCTTCACATCTACATTTGTAAATACAATAATACTATTATTAGGATGCAGATGGTGCTCAGGACACAATGCCCAGCTAAATGAACTTGAAATAGTTGATGAAAAGTCATACAAAAAAATATATTAGGCTGACCAGTGCATTGAAAATACATCTAAAAAGACTGTGCATGTGAAGCATCCTAGAAATTGCCTGAGGTTGGGAGAGTAAGTTCTATAATCCGAGCTGTTGTCACTCTTATAGATCTTAAACGAAGAAAAGAAAGCTCATGCTGTGAGCTACACACCGAATATCTGACAGTGATGAGTGAGCAGTCAGGGCCCTGGGGAAGTGGATACTCTTTCAGTGTTGAGTCTGAGGAAACACCAGGAGATTTTCTACTGCTTTCCTGTGCAGACATCAGCCCTGAGGCGGCAACCCCTCCATGCTCACGCCCATGAGTGAGTCACGCTGAAAAACCCAGCTGCATCCTCACTCACGCAGCATTAAATTCAACTGCCATCAGTTCCACAACAGCGTCTGAAAATGACACTGTCTCAATTTGGGAACAAAGTGATATATGATTGGATGTGTAGTAGTCCTGTAGCAAAAAAAACTACTTGCCACATCTTCTAAGGCTGATAAATGTATGAGATTGTCTAAGGATTTTGGCACACACTTTTTCAAACTTTCTATATTCCCCATGAACAGGCATACAGCTACATTCCTTTTTTAGTCTTAACCATGTGTTATGTAAATCTGTCTTAACATTTTTTTTGAATAACATTTGCACCTTTCATCATCATCATCATCATCATCATCTCCGCACTGTGCTTGAAGCCTTCTATACATGTCTGTTTAACTAAACTGTCCCTCGTATATGATTGTATATTAAGCTGTATAGTACAGTACTGTATGTTGTGCATGTTCATCCAAGTTTGTGTTACAAGGAGGTTTAAAATGATTTAGTCTTCCTGTTTGTAAAAATCGATCTCTGAAATAACAGGAAATTACACATAGGTAAAATTTTTGCCATGCACCAAAGGAAAAGTAAGTGTGCTAGGGGGACTCTGACCCAATCATCAACAACTTCAACTTTTCATTTAGAATTGAAAAGTGTTATGTTAGGTAACTGACCTTAGAGTACTGTATATTACAACGCTGATTGAGAAAATCCTTCTAAGTCGACTAGTAACCCAAAATAACAACCAGAACCTCAGGACAGTAATACAGCAGTAAAATGAACAATCATCCATAGATCTCCAAAGTAAGTCAATGGTTCCAAAACATTTTGGGCAAAGAATCCCAAATGGACTGTATACATTTACCATAGCAACCTCAAGCACTGAACATTCTGCATTGGCTAAAGTTTAAACTTATAAAGATAGTACTATTCTAATATTTAATTTCCTTTTTTTTATTAGTTTGGTAGATAATATCATGGATGTAAAATCACAGTTAGTAAACATTTGGGCATTTTTTATGTTTGCTTTTTTTACTTTTAATGTTGCACTGAGTGGTCTCTGTCAAGGAGTTTTCCAAAGTAGATGGATGGAGAAATATTTCCATTTTTATTGCTTAACTTCTGAGCTTGTGCAGTGTGCCAGAATAGGGAAAAAGACAAAAATAGCACATGCACTATATAATACTTGACTATATAATACTTAATATTTGCTTTGTTATGCAGACTGTAAGAAAGATGTGTCATTGCACACAAAACCTTTTTTAATTACAAAAATTTTTTTCATGAGCAACAGTAAAATTACATCAAAAATACAAAATGTTAGTTTACCCTGCATACTCCTCCTCTGCCAGTTTCAGTTTCACTGTTGACAGCAACTTGTTACTGTATAGTGCAGGTGCTACAGTATATGTTCGTCCAACTGATTATACATCAATGATCCAATAAGAAACAAGAGCTTCCTGCATGCAATGCATGTACTGTATCTCATGGCTCTTGTATACAAAGTGACTGTCTCTTGAGTGTTGCATTATCTTTCCTACTTCCGGCACCCCCCTGTGCGGCAGCCTGCAATGGCAGCTCTGCTCGTTTCCGAGCTTCTTTCTTATTTTCCTTTTTACATAATTATTTATACTTAAGTTTTAGCTATCTGATCCTGACATCATGCACTACCGTTTTGTGCTAGTTCTGGGCATTTTCTCTGGTCTTTACTACTTTTTTCACCCGTGTTTGGAGACCCGGCGTGTGGTTCCTTTAGATCAGCTGTTAGCTCTGCGCCCAACAGCGATGCTGCCGGCGAACAGACCCGATATCCCCGTCGAGGTGAGGAGGAAGAGACGGGGGTGTTGAGCCGGGAGGGAGCGTCATTGCCCGAGAAGGATACGTTACAGACCATCTATCCCTTCTGTAATCATGGGAAGTGTGAGATCTCTCGGAAATAACATGGACGAGCTAATAGCGCTAACCCGATCTCAGAGGGAGTACCAGCAGTATCATGATGCTAACAGAGTCCTGGCTAACACCGCTAACTCTGGACACAAAAGCGGCGCTGCCCGGTTTCCAGCTGCTGCGGGCGGACAGAACGAGAGAGAGCGGTAAGAGGAGGAGAGGGGGGCTGGTAGTGTTTGTGAACGACAGATGGTGTAACTCTGGGCACATCACTGTGAAAGAACAACTCTGCAGCAGAGACATTGAGCTGTAAGCCATTAGCATGCGTCCTTACTATCTTCCACGAGAATTCTCGCATGTACTCGCGATAACAGCGCATGTCCCCCCCTCGGCCAATGCAAAGGCAGCCTGTGACTCTCTCCACTCTGTAGCCAGCAGACTGCCAGGAGCCCTTTTTTTAATATCTGGCGACTTCAGTCATGTATTACTAGACTCTACATTGCCCACCTTCACCCAGTATGTGACATACCCCACCAGAGACAATAAAACATTGGACTTACTGTATGCCAATACAAAGGAAGCATACAGTTCATCACCTCTCCCTCCCCTGGGAAGATCTGATCACAACCTGGTGCACCTTGCTCCTGTGCACGAGCCCCTAGTGCGCAGGGTGCCACCAGTCACTTGCACAGTGCAGAGATGGTCGGAGGAGAGCGAGGAGAGTGTAAAGGACTATTTTGAGTCTACCGTGTGGGAGGTACTTTGTGACAACCACGGGAGGACATCGATAGCCTTGTCACCTGTGTGACGGACTACATTAACTTCTGTGTGGATAACACCATACCCACCAGGACTGTGTGCTGCTTCCCCAACAATAAACCATGGATTACACCAGAAATAAAAGCTGTCCTCAAGCAGAAGAGGAGGGCCTTCAAATCTGGTGACAAGGAGGAGCTGAAAAGGGTGCAGAGAGAGCTGAAAGGACTGATCAGAGATGGGAAAGACAGCTATAGGCAGAAGATGGAAAACCAGCTTCAGCGGAACAATGTTGGCGAAGTCTGGAGAGGCCTTAGAACCATCTCAGGCCACAAAGATCAAAACTCTCTGCTCATGGGGGATGTGAAGCGGGCACATGAACTGAATCACTTCTTTAACCAGTTTGATTCTTCTAGGATGTCTTTAACATTGGCTGCAGACACCCCCACTCCCACTGCTGCTGTTCCACCTCTGACCCAGACACTTTACACCTCCTCTATACACCCTGCTCCCCACCCCCAATCACAGCATCCAGTACACATCCAACACATGGCTCCAGCCTGTCTCTCTCAACCATTCAGGTCAGGAGGGAACTGAGGAGGATCAAAGCCAAAAAGGCAGCAGGTCCAGCTGAAATCAGCTCAAGAGTTGTCAGGTCCTGCCCAGATCAGCTGTGTGGGGTGATGGAGCTCATTTTCAACCTGAGCCTAAAGCTGGGGAGAGTTCCACAGCTCTGGAAAACCTCTTGTGTGGTACCAGTACCGAAGACCCCACATCTCAAGGACCTAAACAGCTACAGGCCAGTGGCTCTGGTGTCCCACTTGATCAAGACCCTGGAGCGGCTGGTCCTAGCACAGCTTCGGCACCTGGTGAGCTCATCACTGGACCCACTTCAGTTTGCTTACCAGCCTGGCACTGGAGTGGAGGATACCATCATTCACCTCCTGCATCGTTCCCTCTCTCACCTGCAGACTGCTCGGAGCACTGTGAGAATCATGTTCTTTGATTTCTCCAGGCCTTCAACACCATCCTTCCCACAATCCTGAGGGAAAAGCTGGCGTACACAGGAGTGAATCATCACCTCACAACATGGATACTGGACTACCTCACTAACCTACCACAGTACGTGAAAACTCAGGGCTGAGTGTCAGACAGGGTGGTCTGCAGTACGGGGGCCCCACAGGGAACGGTTCTGGCTCCGTTCCTCTTCACCATCTACCACTGCATGAAAAGAGCTCTATCCGGACAAATATGGTATGGGAAATCCCCGCTAAACTTTAAGTTTGCCAGATGTATGAGGCAGAGTGCTTGGAAATGTAG
>JAOVVA010000037.1:31805301-31817135 GCA_028565275.1 Leiocassis micropogon
TGTGTTTGATGATCAGAAACATTTTGTGTGACAAACATGCAAAAGAATAAGAAATCAGGAAGGGGGCAAATAGTTTCACACCACTAGATATAGATCTATCTATCTATCTATCTCTCTATCTATCTATCTATCTTTATATTTTGGAGAAAAATACTAATTATCATCAAAATTTTGCAGCCTAAATATATGCATTTTGTATTTAGCGTACAAAAAGATTTGGTACGGATTTGACCAGGTCTCTGCATGCATAGGCAGAAATTCCTAATAACCATTTTTTTTTGTGTATGAATAAATTATCTAACAATTTTATTTTCATTTTACATCTTGCAAACATATTTCCATGTGTCATAGGTGCAACCTGGTCCAAAAGAGGCCCATGTGCAGTAGTGCTTTTCCAGCATGGAGCAGCTGCCGGCTTGTCAGCATCCAGTGGCAGCCATGATAAATTGCAGCAGCCCAGCGAAACCCACAGTGACAGGCCCACTCATGACTCACTGCTCTTTTCCTTCCTTCAATTCAGACAAAGACCTGGGATTTAGGAGTTGGATGCTGTGAGATGGATTTTTTTCTCTCTCTTTTTTTTAAAATTTCTTTTCTAGGAAAAAAAACGAATTGTGAAGGATGATCCAGGCTCAGGAGAGAACACAGGAAGACAAACAATTCCTTTTTTCCCACTGAATGTATTTTATTCTTTCAGACCTGTTTTTCACATTTTGATTGCTAAACTTACAAACTTGCATTTGTCTACAGACTCAGAGACATGAACCCGGAGTTTGTCAAATTTATTAAAGCATGAAAGCTGTTTTTGAGGCAGGGAGTGGTCCTGAATATGAATGCCTGATCTTTTTGAAAATGTGTTCTTGAACTCACTTCAACCAAATCATGGTGCGATCCACATAAAATGTAAATACTGTCCATACTCTACAGTATGACTCACAATGATTAAAATGATTGGTTTAAATTGTCTCACTATTTTCAGTTTCTACCAGGAAATGAGTTATTAACTTACTATATTTAAAATAGGATTTAATAAGACTGAAGCAATGTAATTAACTTAGTGTTTACCCTGCCTGTATGGTTAAAATACTCTTATAAAAGAATCCAAAGAAAAAAAATCCAAAAAGCATTGCACAAGGGGAGTTCCAATCAAACCAGGACCTTTGATTGTGCAGAATAAAAGAACACCGTTATGAGTGTAAAAAATATCTTTATTTCTCTATATAATCTCCTGCTACACTAATACACCTATCCCAGGGTTTCACTAGTGCTTGGATACCATCAAAATAGAAAGTTGTCTCAGTATCATGTCTGAAATGACGGCCTCCTAAAAACTCATAAAAATGGCTTGAAGTGAGGTCAGGGCTGTACAGGAGATGTGGCCATAACAAATTCCTGTAATGTGCGAGTGGTGCTCGTGAATGATTGTGTGTACAGTTCCTACTGTTTCTTCAGCAGGTTGGCAACAAGTTATCCATGGATTTTCAAGGATCAGTCATTACACTCACTGACTGTTCACAGGAATGTCTGGGCTCAGGCATAAACAGGAAAAGGCAACTAGATGAAAATAGTGCATAGAATTTTGCAATTCTGTATATACAAATGAGGTGGAATGTGTGAAACTCACCAGATAAGATAGATTTGGCTTTAAAAACAAGTGTGAAAAATGCCTTAGAAAAACAGGTTCCAATTTTTATCTTTTTGTTGTTGTATCTTTTGTACCTTTACATTGTTTTATTCAAAAATATTTCAAATTTATTTATTTTTATTTATTTCAAAAATACAGTATGAATGTGGTGACTTTAACAAGATTTTACTTTTTAATCGTCCTTACTAAGAAAATAGCAATGAAAAAACATCCTTGCTCTTTTTTTCACTTGGTCTTTGGGACAATAATAAGCCATTATTGATTATTTATTTGTACAGATTTCAGTATATACCTCTTTCAAATAGTTGAGATGTCATTTTATGCTAAAAGTATCAATGCATTTACAAATAGCAAATGCTAACAAATTTGTGAGGTGGTGATATTGAAGTGTATTTAATCCCACTTTATATTTTGTGGTATGATACAGAGCACTTAAAAAAAAGCACAGCATCTAGTTGATTTTATTTTAGCATAGCCCACATCAACTGGTTGGTGGAGATGGCTGAAAAAGGTTAAAAAAGGTTAAAAAAGGTGCTTTACCAAAAAGTTCAGCAGGACATAAAAGGGTTATATGAATTGGAATGCAGATAACTTTTAAAGTAAAGCTTTACTATATGCATTTTATACGTGAAAAATACATACTAGGTACAAAAGGTGTGTGATTGAGAGTGTACAGTATACTAAGAGTTTAGATTTTAATGAACATAATTAAAAATGAAAGATGTGTTCCTTATGGCAGAACTGGCAGAACATAGTCAACATCTCTTAATGAACTGTCCTAAGCCATTACCAATAAGGTGAGGGGTTATAAATTGAATATTAAAAAGCACAGCAAAAGAAACAATCATAGTTTGGAAATGGACTAAATTCTGTTGGCTAGAAAGTGTAAAGCTAATACCATAACTTCAAATATAATTAATACTTCTAATAAAAGCCAGACATTTTATCTCAGGGGTTTCTCAAGGTTTTGCACTAGGGAAAGTTTTTAGCAGTTTATGTGTGGTGCGGGATGGAGAGCCGCACCACGAGATGTTTTAAAGATAAGAGCCCTGACGCAGGGCTTTAGAGGGGGTCGATGAAATAGGAGTTTGAGAGAGTGCTTATGATATGCATGGGAAGACCTCCCCGTTTGGAGATGGCGTGGGATTATTAATTAGAAACTTAAAAAGAAATAAAGAAAACGAGTTCCACGAGAACGGACGGGGCTCTGGAAAATAAAACAAAACTTATATCCTATCGGGGCGTTCGCCCTTACCGAGGATTTATACGAGAGAATATGTATTTGTGCTTTGCATTATAAACTTAAACACAGAGCGCACGCTAAACTGAGGCGTGTTGCTCTCTCTTTCTCTCGCCGGTGACTTAGGGAGGCAGAGGCTGGGTCTTTTGCTTGCTTGCTTTGTCTTTGGCCCTGATACCTTACCGGTGCTACCTAAATGATCACACGAAGTGCGGCGGCATCAGGACCCTTATATAGACATGACGCCAGGTGCAGCGTATCCAGGCTGATTGCAGCGTTGCCTGGCAACCGCGTGTCTATAAATCGCCGCGCCTTTGCCTGTTTAGAACTCCACGTGGTAGTAGCCTGCGGATCTGCCCGTTCCAAACAGTGCAAAGCATTTTTGCGCGGTTCTGCCCCTCATGAGACCCGCGTCATTTTTTTCTTACTACACACTATGTTGGTTATGTGACCTATTGTACCAAAAGTCTTGCTAATGTTGGCAGCTTAGTGCTTAAGGTGTACTAGTAAACAGAAGGTTATGACTTAAAAACCCTTAAAAGTTAAGACCTATACTTTCACAAAAAAAATTTTTTTTTAAGCATCTGTAATGGGAGCCATAAAAAACAGTTTCTTTGTAGAGCCCTATCACAGAATAGGAATGTAATTTAATGATAGTACTGTATCTGTATCTGCTTAGCTCTCCACATATCCATATCTTTCTCTGTATCTGTACTTGGGACCCAAGCACTATGACACCAACCCTAAGACATGATAGAGTGTGAAGGGCCCAATTGTTCTAAAGATTTTTTTCTTTTTCTTTTTAGCATGGGTTTTTTTTTTGTAGGTCTTATTATGCTCAAAAAATCAATGAAATCATCAAACCGGGCCAATGTGATCAAAAGACATTGAGATTGCAAAATAGTGAAGGGATTTTATTATATATACTGTATGATAACGGTCTAGTGGGTAATAACTTCCTGTGTGACATCATATGGAGTGACATAGATTTTTTAAAATTATTATTTAGTTGGTTTATTGTACATTTCATGATTGTATTTCCAAAAATACAAACAATTAGTAGGCTTATTTAGACTATAATTCTGACCGGGAGATTCCTAAGGAAGAATTCAATGAGCATTGAACACTGTTCTTTTATTAATGAAAGTTGTCTTTATCCCACAAGCTTCATTTTTAACCTTTGGTCTCCAGCCTGTATTTGTACCTGTTTAGAAAACATTTCCTGTTCATTTGGAATAATAAGGTATTAACCATCCAAGCCATCTTGCCCTTTTGCTAAGGGTGCATAAGCCTCACCTGCTTGCCTGGATGCGTAACTTGAATTTTATCTCCCTTAAAATGTCATTTCAAGTTAATTAATTGTTTTTTTTTTATTATTTTCTAACCTTTAAGATAGCTCAGATTTTAACACGATTTAGCAAGCGTTGTTGGCTCAGTAAAAACCAAAGCTCTTGGTGGATGCAATTTTCAAGGCCAGATGACTTTTATTTGGACAGCTAACAAGTGGTCCTCAATGATTCACATGGGATTTTTTGAGAACACAGCTCTTCTGTCAGCTGAAACTAAGACTAAATTAATAACTTGAACATAAAGTGTTATACATAAACATATTGCAGATTAGGCCATACCACAAAAAAGAAGTACACTGGATCACATTAGCATATGGCATCTAACAAGATGTTGAACAGAACTGCTGAGCATTGTGGATTATTCACATGACAGACTACCACTGTCACTGCTGTCTGTCTGTTAAATGCTCTAAAACCATTTTCCCCTTGACCGAAAATAAAAGCTCTTCTTGTCAGGTTTAATGGATAATTTGGGTACACATGGGAGCGTGCTTTCCTTCTCTGCCTTACTGAGAAATGTAGTAGGGAGGCGGAATTTGTTTCAATTTAGCATATATGACTGATACAATGGATGATACAAGGTAAATATTAATAGGATCTGAAGCAAATCGTGGCATCCAAGTCAGTGGCTGAATCACACAGACATTGATAATTCAAATGAGCTGGCCAACGGTTGACAGATCTCGGTAATATGAAACAAGGAATGGAAAAAAAAGAAAAAGCAAACGTCAAAATATAGGGAAGACGTCTGCCTTGAAAACAGGCTACCCCTTCGTTATGATGGGCTTAGCATGAAGATGGCATATCATAATAGACAGGTGGAGAATGAATAGTCTTATCATCCTCATTTGTGGTGGCTTTGACAATAATTAACCCATAATACTTATCAGTTCTATTTCAGGGGAAGTGAAATAAAATCTAAATAAACACTTGAAAAACACTCAGCTTATGGCATCTAATGTCAGCAAGCTACTCACATTCAGCGCCCTTTTGATTGGCACTAGATGTGCTGTTAGTGGAGGATTAGTGCTGATAGTCTACAATGTGAATAACTGATTGCTTTCAAGATGGCATCAGGCACACACGTTGTAATTTAAAACTTGTTCACTTGCTGAAAGCAAAAAAAAAGAAAGAAATATGCACTGTATACACATGTACTGCTGTCTGGTCGCAAGCTGGCTAATGAACAGATTAAAGTAAATTACACTTTTGCTTACCAGAATTATTGGTTTCTTGGACATTTTGCAAATAATATGATATACAAAGGGTATCCGAGTCAAATCAGGAGGCAATATCATGTAAATAAAGGCATAAATAGGATTTGGATGGTGAAAACATTTTGAATGAGGCCGTACGTGAATGATGACTCTGACCGAAGTGTCTCAGAGCCGACTGTCGTCGTTCCTGTGATCATTTATCGAGTGAAACACCTGATCCATGAAAGCTGGAGGATAACTATTTACAAAGTTGCTGAGCATATGCATCTGTACACATGTCAACATGAAATATGAACTGTACACAGAAGCATTAGTTTGATATCAAAATAAAAATCTAAATACATGTAACTGCTATGTGGACACCAGTCCTGTATACATGGTGATGCTGCTACAGTACTTAACTAACTTTGCACAGCTGCCTGAATAGCTACATACCCATTTAAAGTATTTCTGTCTGTTTTAAGCAATAAAGCCTACAAAGTGCTAGGGTGTTACCATGATTGGGCTTTGCCATTACACTTCATGCACACAGAAGTCAAAGCAACACACATTTAATGATTTAACAAGAGGGAGAAAACTAATTAATAGATTCATTAATTACTTTTTTTCACAAATCCATACTTTACTTGAATAGTTTTGTTAGTAGATTTTTTTTTTATTTTACTGTTACTTCACTACTGTACATCTTAAGCAAATATTTGTACTTTTTACTTCACTACATTTGTGCATGGCTTTGCGTTACATAATCACAGCATCATGTAGCAGGTTTTTGTAAATGAGAAGTACATTTCTAAATGTTAATGGAGTTCTGCTTTTACTTAAATAATATTTTACCTGGTATATCTACAGAATTTGTGAACTTTATCCACCTCTGCCATGAATCACATGGCACAAGACTTTGTATCTCTTACTTGATCAAACACTAGTCTGAAAAAGAGACTACAACAAACAAAATAAACTATAAGATTAAATGAGAGTTTAACTTCAATAGTGCTAGAGTCACTGGTCACAAAGCAGTCTACAGTATGCTCTCTCACTCACTCATCGTCAATACCACTTTATTTCTTGTACCGAGTTGCGGGAGGCCTTAGAGCCTATCCCAAGAGACTTACTGTAGGGCACGAGGCAGGGTACTCCCTGGACAGGGTGCCTATCCATCGCAGGGCTCACACACATACACACACTCGCATGCTCATTCCCACAATATAGGCAATTTGGGAAACCCAATTAGCCTAATCTGCTTGTCTTTGAACAGTGGGAGGAAAATGGAGTGCCCGGAGGAAACCCACCAAGCACAGGGAGATCATGCAAACTCCATGCACTCAGACCCCAAGGAGGCAATCAAACCTGGAACCTAGAGGTGCTAATCATACTGCCTTCTATAGTATAATATAAATGATAAAATATTCTCAATCATAGAATACACAATTGAAAAATAATGTATTATTTTACTCTACCATGTAAAGAGTATCGCAAAATTGTGAAGATGTCTAGACATAGATGTACAGAAGCATTCCGATAGTGTTTTGTGTAACGTTCTCGCTGAAATGTTCAGGAAGTCTTCATCTGGAGAATAAACCAACCTGAAAATTCATTCCACCATCACAGAATGTGTTCTTTCTATAGTATATACTATCAATCAGCCAAGCTTCATTTGCACAGATGTTGTAAGAGGTGATTGAAACTGAAACTCTTCTTTTTTTCTTCCTCTTCTTCAAAATGAAGAAAGCTGGCTGCAGAATTACTTCGCGGTTGCAGAACCAAGATGGAAAGACAGCCAATAAAAATGTCTCCTTGGGGAGGTGAGAAAATGTTTGTTGGCTAGAATCAAAGGATTTGATTTGAGAAGCTACAGAAAGGCCATGTTGAGTGCAGACCACATACTGTAATACTTCCAGGGTCATCCACAGTGCTTGGTTGAACAGTTCATGTTGGCCTTATTGATGAGCATCAGGATTGAAAGTATACTTTTCCATTCATTTGGGTCTATAGTCACCTGTGAGTTTAGGATAGAACTGGGGCCCGTGTAGCTGAGAGGTAGCAAGACTAACTGCTGCATCACAATGCCACTGAATCACAGAACCATGCTTTTAAATTGGAACATTCACTAAGTATTGCCTCCATGGGGAATAGGGAAACTTTCAATACTGGTCAAGGACTCAAAATTAATTTGAGAAGCTACACAGAGCTACGTAGAGTAAAGACCATGCATTCTGCTAAATTCTCAGTCGTCTCGAGACCACCACAATCATTCCATCACATTCTGAATGTTAATTATTTTTACAAGGTTTTTGATAGTGATAACACCGAGCAGAGCTGAATAGTAATGCCATGCTCATATGCCTGTCCTCTGTGTTCTGGATATTCCCTTTATATTAGCGTAATCTACTCGACAATTTTAGCCACAGAAGGATAATGAAATTCTGAAAGAGGACATGTAATTACAGAGAGACAGCACCGGATCACTTTCTGTAGGCTGTCCCCAGTAACATGTTAACATTCAGCATGTAGGAAAATCTCAACGTTCCTTGTGCTATCTTATACAGCTCAGCCTACACGCACCCATCAATCAACTAGGCCTCATTTGCACAGATTTTGTGTGGCGTGATTGAAACCGAGACTCATCCCTCTTTCTCCTATTCTATTTTTTCCCCACTATTCAGTCGTGTGTCTGTGTGAGGCAAGAAGAGGCGCAGCAGGCCTTTGACACTGGGCACATTAGCAAGACTTCAGTTCGAAGCCTGAATTCATTTGTAAGAGAAACGTACTGATCTGCTGCGAAAGGACTTACACAATCAGACCTGATGAGCATCAATTTCAGTAATAAGCTTGTCAGTCCAAGTGATGGATATGGCATGTGCTCAGAAGTGGGCAGGAAACGTGTCATACTGAACCTCAACTGCACTGAAGTCTAGATATATTCTTGATGAACACTTTTAATTACAGGGTTATAGCCTTTGCAGTAGATTAAAGTATTGGTCGTGTTTATGCTTTGTTTAAAAGAGCACTCCTTCCTAAAAGACACAAATAAATGGTTTCGGTTAAGACTACATCTGAAGGGACAATTTATCATCTGTGGTACTATGGGTTCTGATTTTAAATGGTAATTGGTCTAAATTGCTTTTAATGAGAAACACAACAAGATTCACTAGATGACAAATGACTTAACAAGGGATCTGAATTTTCTCCCAGCCTGGCTAGGACCTTACTGTGTTATATTGCACAAATCATTCTATTAATGCTTGTTAATTGTCTGCCAAAATGTGATTAAATTATTAATCACTGCCTTGAGTGGTCATAATTATCCATCCACACCAACACATCGCCTCGTGGTTTTGCAAGGCTAATGAGCGCTGGTGGCACAAATAAGTCAATGGCAGTGCCTGTACAGGTCTCAGTGTGTTCCTAGTGTATTTTCTAAACTTATTTTTTTTGCCTCTGTTAGATGTATTAGATAGACAGTGGAAGTATGCAGTATGCAGACCATCTAGTTATTGGTGGTGGTTGAGGTTGTGTGTGTGTGTCTGTGTGTGTGTGTGTGTGTTGTGGGAGGTGGGGGTGTTTAATGGGGTATTGTGTTATTTCCATTACTGTAAGTAATAAGACTAGGTTTTACCACAAACTTTTTATATCAATGGAACAAAGCTGTGCATTTTCAAGCATGAAATCATAAAGAAAAATAATAACAAAAAATGTGCTTTGGGTTTCTGTATAATATATGTGACTAGCCAATGTGTGATGTATTTATGATTTAATGGTTGAGTTTGGGGTTACAATTATGAAGTTAAAACATTTAATAAAACTGGAATATAAATAATGAGTAAAATATAAATAATAAAGCAATAAGCACTGGAATGAACATAAAAAAAATAACTGTACTACTGTTGTTGACAGCATGTTTTTGACAAAGTGTTATTTTCATGACTGTAACACATTTCATTAAGAAATCATAAATTTTATAATAATGATGTGAAAATGGTTGAAAACTTCCTTTTTAAATTAATTTTATGAGCAGGATGATAAAGGAGTTACTTTTAACAAATGCAGTGATAAAAACAATCAGTCTGCCGAAATGTGTGCAAACTTTGCTCATTAACTGCATTTTTCTTGAACACCCTAATGAATAGAAGCATGCTCAATCATTCAAAAGTTTTTTATTAATATTTGTTTTTGTAATTCTTTTAATTCATTAATTGTTTTTACTAGTTTTGAAAATTTTCTGAATATACATTTAATTGTAAACTCCTCTGACCCCCAACCTCCCCCCCCATGGACAGAGGAGTCCATGGTCAACTCAATGACTAAAAGATGCCCAGGTCCTGTGGCTGAAAGCAACCCCTAATCATCACCTCTCCACAGCTAACAATGGGCATGAGGGTGTTTCTGCTGAAATGCATTGTTCGGGAACTCTTGTGGTTTGTTTAGATGCAGTTTTGGGAACTGCATTCATCCTTCCATATATTTTTGTTAAATAAATAATGGCATGGTGAAAAAAAGTTATGCAGTATGTTGTTTATCTGAGGTTGTATTTGCCTAATACTTAGACGCACTTTGATCAGATGATTTTTATTGTTTTTTTTGTTTTGCCTTTTACACAAGAAATTAGGGTCAAGTGCCTTTCCTTTTATTCTTTTTATACTTTTTTCTGATCAATTTTTTCACTGCCAATGTCCCTACCATAAGCCTACAACTGCCAGGATGCCCATATATGCAATCTACTGTAAGCTTCTCCAAGCAAAGTAACAATTAAAAATTTACTCATCAATTGCCAGAGATGTTCTACTCAACTAATATAAATCAGAGTGGTTTGTGTTAGTGTGTGCATGCTTGGGGAATACAAATAGTATCTAATCTCGCATCGCTCGGCTGATTTGGTGGAGTCATAATAAATACGATAACTTAATTAAATCACGTCAATTAAACATCAATTAAATGCAAATCATCCTTTTGTAAATGTAAATTAGCAGGATGAAAGTTTACCCAGTCTGAGCAGTAAAGGGTCTGGAAATAAATAGAAAGTTGGTATGTACAGAAAGTTGGTATGTACAGTTGACCTTAACAGCAAGCTGGCACTCTAAAATAGCAGTTGAGAATGGTCTTTACAATGTGGTATTCAAAGGCATCATAACATTTTGCTGATGGTGTGATAAAGGAATGAAAGATACGTCAGATTGTAAAAAAAAAAAAAAAAAAAAGAGTTAATTTCTTTATGTAAATTTATATACTTTTTTTTACTAAACATGGTCCAATACAAAAGTGTCCATTATTGCATTCAGGACTACTATGCAAAAGTGTGACACAACCTTGTTCATTTCTATGGTATCAGTAATGTAAGTAGACCAAATCCCAATTAGCCTGACCACTCTATGTAGTGCAAAATTCGGGCTGATAGGAAGCCAGTTAGGATTCTCATGGGGCATAGTTTATAGTGATTGCTAGCTAGATAATGTCAAGTTCCCTTTTAAAAGCTACACTCGATGCTGTGCCGAAAGCGCTATGGGAAACGTTTTGTCGTGACCGGTTGTGAAGCACGTGTGTGTCAAACACGCCAAAATTTTTGGCATATATAACCTCGGTCAGGTGACATCATTCGATTAGGTGCACCTGGAGGTTATAAATAGGCATGAACCGGAAACATCCTCAGATCTTTTTGTCTTCAGGATCCGCTTTGTGAGTGTGCGTGTGTGCAAGCACTTTTTTAAAAGAAAGCGAAAATAGGAAGTGTCTTATTACTCACCAGAAAGATGGCAGAATTATATACGAGTCCGTCCCTCCAAGTAGAAGAATATCTTGCTGAGGGCGATCTCCTCGCTTTCTGTTTTCAGTGTTTGGGGGAAGAGCACGCTATCCTCGGGCTTGAAGGAGCAGGTAAGTATTGCGATTTCTCCCTATTAAAGTCCCTCGCGCTCGGGTTCGCCGTTTTTTAAAACAAAACCGTGAGCCGCGACGCATTTTTCGCATGCATATCTGGCGGAAGCACACGAGACAGAATTTTCCTTTTCTCTCGCTCTCTCGCCGGATCATGAGCCTTACCTTCCACTTCTCAAGCGCGCTTCGGCGCTTCTTGTGAAGGGGGGAAGAACTTTCTCTCTCGCTTCCACGGAGATAGAAACTATCACTTCAGAGCGCTCCTCTAGTGATGAGCCAGTGTATTAGTTGTTAGAGGTGGTGACGCGCGGTCTAACGCGTACACCTCGATTCGCCGTAAAAATAAATAAATAAAATAAATCCCCCAAACGCTCAAAGTCAGACGACAGGTTCCTGTCGGGTGGCCGGAGGAGGGGCCTCAATGATGGCCCCTCCCCGTCCTGGCGACCTCCATGAGTTAACTCTTTCATGGAATAAGCCGTATTTATCCCGTGTTTTTGTGCTATTGACATCGA
>JAOVVA010000037.1:31822993-31834843 GCA_028565275.1 Leiocassis micropogon
ATATACATTTATATATATAATTTATACATTTATGTGTGTATGTGCGTGTGGGTGGGTGTGTGTGTATTTATTTTTTTCCGAATGGTCAAAAATTCCCATAATTCCCACATACTCCTAAACCTTGTGGAAAACCTTCTCAGAAGGCAAAGCAGTTATAGGAGCAACGGTTGGAAGATTAATGTTAATGCTAATGGGCCTGATATACAGTATGTATATATATATACTGTATATGTGAAATCTGAAAAAAGTGAAATCTGGTGTGTTGCTCTTTGTTTAATCGTTAAACAATCGTTAATCGTTAATCGTTGTTTGTAATAACAAAAATACATACAGTAGTAATAAAAAAAACGGTGCCCCTAAAGTCACAAAATGTGATTCTTTTTTGTTTTTTATTTTGTGCATACAAAATACTACACTGCACACAGCTAACCACAAAAAAATGATCAGTTCAGATCAAGCAGTAATATATCAACAAAGTGTCTGTGTAAACCAGCTGCCTGCATCCCCCCAAGCGTTCTTTTACACTTATGCAGATCAATAACTTGTGTGAACAAACAAAATAAGTTGTTCCACTGGATAATATTTTGTGTCCACAAGATTACAATCACAACTTTTGGGACTTTGGAAGCTCTGTAAATTTTTTACCCGGCTACTTTTTATTTTATTTTTAAGGGCTAAAAAAGGACTGCTAGTGCCTGAAATGGATTAATCAAATTGATTTTTCTTCTTAAATATCTTTTTGATTAGTTTTACTATTTTACTGTATATTTATTCTTCTGAGATGGATTGGTACCCTGTCCAGGATGCCCCCCGCCTCATGACCAAAGTCTCCCCAGATAGGTTTCAGGCCCCTGCCACACAGGCATGCCATACAGGATGAGTGGTATAAATTTTATTAGATTCAATGCTAAATAACTTTTTACAGATTTATTTTTAAATAATGTTAGGTCACCCTGATCCCCCACATGGTTCCTAGTGTTCAGTGAGGTTCAGTCCACTCAAGATCTTACACACCAACAAACCTTAATAAATAAATGACAAAGTCTTGTTTTTTGCACAGGGGAGTTATCATCCTGGATACATTGTCTTGGGCTGCTCAGTTTCAGTAACAAAAGGAATTTGTAATGCTAAAGCAAACACATTCCATACAAGTGTGTGCTGTCTCCTTTGGGACAAAATCAGTTTGGGGAATACTTACATATGGGTGTAATGTCAGGTGTCCACAATCCTAAAACTATCTATAAAAATACATTGCTTATAATCTCTTTTAACATTTGCATGAGCTAATTAAATTAACTTGTTTTCAGAAAGCTCCCATAGGTTCTTAATCACCTACAAACTTTTCATGCAAAAACCCATATACAAAGTGCAGTGAGCAGAATGTATCACTACCGCTTTACACATTCTAAAGAGGAAGACAGATTCTGGGCAGCATTTTTCTAAAGATAACCGAATAGATAAGTACTATAGGCGAAACTGAAAGAAATGAAAGCAATTCATGACAGACATTGTCAGTAATAAAGGTATAATTGATAGTACTAAAGTTATTATTATTAGTATTACGGTTTTTTTATTTAGCTATTTATTGTATTTTATTTAGCTGTTTTTTCTTTTCAAAATGCCCTTTCTATTTCAAAATGCCCTTTCTATTTCAAAACAGCACATCCGCCAATAGCTTCCTCTGTTTCCATTATGTAGGCAGCTCTGTTTCTTTTATAATCCCTTTTTCATGATGTCTGAAATGACTAATGCTGACAATTAAAAAAGCAATATTTTATGTATAAAGATTTTGTTAATTCAGCACATGACTTGAATACATTCAAGGTATTTGGCCAGTTCATTTTGTTTTAAGAGTATTCAGTTTTTAATCAACCTTTAACTATGAAACCTGTTATATTCACCTTAAATATATTAGTAAGCAGATATATAACACATTCACTCACCCATCATCTATATCTCATAAGGTTGCAGAGAGCACTTATGGGACGAGACTTATGGGACGAGGCGGGGTACACACTGGACAATGTGCGAATCCATTTTAGGGCACACACACACACACACACACACACAGAATTCTATGTATTTTTGTTTTTTTATCTATCCATATCTATTAAAATTCCTATTATTTTCTTCTGACTTATTTCTGAACTTTGGCCATACAAATGTCCAATTTGACATCCCAACAAAACACCTTGGGACCTTGACACTTGAATCAGACAGACAGACAGACAGATAGATAGATAGATAGATAGATAGATAGATAGATAGATAGATAGATAGATAGATAGATAGATAGATAGATAGATCACAAAGAATGAAACTCTGCTGCCATCTGGTGGATGAATTAAGTCAGTGTATTTATGATTAATTTTAAGATGTAAGTACTATATGACAGAAGTAAAGAAAAGACTAAATTATGCATCAGGGGTATTCTGCTAACACTAACCAATTATAGTGCATTATGGAATTGACCATCTTGGATGTATTTTGGGTATGAAAGAATCCAAATAATATATTATATAGTAAATAGTGTGTTGTGGATTTGCTTGTGACACGAGATAAATTCTACTTTCCTTTAATAGCCCTTTGCCTAAATATAAATTTATAATTGGGTATTACTGGGTATTACGCAGTAATACCCAGTCTGATTTAGATTCTAGATCTAAATCTAATGAGTGTCAGTCTTATTAATAAAATATATTATTCATACTTATGTAAACATGCACACAACGCATTGATCAATCGAACGTCCCTTTGATTAAGTTTTGGATAATCAATCAGGTATCTTAGGTAGTACAGTACATTTATTCCTAACCTCCTTCCAATAATTTACACCTCTGCCGACTTTTATTCGCGCTCACTGTCATGGCGCGTGAGTCAGACTCTTATTTTGGAGTGTCGCTCCTGATGCACATTCGGAAGAAGGAAATAATGAGCCGTGTCTACAAGTAGACTGCAATCAGTCTGAGGTCGCGTAGAAGGTAAGTCATTAAAAGTTGTAGGTATAACAGTTGAGTAGTAGATGATGGAGTAAATGGGGAGGTTTGACTCGGGGTGGTTGTAAAAGACGGCGGTGTGGGGGAGCTGTAGTTAGTAGTAGTGTAGATGGGGAAAGTGCAGGTTTTACGTTAACTTACTTAACTCACACACGCAGCGTTAGCGTTAGCGCGAGCTCTACAGCTGGACGATGATGTCATGCTCTTCTTAGAGAGCGACAGTTTTTTTCAGGCTGTAAAGCGCCCCTGCCTGTGAAATATGTGTATGTTTCTCAAGGAAGTCGCGTTTAAACTTCGGCATAATAACCGGTGTTTTTGTTGAAACCTAGCCAGCGGGCTAGTCTGAAGTTAGCGGTGCTGCTAGCTGGCTGTCGAGTTGCCAAACACTGGAGTTGAAGGCTTTTTTCGGTTACAGGAAATATCCACGAGGCTGTATCCTAAATACCTTTGCGCCAGAGGCACAGGGCACTAGGTAGTGTATTATACTGTGGCACTACTTCAGCCAGGTCAGGGCGCGTGTCTAGGCAGTGGAGGTGTGTTTGGGAAGGGCAGATAGAGAAAGCTGATAAGGCGAGTGACAATAAGGGAGCAAAGAGAGACTGTACTGTACTGGCGACAGCGCTATCTGTGTTTGTGTTCTGCTAACAAAATAATGACGCCATACTAAAGCATGTAATGTATATACGAGGCTTATTTATAATCGTAAATGAAGTATATCTAAAAGTGAAAATAGATTTGAGGTTTTGAGGTCACTGATACTAAACAGTATCCAGAAATGATAGTTTATGAAGTCTATTGTGTGTGTGTTTATATACAGTATGTGTTAAGGAAAAGACTAAGAAATTATATATATATATATATTAGTGTGTATGTACAGTGTTGTGAGAAGGTATATGTGTTGAAATAGTGTGTATTTACTTTTTTGTGTGTTGTACTTAAATATATCCAAACAGATAATCAAACAAATTTTAATTTTACAAAAAGACAACCAGAGTAACTACAAAATTTAGTTTTTAAATGGTGATTTCATTTATTGAGGGAAAAACGGCATAACAGAGTAGGAGAGTTCCATAGGAGAGTTCCATAGGAGAGTTCCATAGGAGAGTTCCATGGCAAAGCCACTGCTGAGCAAAAAGAACACAAAAGCCAAAAAACATTTTGATTATTCCCAAGGCTTTTGGGAAAATATCCTGTAGACTGATCATACTCAAGTTGAACTTTTTGGAAGGTGTGCGTCCCATTACATCTGGCATAAAACCGACACAGAATTTCATAAAAAGAACATCATAACAATCAAACATAGTGGTTGTAGTAGTGCGATGGCTTGGGGCTGCTTTACCATAATTGATAGAACTATGAATTCTGCGCTCTATCAGAAATTCCTGATGGAGAATGTCCGGCCACCAGTTTGTCACCCCAAGTTCAAGCGCACTTGGATTATGCAGTATGATCTGAAACACACCAGCAAGCCTCTGAATGACACAAAAATAATAATTAAGGTTTTGGAGTAGCCTTATCAGAGATGCTGTGGCATGACTTTAAACAGGCTTTGTTCGTGCTTGAAATCCCTTCCAATGCTGCTGAATTAAAACAGTTCTGCAAAGAATAGTGGACCAAAATCCGTCCACAGCAAGTTGGACTCATTGGTAGTCATCACAAAGGCTTGATTGCAGTTTTTACTTCCAATGGTGACACAACCAGTTATTAGGTTTGGTGGCAATTACTTTTTTATATAGAGCCAGGCATGTTTGGACGTTTTTTTGTTTTGTTTTTTTCCCTTAATAAATGAAATCATCATTAAAAAAAACTGCATTTTGTGTTGATTTGGGTTATCCTTGTGTAATGTTAAAGTTTGTTTAATGATCTGATTCATTTCAGTATATATATACACTACCGTTCAAAAGTTTGGGGTCACTTTCTAACACCATGATGGTTCCTGATTTTTATTTCTTTCTACATTGTAAAGGAATGCTGAAGGCATCCAAGAAATGCATTAATCTCCTTTGAACAGTTGATATTGAGATGTTTCTGCTACTTCTGCTCTGTAATGACTTCATAACGCCTCTGATCTGAGGTACTGTTAATTGGTCATTTTTCAGACTGATAACTCTAAATGAACTTCTCGCCCTCCTGGGATGGCTTTCATGAGAGCCAGTTTCATTATGGTGCTTGACGGATTTTGCAAATGCACTTGACAATACTGTTCTTGCAAGAACTAATACAGAAAGGCTGACCTCTGTGTCTTAAAATAACAACTAACTGTTGTTTTTGTTGTTGTTACGTAATTACCTAATTCCATATGTGTTATTTTATAATTTTGAAATTCCCAGTATTGTTGTAGAATGTAGAAAATTAATCACTAAACAAAAACGAAGAAATTTGCAAGTGACCCCAAACTTTTGAACGGTAGTGTATATTATAAAGCATTTATGAGGTCAGGCACTGATGTTGACAATCTCCGTTCTAATTTGTCCCAAAGGTGCTACATCCCTTGCTACAAAGTTGGAAGCATACAGTAGCATTGTCCAGGATGTCTTGGTATGCTGAAACATTAAGACTGCCCTTATCCTGGGGATAAGATGCCTGATTGGAACAACTGAATTGACATTAACAGGATTGTCCAAATACTTTTGTCCATATAGTATACATAGTAGCCTAATGTTGGTTAATGGTACTTCCACTGTCCACTGATGTGACTTCCATAATGTATCTGCAAAAATCAATAACCACAATTTACCTATCTTCTAATGCCGACATCTACAGTAGCATGATATTTAATAAGCATTTTAAAAGGGAACATGACAGTGAGTTGAGCATACTTCCTTAGTCACCAAATCTGCAACGAATCAGCACCTTTGGGATGTGGTAGAGCAGAAGCTTCACAGCAGAAATGTTTAGCTGACAAATATGCAGCAATTATGGGATGCCTTCATGTCACCATGTACCAGAATCTTAAAGGAATGCTTTCAACACCACCTGAAATCCATCATGAAGAAACAGCTGCTTTGAGAACTGAGCAGCATCCTACCCAATATTAATATGCTCTTTCTAATAAAGTCTATAAAGCTAATTCTAAGAGCTAGCTGCTCTTTATAAAATAATTTTAAAAATATATATATAATATAATATAAAATTATATAAATAAATTATAAATTATAATAATATAAAATTAATTTTTTTAGTTGTTTGTATTCATTCAGATTTGTAGACAGTGGAGCGGCTCGCCACTTCATGTCCCAGGGTGCTCTCCTGTCTGTGTTACCTTCTGGCTCTCGCTTTTAGTTATTCTGCCAATCTTGCTGGAGTCCCTGCTTGCACCCTGCACAAAATGTACATTATGCTTAACCATTAGGTGACAATATGCATACCTAATCGTCTGTGTTTCCTTTTCTCTCCCTCTCTCTTTGATCCATCCTAATGACTTACATCTGGTTGAGGTTCTTATCATTGAGAAACCATGCACCTAGAAACCATGAAGATGGCTCTGGATTGCAAATAATGTGAACAGATTTGTTATTATGGCTTTGGACTATAATTGGTATAACAGCTTTAGAACTGCAATTGCGCTAAAGATGCCATTTTCATAAATCTTAATAAAATAAAATGTATATTTAAACTGTAGTTATTTCCTACATATATAGATAACAGGGTGGAGTGAATATTACAAGGTATGACAGAAGTAATTTTTATTTATTTATTTATTATTATCTTGTATACGGGATCGCAGGGGGGGGGCCTGGAGCCTATCCCAGGTGATTTAAGGCATGAGGCACCCTGAACGGGGTGCCAATCCATTTCAGGGCACAAACACACACTTATTCACACACTACAGGCAATTAGGGAATGCCAGTTAACCTAATCTGCATGTCTTTCGACTGTGGAAGGAAACCGGAGTACACACAGGAGTACTAGAAAAAACCCACCAAGCACAGGGAGAACATGCAAACTTCATGCACACAGTGGCCGGATTTGAACCTGGCCATGAATCGAACCCGGACTCTGGAGGTGCAAGGCGACAGTGCTAACCACTAAGCCACCATGCCACCTTTAATTTTATTAATTATTTTTAATTTCATTTTATTTATTTGTTTTTGTTTTAGGATTTTTCCTATTAGTAATGTTAGCAGCTCTGATAAATATGCATATAGATCTGGCATACAGTACATTTGCATAACAACAAAAAAGTGAAAGCACAGAAACAACAAAAAGCCTGAACATTTTAAACCCAAGAAGGTATTAAAAAGCATGTGAGAGTAAGAACTGAATACTAGCAAAGGAATTCATCTAAGTGTATAGTAAGCAGATAAGGAAGTTTGCACCCACACATTCACTTTCCTTCTCATTCCTCAGTGTTTATTGAACCAAGAGGGAACATAGGTAAGTCGCCTACATTTTGACACAATTATCTCACTCTCATTGTCCAAGAGTATTAAAACAACATTAATAAGCTTGTTTGTTGCTTTCGATCAGTTTTTTTTTCTCCTAGCACTCTCTCATAGATGTGCAAATCATTATTTATTACTGGTACCAGGTTTTCCACAGTGGCACCTGTATTATATGTTCCTGCAGGGCAGCACTGTTGATATTCCATCAAAGTTGGCAGGTAGGTGTGAAATTTCTGTTTGTTTGCACTTCTCCAAAAAAACAGTGCCTCGCATAATTTTGCCAAGAAGAATGAGCAAAAATATCAAAATTCACATAAGCTGAAAGAGGGAGATACATATCCCAGATGACTCCCAGAAGTAGCTTTAATTGCATCCAAATGTTGTTCTACCAAGTACTGACTCACAGGGATGAATACTTATACAACTAACACATGGCTACTTCTCTACTTAATTAATGTTGTGTGTATAAGGACAGTCCATACATTTTGGAACAAATATATTTTGGGGGCATTTTTCATACAGTACACCACCACATTGATTTTTTTTTTTTAAATGAAACACTCAAGATGGGAGCGAAGTCAAAACTTTCAGCTTTAAGCCAGTGAGTTTGAAAAATGTACTGTATGGCATTTACCATTTAGGAATTACAACTATTTTCATACAAACACACACACACACACACACACACACACACACACACACTTTGAGTGGCTCATAAATAATGGAACAAACTAATTCAATTACAAACGTAAGTTCTACCTTTAATACTTGGATGAAAATCCTTTATAGTCATTGACTGCTTGAAGTCTTGAACCGGATACATGACCAAATTTTGATTTTCTTTTATATAATGCTTTGCTAGGCCTTTGGGTGCTGCTTGTGGTTCTTTCTGGCTTCGGTCTTGTCTTTAGTAAGTGAAAAGCATGCTCTATTCGGTTGACAGCAGGTGACTGACTTGGGCAGTGAAGCATATGCAGTATGAAATTGCGCCCTATCTGTTTTGCGGCATTTTACTGAATATGAGCAGAGAGTATAGCTCTATAACCTTCAGAATTCATATTGCTACATTCAGCAAGCAGGTCAACAATAAACACCAATGACCTGGTTCCACTGGCAGCCATATATACTTATGCCGAAACGCTGCCTCCACCATGTTTGACAGATGACATGGCATGCTTTAAATCATAAGCTGTTCATTTCCTTCCAATATTTTTCTTTTCTCATCATTCTGGTGCAAGTTAATTTTGATTTCATCAGTCCAAATAATCTGGCAAAGTTTTCTGGCAAAGTCAAGTAGGCTTATGTTGTCATTCCATCCATATACAGTTCAGTACACAGTCTATGCTGGCCTTGGTTTGCACCTTGTTGTGAAGCATCAATGACATGTCTTTGTCTTTGCCAATAACATCTTGACTTGGCCAGATGTCTAAGACCAAGGAAAAGGTTCTTCCTTCAACAGCAACAGGATTCTATGGTCATCTCCTTTTGTTGTCTTCCATGGTTTTCCAGGCCTTTTACTGTTGCTAAGCTCGCCAGTTAATTCCTTCATTTAAGGATGTTACAAACCTTTGCATTAGCCGCTTCCAATGTGTTTGCTATTTTAAAGATGGGTTTATTTAGCTTTTTCAGCCTAATGATGATGGCCTTCACTTGCATAGACACCTCTTTAGACCTCATTTGGAAAATTCAAGTGAACAGCTACCAAAATTTAACATTCAGAACTACCTCCAGGACTTTTATCTGCTTGTTTAGTCATATAATAATGAGGCAACAGGGCACAACTGACCATGAAACTGCTTGTCAGTCATTTGTTCCATTATTTATGAGGTCCCCCATTTGAAAACAGCTATAATTCTTAAATGTATAATGCCATAAATTTGATAAATTTGTTAATGTCTTTACTTACTACAGACTCACATTCTAAGTGTTTAATTTCAAATTCAATGAGGTGGATGTATAGAGGCCAATTGGCAAAAAAAAAAAAAAAAATCTGCTTTAAAATTTATAGACCATATGGACTGTATGTGCACCTTTGAATATGTGCCTCAGTCATTCATCTTTCATGCTTCCATGCATATGGAATTTACATTTGTACTGGTTCTCACTTAGTGATGATCACATAATTCCATAAAATGCAATGCTTACAGAAAGATTAAAAATACAAATAACAATTAAACAGTGAAAGATCTCCTCCTAAATGTGATATATGTTCCAATAATGCAGCTCAGCAAATGCAACTCATTAAATAAAATGAAGGATCCTGCACCTTTGTCATGTGGGAATTGTCTACACTTGTGAATTGGTCAACAGCCAGACAATAACCATGTACAAATGTGGTCATTATGTGGCGTTTTTTCCCCGTGGAAGGCCGCAATTCGTCCCGCAGATTGTCGCCAGATCTCGCATGCAACATTTTAGAATTTAAATAAATGTGTTGTGCTTCAAGGATATACGCCAGATGTCGCATGGAAGGACAAAAAAGCCAGGCCAAGTACAACAAAGAATTGTGTATAATAAGTTAAGCCTCAAATGATATCGTTTCCAATGCTGAAGCAAACATGAATTTTATTTTGTTTTAGAATAGAATCTTTCATGATGAATGTGTGTATATACGCTTTAAATTATGTGCATAATAATGAAATGAGAGGTCCAAAATTCATAATGAAAAGTTCGTAGTGTCCAATTTACTCCATACCCCTGCCATGTCTGCTGTCCAAGAAAGAGGCCACTGATGTTTGGAATTTAAGCTGACTTTGGATCTCTATTTCCGTTTTTTTATGACAAACCAGGCAGTGCCAGAGAACTCATTAGGTTTCAGTAAATCAATCTCAATTTTGCAAGTTCATGTTTTTAGTTAATGGAGAACTGGACCACTGTGGTTAACCTCAGTGCACTTTCCTAAGCTTACCTTATCACCTCAGGCTCATTGTAAACACATACTCATGGACCAGCATTCAGCAGTACCTCTTACTACTATTGCTAGGTTAAAGATGCCCCAACATATTGTATATTATATTGTATATATTATACAATATGTTGGGGCATTTTTGGATTATGGGCATCCCACAAGCAGTGTTAATAGATGGTAACAGCACGTTTAGTATGTAAAAAAGACTCTATATGTATTGCATTATATGTAATACATATATGTATTACACTAATTGTACAGGCCGCAGTTTTGCCTGCCAAAACCCACATTTAACACCAGTCACAGAAGCACTTTCAACAAGTAAACATCTCTGATAACATTGTCATCCTAAAAACAGTTCGTCTCAATAATAATTGATTCCAACTCACTCCAAATTGTCTCTGAACTGGTTGTGTTGTGTTATTTATTCCTATGCTAATATTCTTTGTTAGCTTCTTAAACAAGCATGTATTCCAAATCTCTTTTTTTACCTCTAATCAAGAGCACTGTATAGTGTGGAACAAATTATTTTACACCTTAGTGCACTAGATTTCCATTTAACACTATTTGAGATTCAATAGATATGCTGATATGTAAGTGAAATACTTGGAAATGTCAAAAGAAATGTAAAAAGAAACTTATAACATTTACAGGACTGTACTGTAAAACTCACTCCTGTTACTTACACTAACTGTTGGTTTCTAACTGTTGGTCACCAGCTCCTCCACTCGTGTAAGGATATGTGTTGATGGAATTCAACACATAATTAGTTTAATAAAGTAACAAATTATAATCTGTTAATAATAAATGATTTTTGTGGAGCTGTTATATAAAAGCAAATAGTCAAGATGTTGTGCTGCATATCAGCACGGCAGTGATGTCCTCGGTATGCTGCACTTTCGTGCCTATGACCACATCACAACTGTGATGATCCTGTACTAACAGCCTTGAGTGTGCCTTTCCTTAATTATAGCCACATAAAGTACAGTATAGCGAAACAATGTTTGCATCCAATTTTGATATAGTGTTGTTTATTAAACACCTACTGGAATAGGGTGGCTTGTCATCTTGGAGACCATCTGGGTAACTCCATGATGCCACAGACTGTATAATAAAGCAAGGTTCCTTTACAACAGTTTTAAATTTTTTTAAAACAAAAATAACGCTGAATGACTGACATATCAGGCACAACATACCCAAATGTTTAGATTATTTTTGCTCCAACAACAATAGTTATCAAAGAAACCACAGCTGCATAGAATGTTGCATGACTGACAGCCCGTAGTAAGTGTAGTCAATGTTCCAATGTAAGAAACTTTTGCTAAAACTTACTGTAGTGAACACCTAGAAGCAGTAGAATAAACAGTCATGTGTAAAAATTATATATACAGTGCATCTGGAAAGTATTCACAGCGCATCACTTTTTCCACATTTTGTTATATCACAGCCTTATTCTAAAATGGATTAAATTCATTTTTTTCCTGAGAATTCTACACACAACACCCCATAATGACAACATGAAAAAAGTTTACTTGAGATTTTTGCAAATTTACTAAAAATA
>JAOVVA010000037.1:31834943-31855853 GCA_028565275.1 Leiocassis micropogon
AGCACCTTAAAATAACACACCTGTGAGGTCGGATGGATTATCTCTGCAAACGAGAAGTGCTCACTAACACAAATTTAGACAGATTTGTGAGCAATATTTGAGAGTAATGGGTCTTTTGTGTATGTAGAAAATGTTACAGATCTTTGAGTTTAGAAAAATGGGAGCAAAAATAAAAGTGTTGCGTTTATATTTTTGTTCAGTGTAGTTGACAATTAAGATTGAGATTCAATAATTTAACATACCTTACAGCACAATGAAATAAATTACTTGCTTATTTTTATTTTATTTTTTGTTACATATCCCAGTTAGGAAGCTGGGAACAGAAAGCAGGGCCAGCCAGATAAACGCCCTCTTGCGCTGTTCTAATAAGCTGGTTGCAATGCTGTATAGTCTCGCCAGGGGGAGCAGTGACTGCCTCAGTTAACTGCAGTTCTTGCGTTGTCAACATATTTTCATGATTAAATCAAGCTTGTCATCTTGGAGATATATACAGTATCAGTGTCATTAACTAGGCTTTAATGGTCCTTTAATGGTTTCATGCATATAAGACACCGTACCACTGGAAGTTACTGCCTTGTCTACATATTTTTTATCATTATATCAAGAATGTCATCTTGCTCTAACACTCTCATAGACATTCAAAATGAAAATATCTAAATTAAAAAATTTTAGCTGAAATTTATTTTTATGTAGTAGTTAATTATGCTGCACCAGCATGTTTTACATGAATAATAAAAATGAATAAATAAATAGCTCAGCTGCGAGTCCAGGCTAAAGTAATTTCATTCTTATGGTCAAGGGCCTTGCTCATGGGGCCAACAGAAATTTGGCAATACTGGGACTTGAAACCCTGACCTTCCAAACAGAAACTCTTGAGCCACCACTGTCCCTTTATAGTTTCCTTATTTTGACCCATAATGTCAGTGGTAGGACTCACCTGGCAGACCACTTTCCATATTTTTGAACAATTTAACATCATATTTGAACAAAGAATCTGTAAACCATAACAATGTCTGCAATACAGGTAACAGTCATTTAATATACTCAATGACACAAAACTATTATACTGTAGACAGAATATTTGTAGCCCCTACACCATTGTGCTGCCCACATTAATAAATCAATATATTTAAATCCTTTAAATGAAATTCATTTTAAAATATCATTTTTGTAAATTTTGAAACTTTTGAAATAAATATAAAAATAGTTGATAATTCAAATGTATTACATTCATTATTTTGAAACCAATAAACCCTTAATTGTAAAAGCAAACATGGCATAAATAGTCAATTTGACATAATTTATGACAAATGTCAAGCATAGGATGCAAATAATGCTTGTGTGATAGCATCCTTTCCCTTAATAGATACTGTACATGATATTGAAATGTTAAAAATAGGAAACATACCCGACATTTTAAAATAACTTAACAGCACAACTATTTATAGCTCTTATAATCCACAAAATTAAATGTGCTTATAAATATGGTATAAGACAAATAATACCCCCACACCCCATTGTGTTTCATTCCTCACCTATATGGATCGCCATCTATACTTTACACCAATAATGTGTTGGATGCAAAGGCAGTTTTACTCCCAGCCTGCTATTTCATTTTGCAATTTAGAGCTACATTTCAAATCTAATGCAAGTCTGTTTTTCTTTTATTTATTTATTTTCCCTCGTTGTCTAGTTCATGCAGGATTTGCAGACATTCAATCGCTCGTAATGCAGGCAGCTGAGAGCACCGTAACCTGTATATGAGAATTACAGCACGACATCCAATTATACTCCCTGATGAGTTCTCATGTCAAGGGAATTAATCTCTCTCAGCTTGCCTGCAATCCTCCATCCAAGACATAAACAGAAGCCTGAATGAACCTGTCATTGTGTATCCAAGCTTTACTGGGATGAGTAGAAGTGTTTAGATGACTGCTAAAGGGGGAACAAATAGTAATACACCTCATTTTTACAAAACATGCATTATTTTTTTTTTACTCAAATGTGTAGGTTGCGCTGCGAGCCGTAAGTGAAGGTTGTTCTGATTTCGACAGTTTGTGTGGAATGCAAAATCAGATGGTTTAAGTGAGAATGAAAAAATAAGCAAGTCTGCAATATTATTTTCAATATTATTTTGAAGGAATCAGCATTACTTCAGCGCCCTGTGGCAAGCGGGTCATGCTGGTGCAGCTGTGCTAATTTAAAACCCACTCGAGTGTAAAGCCCTTTTAAAGGGCAAGTATTAATAACTTTATTAGAAGGATAATTTTTCATTTTAAGTGAAATATAATAAGCGCCCATGCTGTGTTGTGTTTGTAAACATGTTGCTCGTCAGTCTGTACTCGACAAAGAGCCCAGTGTTATCCGCTCATGGTTCATTACCCATCATGCAACAGCATGTCAAGAAGGAGTTTAGAAATTCCACCTGTACCCATTACTAAAGAAGATTTGATGAAGACTTAAAATCTTAACCTTTGATAAAATAACAGTTAACTACAGTACTTAAGAACACTACTTAAGTGATATAATCTGCAGTTTTTATAAGTACTCGCTTAATTCACAAGGCCTACTTTTATGGTCCATGACCTGTATAATGCATAAACCACATATGGGCTATTCAAGTCAAACTGGGACTTTTGATCATGCAGAATAACAGAACACAATGAGAATAAAAACTCCCTTTATTTCTCTATATAATCCCCTTCTACACTAATGGGCTTATCCCAGCATTTCACAAGTACTTGGATACCATCAAGGCAGGAAGTTATCTCTATACAGTATGTCAGAGCCATGATCTACTTCATGCATGAAACTCTGTCTTCTGAGGAATTCTTTTAATAAACCAAACATGTGAAAATAGCTTGCCACAAGGTTAGGACTGTGTGGGGGATATGGCAATAATTCCCAGCTGAGTTCCTGTAACTTGCAAGTGGTTCACTGGGCACTATGAAATTGTGCAAAAACCAATATGAAGTTGTGCCCTGCAAAACCAGAACACTTTTGGTGACAAAACCAAGCCTGAGAGCATTGTAGTTGATGAATGTTTACAGGAATGACTACAGTGGGCTCGGAGCCACCTTGGCTGGTATCATCATTCACAGCCTTCTTTCAAATGTTTTCACAATATAAATGTTTTACTGCAGCTAAGAGTCTCATCACTGTATTCTGCTTGAAGTTCTCTGTAAATGGTCAATCTCTTTTATATCTTCATTCATGAGAAATTTCATCACAAGTAGTGGTTTGACTTAAATAATTGCCTCTCATACTATAAAACTGTATAAGAATAATTTCTAATTTTTTATTACAAAAAAATTGGTGTGCAATCTCATTACTATCAGCATATTATTGCTTAAAATCTCAAAGGATTTTTTCTAAATAAAATGGATAATTATGATAGTCTTTTTTGCCATTTTGATTGAACTCTTCACTCATGTTGGTTCCAATGTTACTTATATGTATTCTAACCTACACCCTCTTTTGATACTCTTTACTTACTGTATGTGCACATTCAACAACTCCATCTGATCCATAACAGTCACACATGTGCAGGGTTTCATGTGAGTGTTACCATAACAATAAATAACAGTTCACACGTTTAACTTTTAATAGCACATAATTTTCTTTTTAACAGATTTTTAATTATTTTCGTCACTGCAAAAACACCTCGAGTGTGATCACTAAAAGAGCAGCGTGATGCGGAGCAAAGTTGACATTCCATAACAACCACACAAGACTAAATGAAAATGTTATTCATCTGTAAAACAGTGCTGTGAAAACGTATTTGCCCCTTCCTGATTTTTGTTTTTAATATTTGTCACACTTAAATGATTGAGATCATCCAAAAAAAAAAAAGATCTTTATTACTTAGATACCCTCAGTAAATGTAAAATCTAATTTTTTTCATGTTGATTTCATTTATTACAGAGAAAAAAAGCTGTCTAAACCTACCTGGCCATATGTGAAAAAGTAATTGCTCCCTAAACATAATAGCTGGTTGTGGCTGCCCTTGGTGCAACACCTGCAACAAAGCTTTTGCGATAACTTCATATTGCTGTAGAGAAATTTTGGTCCACCCTTCAGTTTGTTTCAATTCAGCCACATTAGAGTGTTTTCAAGTTTTTCAAGGTTTTCAAAACCTTTTCTTTTTTTGGTGGACTTGGTGGTATGTTTTGGATCCTTGTCCCTATGTATAACCCAGTGCATTTGAGCTTAAGGTCACAAACTTAGGTCCAGACATTCTACTTCAAGCTTTTCTAGTAGAGTGCAGTTTCCTGCTAATGTACTCATCCCAGCATTGTTTGAATATTTAAATCATTTAAAAGTGCCAAATATGCAAAAAACAAACAAACAAACAAACACAAACAAACAAACAAAGAACTAAAGCAGTAAAGCAGTTTTCAATCAGGAATAATTAGTTATTTCCCCAAAATAATGTTTTGTTTTGTTTTTTTTCATTCTCTGCTTACGATTAATGTAAATTGAGTAAAAATGTGCAAAGTTTAGTTTTATTGCACTGTGAGCACATCATGAACCCAACACACTGAAGCAGATTTCGATCGCGAAAAAAATCACAGACATTCTGTTTATTCTCTAGAAGCCTAGTCCCATTTCTCCTTTAAGAGACGTTATAGAAGATATAACACAGGCCAAATACACCACAAGGAATGCATTTTGAAAGATGTCACATGGCATTTTCCATGACAATGTTAGGGTTAAAAGTTTTATGTGACATATGTTACAGCAATATTTTATTAATTTGTTTTATACCAATTGTTCAAAAAATGTTGCCAGAACAGGTTCACTATAATAATACATTATAGAACATAATATGGAATATTATTAAATTATTACAATTGTTAAATATTTTACAATTAGCTAGTCTTAGCTTTTTAAAATTAGCTAGTTCTATCACATGTGCTACTGAGGCACACCATCAATTATGTCATGGGTACACAAATTTACAAACTGTCACATACAGACTGCACCAGGATGTTCATTAGATGTCTCTTAGAGACTTCATCAGTTAAAGTCAAGGGTAAAGCTGAATGAAGAACTTGCCAGAACATTTAACTGGTTTGTAACACCTGTCACCATGGGTCCTTACAGACTAACCAATTATTAAATTAATTTTCAGTCAAACTGAAGTTATTATTATTATTATTAGTAGTAGTAGTAGTAGAAGGAGTAGTAGTAATTCCAATTATCAAGTGTTTTTAGAATATTACCATTATAACTTTATATGCTAATATTACTGTCCAAAAAGGATTGAAAGCTTTTTTCATATCTACTTTTCACCTTAATAAAAATGATTTTTACATCTACTTCAACTTTTCCTTAAGAATATCGAAAGCTAAACTCATTTTTTAGAAGAATGTAATTCCAAAAGCAATTCAGTGGAAATATTGCAGCTAGGCTCTCAGAAGGGATACAGTTTACCTCACAGAGCCAAATGAAACTTTTTTTTTTTTTTTTTTACAGTTTCATGGTTTATTTTATAACAAATATATTTTTTACTACCTTCAAATTCAAGGTTTCTTTACAAATAACATTTTCATCAGTGCAGAAAAAATTGCCTCAGTTACTTACTAACTCAGTAATTACCTTACTTTAAATTAAATAAAATTTAATAACTAAATAAATGAAATGAAATGTGGTGATGTGTATAGTTAGTAAAGCATTCCCTGGAGATGACAACAGCATTAATCCTCATGTTGTGTTCGTTTGTGGCTCACACTCATAATGTTCCCGGTCACTTTATTTCACACAGCATTTTATTTCATTATAAATCCACAGTAATACGTATATTATCATATCATGTTGTATTAGATCTTTTTTATGAACTTCAGCTATTGTAAACATTACAAGTTTTGAACTTGTATTTGCTGTGTATGTCCTGCAGGCCTCATTTACCTGAGCTCATACCACTCTTTTTTTAGAGAAATTAACATTATATGGATAATATTTTGACTAAAACAAATATTAGGATGAAACCTATTTTCCTGTTTATCACAGAGGACTTCACTAAAATGTTTACCAAAGTCACTTTTTTAAAACAAGTTAAATTTTTAAAACTGTGGCACAAAATAACAACTTTTGTGTTCCAGGTCAAAACTGAACGATATGATATATTTCCAACAGTGATGTCAGGACCTGGTTCGTAAATGATTGGCAGGCGCTCCACCCACTTCTGCCAAACTTCCCAGCTCGTCTTGTTGACTTCAGGTTGCTCTTGTGTGGTGGACATCACAGCGAATCACACGTGACAGGATATGAAAGGTCTGCAAAGACACTGTAGTGTAAAAAATTGCCCGACCAGTGTCCCCATCCCATAAGCTGAATGCAGATTCATTGCGTTATCTGTAGACACCACACAAAATCAACACACCCACATCTTCAATATTCACTGGGTCTATCTCTTTCCAGGTGTTTCCATAAACCCTTCTCCCTTCCAGATTTTATTTTGTTTATATCATGCGAATTTTGTGTAATTTTGCAAAAATCTACAACTCCACCTGCTACAGTTTTGTCACAATGGTTAAATCAGTTTAAAGTTTGTGCTTGTGATTATTTAAGGTGAATTTAGTATCAGTAATATAATTGGTTAATTTTTTTCGTTATAAAAACAGCAAGTCATGCTTTGATTGTGATTCTGAAGTGAGTTAAACATAGAAAAGAGGCGGCAAATTAGATTAAGAAAAAACATGATGAGTTTTGTCGCATACAACGTCTTTTTAATTACAAAGATTGTTAAGGATCATAAACAGAACTAATACAAAAAAATGTTATAAGGTTATAACATAGTGGGATGACGTGGATAGAGCCAGACAAAGCGAACACAACAGTTTCGCACACACACACATGCATCTAATGTCTCTTTAGCACACCATTTTGCTGTCAAACTGTTCATATATTATCCTAGTAATATGCTTGCATAATCGAATGTTTCTTAATTAAAGGCGCATTAGGCAAGGTTAGTCTTACATTGTAAGGGACTTTCATTGTCTTATCTGGCTTTCTAACTGAAGAAAAGTGTCTACTTGATTTATAATTTAATCAGGCTATTCACTCCCACTCTCTCACTCATTGTCTAAACTGCTTATCCTGTACAGGGTCACAGGAGGCTGGAGGCTATCCTAGGGGACTCGGGGCACAAGGCAGGGTACACCCTGTATGGACATAAATCACAGGGAACACACACTCACTCACACACTAGAGGCAATTTTGGAAATAGCAAATAACCAATCCTGCATGTCTTTGGACTGGAGGAAGAAACCGGAGTACCTGGAGGAAACCCACCATGCACAGGAAGAACATGCAAACTCCCACGGCAGGAATCAATCCCTCGACCATGGAGGTTCTAAGTCACAGTGCTAGCCATTAAGTCACTATGCCATTCAAACAGGTTAAAGGTTTATATTACATACCTTTCCAGGAGGAATGTCAAGCTCCAAACACAAACTGTAACCCATAGTTTTCTAAAAGAGTACATGATACACTTAAAGACATGGATTAAAAAAAAAGGGTTATACAGGTTATTCGTACAACTATAAGAACATACTGCACCTTTAAAATCCTTAAAGGAGGCACCACTGATGTTGAAAATCTTTTCACTGATTCACCATAACACACAAGCCCTGGACATAAAACACAGCTGCACTTCTTCTTTTTTTTTTTTTAATAGCAGGAAAGGTCATACAGTATAATGTTTGCAGAACTTTCTCTCTGAGGGCTGAGATATGAATTATGGCCTGGGAAGTGCTGCAGCAAAAGGTTAGAAATAGCCTAGCATCAAAATGAAAGTGTATGACGTGCTCTGAACTTGCCTGTGGTCAGTAATATAGATGGTGCAAGCCTTTTTTGTTATCATCCCTTTCAATCCTAATCTGCCCCCTCCTTGGATACCTGGAGCAGCACACAGACCCAGACTATTGGAGAGGATTAGGATAGCTTATCAAACCTACACAAAGATTCACCAGTAGCTCACACTGTTATTGACTGCAGACTCTTTTGGCTCAAAAATCCTGAGTGTATAAAGTGACGAACTGAAATCAGTGCTCACAACTTGTTCTGAGCTTCATCTAACCCTGTTGTTTTAGAGTGGGAAAAAAAATAAATTATAGTGTGTTAAAGTTAATTCCCAAAATACACCTACTGTAATACACTGGCTCTGGTCAGTAAGATATTACAAAAATCCAATAGTTACACATTTTGTGATTTAAAAAAAAAATTTTTTTTTTTTGACACAATATAAAGTTAAAGGATGACCTATTTCAGAATATATTACAACATATACTATAAAATACCATGATTAAAATGTAGTAATAGCAATATTAGTAATAATGAAATATAAATGTTTTTTAATTTTTAAAGTATTTCTTTAAATTTATTTCAAGGAACTGGTGTATTCTGATCATTTTATTGTTGAATCTCGAGCCAAAAATATACAAACTGAAGAACCATGAAACCTTTTCTTTTCTTTCGAAGTGCAATATCTTAAGCTTCATTTGTACAGCACTCTGGATATACAGTACTATGTCTAAGAACACCACCAAGGACACATTTTCTCTATTTTTCTATCAACTAAATACTTGGCATCAGTGAGCAAAGAGAAAAACATTCTCACTACATTCCCTCTGAACACATGATGTTCAGGGATATATTAGAAATGTCATTGGAAATAGGGCAAAACATAATGTGTGCCATTACTTTAGGTTGCATTTGCAAAATACTGTATGTATATATAATTCAATACAAAATCAAAGGCTGCATGAATAACTTCTGTAACACTATATCTGCATTATAGTACTGCTCTCATTTCTAGAACTAATTGGTTTGGCAAGACTTGAGTTGGCATTTTTGACATTTTGTGAGCCTTTAGTAAATTTAAAAGATATACAGTATTTCAGTCACAACATAAAATAAATGATAGGTGGAAAATTTTGATTATTTAGTTACAATTTCACATGACGAGGGGTGGCCTGTGCACTACCACACATCTGCCACAACACAAACACCACGGCTAGGTGAATTAATAAACATTGATTTTTAATTCCAGTACAATACTACATACCAGTAAACTGGTGACATGGTCATGGTCACTTAATGCTCACCCATGCCTAAAGGGACCAAATGCTAGAGCAGGCCAAAAGTTCAAGGTTGTTGATGGGGTCTCCAAATCAGAATCGGGCAGTGCTTTCATGGAGTGCGCCAGACAAACATGTATGATCCATGTGGGCCCAACCCCACAACCCATGGCACCCAAAGGATCCGTCTCTAGCGTCCTGGTGCCAGATACCACAGCGCACCCCCAGAGGTCTTGTGGATTCATGCCAAAGCTGCTCTGGTAGCACAGGGGGGACCCACATGTTTGGGTTTTAATGTTATGGCTGGCCAGTGTACTGGCTACCAAGTACAAAGTTTCCTATTGCTCAAAGTTCATGCATCGAAAGCAAGTAGAAAAGATCAATTAAAAATGTAAAAACAAATTTACTAGGTGACAAGGTCAAATTTCCAAATTGCGAGGTTTTGTACAACGGTTCCCAGTAAGCAGTGGTTAGTACCTACGAAAGGTGGTCCAAGGAAGGACAATGAGTGAACCAGAAACAGGGACTTGGGTGCCCAAGGCTCACTAATGCATTTAGGAAGCAAATTATAACCTTTTAATTATACAGAATTCTACAGAAGTACAAATTGCTAAAAAAAAGTTACTTCAATAGAAAGGTATCAGAATACACATTGCATTCCAGCTTACTGTATTTGGGGTTGCAAAACCACAGACCAGTCAAAGTTCCCCAGCCTCCAGGTTCCCAGGATCCCAATCCGATCTTTTGGGTGTGATGGACAACAAGTCAGATCCATGGAGGTATCACCTCAAAATATACAGGACTTAAAGCTCTTAACATCTTGATACACCTTCAGAGGTCTTATAGAGTCTGTGGTCAGAGCAGTTTTGGTTTCACAAGGGAGACCTTTAAAGTAGTAGGCAGTTGTTTTTAAAGATATAGCTGATTATATATTGTATATTTATACACAGGCATATCAAGAAGTATATGGAAGATCATTGTTTCATGATAAAATGCATGGGCCAAATTTTTACCATTATTTTGACTACAAATAGTTTGCTCTTTTAGATTTTAATTAACACATCCTTTATCATGCCTAGAACTGAAACGATCTGAAAGATGTTGGGTTGTTTAAAGCTCTGTTGAGAACAGCCTTTTATTCTATGCCTAGGCAATTTGTTGATCTGTTGTTAAATTGTTCCTAATAGTAATGCACTAATAGCCAAATCTTACTTTTTGGAAAACTTCGTACAGGGTGAAGATTTTTTAGAAATTCAGTTTCATTGTTGAAATGTGGACACACCTGCTGACGTACTTGATGTATTGGCCAACAGAGCTTTGCTGTTAGGGTTATATTAACATCTGCTGCATTGGCATGCTTTGATGTGTTTTTGCAATTCAATTAAATTTCTATTAAATTATATTTATATGGAGCTTTTAACAATGGTCATTGTCGCAAAGCAGCTTTACAGAATCAAAAAAAATTGGGGGAAATTTGTATGCTTTAACATTTTCATGGGGTGTTTCCAAAGAAGGAAAAGAGTTATTTAAAATACCTGTGTACATGTGGACTAGGCTTTAGTGTTGCTTAAAAAAGTCAGAAAAGCAACAAAAAATAAGCTCTAAGCAATTCTATCATACATTTTATTACTTTTCATGGAAACAGCAAAGAAAGGCCAAAAAGCACCAGAATAGTTATACAGATCACAAATTTTAAAGTCTATCCTAAGTCAGGTGGTAGAGCAAAAAAAAATCAAGTAAGAATAGAGACATCATTCACATTGGATAAAACATCAACTGACACTGACAGAAGGAACAGTAAACAGCAAATGTTGGTAATATTCATCATCATGGGGAGATGAGCTTTTCAACCATGTCAACTTAAAGATACAGGAAAACAGCATGCACTCCGTTAACATGATTTCTGTGTTAACATGTGATGTTGCACAGAAATCTCTGAGATGAATGTTGCCTCAGTCTTGCAACCCTTTATGCACCTGCAATAAAAAACATAAGGTTTGAATTACAGCCTGAGCTCGATTCAGCTGACATTTCTGACCACAAGTTTACACTTTGGCTGTGCACCGAAACAGTCACAGCCCTCCTGAATGTCAACATCCCTGATTTTCCACAATAGGCAAGAGTCTAATGATATCTACTGCAGCCAGCATGGAGAGAGGCCAGTTGTGTGAAAACAGACAGATGGCACAATATGCAGAGAAAGAGGCAGTGGGAGAGTAAAAATTATCTACCAAGCGCAATGCAGATGCTGAAGTAAGACAAAAATCCATGAGACAAAACAGCTTGTTTAGAAGTTTTAATGGGGTCCTGGTACAGACTATGATTAACCAGAAAAAGTGATTACTTATAGAAAGGGTACACAGTTCACAAACCTGGACGCCAGGAAAAAAAAAAGTGCATTATAGACATAAGTTTTACATTGACAGTTGTCAGATGGACAAGCAAGTCAGGGTGGCACTTAAAACCACTACATAAAACTTTGCAGATATAAAATGAGTTGGTAACCATTCCTATCACTGAATTTTAAATCAATGCATCAGTCCAAATTTGTTTACTATGGATACAAACCAAAAGGACATGGCAGTAGTGGCTGTGGTTAGGAACTATTTTTACCAGACATTAGCTAATTAGTTAATATAGCTAATTAGTTAATTAGCTTGAACAGATGGTCAACAATCTTTTTAAATTATGTGAAAATTGAATAAGGAAGGCCAAATACAATGCAGTGCAGCACAAATACATTTATAATAGCATAACATGCAGTACGAAAATGGAAGGCAACTACGTACATTTACGTTTTTACAGTACTTAAGCACCTAGTTTTATTTCGACTTAAAGGCTTACAGTGAGGATGGTTAGGCTAGTTAGTGTTTCCAAATTGCCCATACTGTGTAAATGAGCATGTGAGTGTGTATATGTGTGTGCCCTATGTTGGACTGGCACCCTATCCAGGGTGTTTTCCACCTCATTCCCTAAGTCTCCTGGGATGGGCTGCAGACCCCCGCGACCCTGTATCCTATATATACTGTAGGAACTAAAATAAACTTAATACTTTTGATACTTAAATAAATTTGAAGGTAAGCTTTTGTAGCAGAAATGTAAATGGAAGACTTCTACTTTTACTAGAGTAATAATTTACCTGGGATATTTCATCTTTTACTAAAGTACAGATACAGGTACAATACAGTTACAGTTGTCCACCACAATACAGTTACAGTTCTCCACCACTGCTTCTATGTTTATGACTCCATGAGCTAGTTAGCTAGATGTTTAGCTTTCTTATTTGACAAATGAACCTGCCTGATTTAAATAATATTTAATCCAAACCACTGTGCAAATTGTTTTATCTATTTAAATTCAAATGTTTTTTCCTCTAAAGTAACTCTTACTTGTCTTGTACCATTATGTCAGTAAGGTACCTAGCTACATATGATGATTTAACAAGATGGTATTTTAGTTACCATTGCCTTTCTATCAGTTTGAACCAAGCTGGCCATTCTCAACTGAGCTCTAGCCCCACCGCCGAAGAGGAAAAGGACGCGAGGAGGACTGCGTTAAGGCCCCCGATCCCAGCAAGGAAAGCCGCCCAGCCAACAGCGGGAGAAGAACCGTTTAGGGAGCGTGCAGGAGCGCTGCCTCCGCGTGCTCCGTTCTGCCACTCTGCCCTCCGCCACCTGTGGCCAGCCGCGTGCCCGCATGCTAGCCGGAAGACCATATTGGGTCGCATTCCTACCAGCCAAAATCAGGAATCTAAGAATACAGTGTGCACATCTTTACCAAATTTGAACAAATATCAGACAAATGTCACTTGGTTTTTATTCCAATGTAAAACTGGCTGGCTGCATTGCCTTTTTTACTTTTTTATTTAACTTGGAAAGGCACATTACAGATTCTGGCGAGCCTTTCCCAACTACATCTTGTGAGGCAGCTTACAAGAGCAATACTAGTTGTATTTGAAGTCATTGCTGCTGTTTGATATTATCTTTCTGAACTAGTGCTTCTATCGACAGTGGTGCAGTTGTTTAAAGCTGAAGATTAGAAGTCCTTCAGTCTGTGTCTCTGAGACACAGATGGGAAAGCGAGCTGTGTAATCAGTTCGAGAACAAGCTATGCAGGATTGCTGTCGCTTTGATTGATCAGCTGAAAAGAAGGCCACTAATCGAGAGCTGTGCAAATTGCAAATATGAGCGTATGGGAATTATACCATGCATAATGCAGGAATATCGCACATAATGGATGATTGTCAAGACCATCATCGTATAGGCCCTCATTTGGACAAGAATAGCTTGACAAGCTTAATTAGACCTGTTAAACTAAAGAATTTTAACTAATAGCAATTTTCTTTTCAAAATCAGTATTCACAGTTGAATGAATTGTTACTGTATGCTAAACTTGAGCATTTTCTGTACATACAGTCAAATTTTGTCCATGCAAATTATTTACTAAGCCATTTGTCCTAATTTAAATCTAAACAGAGAATCAATGACATTTCTCACTCTCAATGGTCAGGGCTTGTTCTCTTGCAGTGGACAACTGCACTTTGATCAAAATGAAAATGCATTTGGATGGCGTACTGAGAAGCAGGAGGTCAAGACTCAGGCATTTCTGTCATGCCATGAACTTCACAGCATGCCCCCTGAAGACCATGTCTTTGATCACCCAGTACCCTGCAGGCTTCTCTGGAAGTCTTATCATGGCTATTGGGCCTTTCAAGCAATGCATCTGTTACTGAAGTCAGGGCCAAGTCTGTGAATAGCCATTAGTATGCAGTGAACAAGTAGGAAAGACTTTGATTTTTAACATGGTCCATAGCACAGATTACCCATTTCAGATTCTTTTTAGCCACAGGACTGCAGCAGACTGTAAATATTGGTTGTAATTGAGCTAATGAGATGACATATTGTTGTTTAATTAGACTGAGTACCTCAAAGAAAGGATTACCATTTCAAAATTTAATTATATTGGATTTACACTTATCAGTAAATCCTGTACCATTACGCACAAAATTCCAACAAACCATGTATCACTATGCCTGGTATGCATCAGGTAAACCAGTGATTCTGGCACAATAAGTGACTTTAAATTGGTGTGATGGTTTTGCCAAAATTGATGTCTCCCTGCGTTTTTCAAGCACAATTTACTTAAAGTTGGGCGGAAAATGAAAGCGAATAATAAGCAATCTTGCAAGTGGGTCAGGGTCAAATGAAAAAGGCAAGAATAGTCCAGAAGCAAAAAACATCATTCATCAAACGTCATAATGTCCTAGATCTGGGGATCTTAATTCTTTTGGCCAGTGACCCAAAAATATTGTACAGTACCAGTCAAAAGTTTGAACACAAGTTTGGATTTGTTTTCTACATTCTAGAACAATACTTGATTTTCCTTATTTTTTTTTCTAAACTGTTAAATAACACATACGTAATAATAAAATTACAACATCAGTGCCAGTTGGCATGAAGGCCAGCTGTTTCTTGCAAGAACAGTATTGTCAAGTGCATTTGCAAAACCCATCAAGCACCATGAAAACGGGTCTCATGAAGACAATCCCAGGAAAGTAAGACAAAAGCTTACCTTAGCTGCAGAGAAGTTAATTTAGAGTTACCAGACTCAAATCACCAACTAACAAACAGCACCTCAGATAAGAGCAGTTATGAGGCTTTAAAGAGCATCTGTAAAGTAGCAGGCACATCTCAATATCAACTGTTCAAAGGAGATTATTATATATATGGGTGCCTATGAAATTGTTTTATAGTGTAAAAAGAAAGAAATAAGGAAAGAGCATGGATTTAGAAGGTGTCTCCAAACGTTTTAATGGTAGTCTATTCCTCATATTGTTATACATCCATCCTAGATCGCTACTTCCATTCGATGCATTCAAGAACATTGAACCCAGTACCTTATAAAATGGTAGTATATACTTGGTCTTTTTTGTTCAGTTGGGTTCACATTTGACAGATGCTTTTATTCAGAGCAACTTCAACTTATTTTATTATACATCTAAGAAGTTAGCACTGTCTCCTTGCACCTTCAGGGTCCGGGTTCGATTCCCGGCCAGGCTCAATTCTCGTCTCTGTGTGCATGGAGTTTGAATGTTCTCCCCGTGCTTGGTGGGTTTCCCCTGGGTACTCCAGGTTTCCTCCCACAGTCCAAAGATATGCAGGTTAGGTTAATTGGTGTTCTCAAATTGCCCATAGTGTGTGAATGAGTGTGTGTATGTCTGTGTGACCTGCGATGGATTGGCACCCTGTCTCGTGCCCTAAGTCTCCTGGGATACAGGATTAAGCGGTAACTACGATGAGTGAGTGAGATCTAAGAAGTTGAGGTCCTTGTTCAGTGGCCCAACAGTTGCAGTTTGGTGGTGCTGGGGTTTCAACTTGCAACCTTCCAATAAGATTTGTATTATCAACCACCGAGCTACAACATACCATTGAGCCTAGCCACACTTCTACCCACCCCATGTGGGGTTGAGAACCTAAAAGCTAGACGAACAAAAAAAAAGAAATTAATACTTAGCTACCCAAAGAGTTACTTAAAACTACATGATAGGAAAACTCTCTGTTGTAAGGATCTACATAGTACCAATAAGGCTTCCAACAGATTTACAAATCAATAAACCCTTTCAGCTTCTAGATTTAACCTTTTTATGTAATTGAGCCCATCCGTGTACAACAGCGCAAGACCATGCTGGGTGCTATTACTGTCAGCAAAGAACAAGCATGTCTCCAAGGGGTACAAGATCATTACAATGTGCCACTGAGGAGTAAAAAAATTTTCACGGGTTGGGCGAATGCATTTGGCTTTTGCATCATCTTGATGTAAAGCCTAGAATCTGGTGTCAATAGAATGGGATAGTGTGGGGGTGTTTTCCTGGCTACCATTAGGGCCCTGGATTTCCACAAAAGCATGTCTGAGCGGCATCATATATCTGTTCCAGAAAAGTACCAGAAAGTTTTTATCGCCTCTCATCCCTATTGAGCATCTTTTAGTTCAGGTAAAAAAGGATGTCTGCAGCAATCTTGTGCCTTTGTTGTGTTTGTTGAAATTGCAATGCAATTATGTCATGCAGAACTCAAGCCCAGACAAATTCATGCTTTTATATAGGTGCAGGGTGGATAGATTTTAATGATCTGCATAATGATACTGTTAGGGTTTTCTGATACTTTTAGATAAGGTTTTTGTTATGAATGTGTTAAATCTCAAAAGATTTAAAGTGAAACTTCTCTTATTTTAAACAATCTGGGTGTTTAATCCAGTCACATTCTTTTGAAAACGGTATACACTAGGGCAAAAAAGTATTTAGTCAGCCACCAATTGTGCAAGTTCTCCCAATTAAAAAGATGAGAGAGGCCTGTAATTTTCATCATAGGTATACCTCAACTATGAGAGACAAAATAAGAAAAAAAATCCAGAAAATCACATTGTAGGATTTTTAAAGAATTTATTTGCAAATTATGGTGAAAAATAAATATTTGGTCAATAACAAAATTTCATCTCAATACTTTGTTATATACCCTTTGTTGGCAATGACAGAGGTCAAAAGTCTTCACAAGGTTTTCACACACTGTTGCTCGTATTTTGGGCCCATTCCTCCATACAGATCTCCTCTAGAGCAGTGATGTTTTGGGGCTGTCGCTGGGCAACACGGACTTGCAACTTCCTCCAAACATTTTCTATGGGGTTGAGATCTGGAGACTGTTTAGGCCACTTTAGGATCTTGAAATGCTTCTTATGAAGCCACTCCTTCGTTGCCCGGGCGGTGTGTTTGGGATCAATTTCATGCTGAAAGACCCAGCAACGTTTCATCTTCAATGCCTTTGCTGATGGAAAGAGGTTTTCATTCAAAATCTCACAATATATGTCCCCAATCATTTGATTTCCTTTTCACGGATCAGTCGTCCTGGTCCCTTTGCAGAAAAACAGCCCCAAAGCATAATGTTTCCACCCCCATGCTTCACAGTAGGTATGGTGTTCTTTGGATGCAACTCAGCATTCTTTTCCTCCAAACACGACAAGTTGAGTTTTTGCCAAAAAGTTCTATTTTGGTTTCATCTGACCATATGACATTCTCCCAGTCCTCTACTAGATCATCTAAATGCTCTCTAGCAAACGTCAGACATCCTGGACATGTACTGGCTTAAGCAGGGGGACACGCCTGGCACTGCACGGTTTGTGTTACTAATGGTAGCCTTTGTTACTTTGGTCCCAGCACTCTGCAGGTCATTCACTAGATCCCCCCTTGTGGTTCTGGGATTTTTGCTCACAGTTCTTGTGATCTTTTTGACCCCACGGGGCGAGATCTTGCGAGGAGCCCGAGATCGAGGGAGATTATCAGTGGTCTTGTATGTCTTCCATTTTCTAATAATTGCTCCCACACTTGATTTCTTCACACCAAGCTGCTTAACTATTGCAGATTCAGTCTTCCCAGCCTGGTGCAGGTCTACAATTTTGTTTCTGGTGTCCTTTGACAGCTCTTTGGTCTTGGCCATAATAGAGTTTAGAGTGTGACTGTTTGAGGTTGTGGACAGGTGTCTTTTTTTTTTTTACTGATAACGAGTTCAAACAGATGTCATTACTACAGGTAACGAGTGGAGGACAGAAGAGCCTCTTAAATAAGTTACAGATCTGTGAGAGCCAAAAATCTTTGTTTGTAGGTGACCAAATAATTATTTTATACTTTATTTACCAATTAATTCATTAAAAGTCCTACAATGTGATTTTCTGGATTTTTTTTTCTTATTTTGTCTCTCATAATTGAGGTATACTTATGATGAAAATTACAGACCTCTCTCATTTTTTTAAGTGGGAGAACTTGTACAATTGGTAGCTAACTAAATACTTTTTTGCCCCACTGTACAAACAATATGTCATCAATCTGTCATCATTCTTGTCAGTTTACCTGGACATGGCACTGTCTAATGGCAGTTTTACACTTACAGTATGAAACACTAAGAGGACATTAGAATTATAAGAACACACAAACTACTGTACACATACCAGTTTAGCATGTTTGGGGAGGTTTAGCATGGGCTGCGTTTTGTTCTTAAACAAATAACTGAACATAAGCTTAGGTTTTTTTTATTGTTGGTATTTTTTTTTTTTTTATAAAATTTCCTCTAATTTAATAGTGTCCCACCTGTCTCTTAGGGCACACCCCCATCAATGACAGCTGCCAACCAGGGAGGGTGCAGGCCCACATGTGCTTCCTCTAAAGCACGTGTAACCACCGACTGCATCTTTCTGAGCTGTAGGGAGTGGCGTAAAACACTCAGAGGAAAGTGTTATCCTACCCTTCTGCTTGCATGAGCTTACAGATGCCAGTGATTGTCTAGTGTTTCTATGATTTATGCGGGAGTGCCGCCCGAGAGAGTGCTGACAATCTGCTATACAGACTCTCTCTACAGATGGTTATAGCATCACCCAGGAGTCGGACTCTGCATCATCTGCAGATGATAGGGCAAACACATTTCCATTACAGCATTTTTTTTAAAAATAAAATAGTTATTGTTGGCTGGTACAGAGTAATTTCTAAGTGGGCATAACTTTTTTATTAGCTGATATTCAAACTGTACAGGTTGTTAAGTCTTCCTCTATAGAAAGATATGACTCAACATAGACTCCATCACATGACGTTGATGTGAAACCCAAATCTCAAAATCTCTTTAAAAATCCCCATTATTTGTTGATGGTGTTTACTGGGTGGTTAGTGTTCAATGCATTAAATTAAACGAAAGATTGTGGAATGGAAACATCCTCAATTGACAACCAACAAAAAGTTAAGAAGTCAGCCATCAGCTGGAAAATTGATGCTTACAGTTTTCTGGGATTGTCAGGTATTGGAAAATTATCAGGAAAAAGGTTTGACAATCAACAGTGGTTATGGTGAGATGCTTATTGACGAGCTAAAGCCTAAACTTCATAATAAATGCAGAGGACTGTATCCAGGGGTGTTGTGATCTTGGATTACAATTCACATCCAAACACTTATGCCCTTACTGTCGACACTTTTGCCCCATCAGATGTTCACCTGTTTGATCTCTTGAAAGCAGCCCTACGAGGACAAAGATTCACTTCTGATAAAGAAGTGAAGATAGTGGTGCATTCATGGCTCAGCCTAAAACATTGGGCACAGCGTATTGAAAAGGAAGGAGATTATGTTGAAATATTATAAGTAACTTTAACAAATTCTACATTCAGAGTGCATATAATTTTTGTTTCACTATTGTACATGTATATAAATGTTATATCAGAAGAATATAAACAGCACCCTGATCAAGAAGTCAGCCATAATCCAGGGTCATGATAATGACAGCCATCCAAGCTGATAAGAACAGCCTTTACATCATGATTCCACACATCCATACGATTCTCAGGAGATATATATAAATCTGTAATCCTTTCAGCTGGTCTAAATGGTGCTGCACTGGCAAATTCTGCAACCCCAACGCTAATCCAGTCTGAATCAATACACTGCTTGCTTCTCTTCAAATCATAGTGACACTGAAGAATAAATGTGATGCGGCTCATATTTTGTGAGTGCCGCAGGATTGGGCGTGCCAGCATCCATCATTCTAAACCTTATTTCGGTTTTCAGGAGAACATGGACAAACCTGGAGGCCTAATAGTTAACCATGATTAGACGATATGTATTAAATGCCCCTCTTGCCCTTCATCTCTTTATTATGCATATAATGAGGTTCATTATGGAGGTTAATTTGGTTTCAGTTTATTGTTTCGGCTTCCCTGTCTGCGCAGCCATGCATGGCCTTTTTGTCATAAGTAGTGGAATATGAATCCCAGATGCTCAGGGAAATTTAGCTAATTTAGACAAATGTATAGGGGTCAGTGTAACTACAGGAGGCCTGTTTGTAGTTTATAATTTGTTGTTTTTGTTACTGTATTTTTTTTAACAGATCATCTAGGTAGGAAATCTATCCTTCTAAGTTACATTTGTTTACATTGCAAATTTGAATATTAATCTGTGTTTAATCACTTAATCAATCAAGAAACATTTGCTAATGCCAGTCCTTTAAATGTATTGCTTTACTGCATCACACACACACACACACACACACATATATATATATATATATATATATATTGTCAAGAACTAACCTGAGGTGACCAGAAGACGTAGCTTTAGCGGTTAGCCCTTTGTTGTGTGAATGGTAAACCCAAAAAGGCAGGATAATCACGCTATTTGATCTAAGGACTCTCACAAATGGGGAGCAAGGGAAAGACACAATCTAACCCGCGTCCTATAAATACACACTCGATCAGGAAATAAAGCTAATAAAGTGAGTACTCACGATTAGATGAATGAATCCGACGTAGCATCGGCTAAACCCAATGACTGAGCGAGGTGCTATGGTTTGTTTACTCCTTTTATACTTCCTGGTTCGCGCCCGCTTTACTTCCGGGTCCTTGTGCCGGTCGTGTGCCGAGTGTGCATGACAGTACCCCCCTCCAGAGGTGAAGTGATGAAGGGTTTTAGCTGTGATGTATGGAAGACTGGGTGGATCCGGAGCGCCGCAGGCAGCTGGAGCCGGTAGGTGACAGGGTTAATCCGTAAAGTGATGCGGTATGGTCCGATGAACCTTGGTGATAGTTTTCTTGATTCGGTGTGCAGATGGAGGTTTTTAGTTGATAACCATACCTTGTCACCTACGTGGTACAAACGTCCCGGCGGGTGTCGGCGGCGATGCTGGGTGACGTAGCTGGTGTTGGCTCGTTGGATGGCGAGATTCGCTTGGTTCCACATCCGCCGACACCTACGGACCAACTGTTGGGCCGATGGTACGTCAACCTCCGGTTCTTGATGGTTGAACAT
>JAOVVA010000037.1:31864699-31880599 GCA_028565275.1 Leiocassis micropogon
CCTGACCGAGGTTATATATGCCAAAATTTTTGCCGTGTTTGACACACATGCTTCAACAACCGGTCACGCGAGGAGCGCTCCTCGCGTTTTCACGCAGCATCGAGTGTAGCTTTTGAAAGGGAACATGTTTTCATGTTTGCCTGTTACATCAACACTTTAGAGACCTCACATGCATTTTAAATAAATATCTAAATCTTACAGAAAGCTTAACAATATAAATATTAATGCACATTTTATTAATACATTTGACAAATTTTTTTAATATTTTATTCATCTGTAACACTAGTCAATACTTTATTAAGCTTATTTTTAAATATATAGTTAAAAATATTATACACAAAAGGTTTAGTTTCCAAATAAGCTTTCTGATATAAAATAATTCAAATGGTGTCCCACTAGGCTCAAATCTAGGCCAATTTCTGTATAATACTGTGTCTGCTGTGTGGAAATCTTTTATATCAGCATCTTTGCACATGTTGTTTCATATAGTTGTATTCAAATGCTATGGTAGAATGTAATTTATTTTGTTAATAGTCAAAAAAAATCTTTGGAATAGAGAAGGTTGTTTAAAAACCTCAGTTAGCAGTCTTTTGTTTTTGATTATGGCATTACTCACCCTGATGCTAATACTCTGGCAGCAAGCTTCTGCTTTCAAGAGTCTGTTTCCATACATTTCTATTAAAATAACTAATTTGGTGTCTGGTTTCTTTTATTATGTCACAACACTAATGTCCACACTGATGCACTGAGCTTATTGTTTACCAATTTAAATATTCAATGAATAACGACTTTCCAATGCTCCTAGATAAAATATATACCAATCAGCCATATCAATACCACCACCAGGTGAACTGAAAAACACTAATCACCAATTATACACCAGCAAACTGGTAATAGGATCGTGGAAACTCAAGACTCAACCATGCCCATGGTGAGCAAAGGCCAGACCAGAAACGCCAACGCAGCGCAAATGACTAAAAAAGTCAATGCTCGACATGATAAAAAGGCACCAGAACACTCAGTTCACCACTGACTACTGCGCATGGGGCCCAGCAGACAAAGAGCCCAAGGTTGCAACGCAGCCTCCAAACTCCCCAGATCCCAATACGATCGAGCATCCATAGGACAAGGCAGACTAACATGTCTGATCCATGGAGGCCACACCCCACAACTCACACCATTCAAACGAGTCACTGTCTTCCTGGTGCCAGATACGACAGCACACACCCAGAGGTCCTGCAGAGCCACTTGTCGAGAATCAAGAGCCGCCCAGGTAGCACAAAGGGAACCCATAACCTAGGCAGTTTTAATATTACTGTTTTTAATCGCATGGATGATCATTTTCAGCTCATTTATGAGTAAAGAGCATTAAACTGAAAAGTGGAAGGTAAAACATAGAGATGTGCCCTTGAATATTTTTCATCACAAGAGTATTTTAATCTCACGGCTCGGTAGGGGGCACAGCGTTGGATTTTGCCCCCAAGGCAATAACTACGGATAAATCACTGTATTAATCCAATGAGATATTCCAAATTTTAAAACTAAAATCCAATGATCCAATTTTTCCCTCTAGAAAAATTGCTGGAAAGATTGTCAATACGTCTATGAGCTTGATTTCTTTTTACCTGGAGCACATAATAAAATTGTTTGTGTATAATATTAAATCGCAGTAAGAAATAAAATTGTCTAAATGTGTTGCATTTAAGCTTGATTTCTGTCCTGATTCTTACAGTGATCGTGTTTATGGGTTTTCTCAGGCATATGGACATGAGCGATAGAATAGAAGGTTAAAGAAGTGTATATATGTCATGTTATGCTGCTAAGGATGTAATTAATATACCCTGTGATGCATTATCCATAGCTAGTCTCTGAGAAGCAGCTAATTAACAGTCGTGTCAGGGTGGTGAAACTTCAGAATCTCTAAGGAAATCTCGTTGAGGCTGTTGTCTCTAAGAAATCAATCACATAGCACACTGTCTGCCACCTGCTCTAAGCTACCATCATTTCATTATTACACTATTCACATACACACACACACGCGACACACACTTGTGAATTCTTCTAAATTGGTGTCCTTCTCAAGCTTTGGCAATCTTACAGTACACACATACCCACATGTCCATTTCATTATCAAGGACCCTACTAGGCTCTGCGCTGAAAGGATCCAGTGACACAAATAATTGGATGCCAAATTGTCAACAGCAAATGAAAAGATAAAAAAAAATGCAAAAGATTCTTGGAATAAGTCCAGTAGTACCAACTGTGCCGCTAAAGCTTGCCTTTGTCTAACTAGCTCAATTTGCAGAGCTTGGGAATTTGCTGTTAACCTCCTCACCCGATATTTACTGCATCCATGCTTCTTAATTTTTTAAGAAAGATTTTTTCTCTTATGAAGTTAGAAAATCTTGCTTGTCATTTTTGGTTAAACATCTCCAATTCCATTTCCTATGTCATTTTTAAGTGTACAGTGTATAAATGTGTACAGCTTTTTGGTTGCTGATGTATAGAGTGAAAACATGTATTTTTAGTGCTGGAAATCAGCCAATCCACATGTCTTATCCAGAAGTGTTGGAACTGCAAGGTTATTTTATCACCTCTGGTAGGGAGGAAGCTCACTAAAGCTTGATTTATGTTTCTATTTGAAAAGGCTTCTGGCACCTTCATAGCTTCAAAAAAGAAGATTTCGGATTTGAAAAAAAAACACATGAACTGCAAACTCACCTTTTCAGCAAGTGGTCAGAAAATTAGTTTAAAAATGTATAATTGCAATCTTATTTCAATCTTGGTTTTAGCCCTCATTTCCCATAAACACTGAGTATAAAGTGGTATAGACGATGAGTAAGTGAATAAGCTTTGATAAAGTGCAGGTTGATTTTTGCAATTCTATGTGCCTCAGTGCTTCAGTGCCTACACCATAAGCTATACATGTGGCCTTGTTAGCGTTTATATTTGTGCATTGGTGTGTCTGTGTCACACTGCAATTATACCTCCAAACCACTAGTAGTGGGTGTTCTTTGCCACTGTGCTGAGGCCACTCTCTGGTGAGTTTTTCTTTTTTGGCGTACTACAAAAAATGGCGTTCAAAGTTCTGAAGTTGGATCTTGTTGAAGTTGGAGCTAAAGGAGTTTTTTTAATGAGGGACTTCACCAATTGGTTCATGTTTATTATGAAGAAAGAAGCTGTGAAGTAGATGTTGCTACCGTGTGGACCTGCCAGTTGGCTAAAAGTTTGTGGACAGCTAATCATCACGCTCCTATCCACTTTTTAAACATCTCATTCTTTTTCAATGTTATAATAACCTTCACTCTCCTGAGATGGCTTTCCGATTTTGGAGCATTCCTGAGGACATTAGTAAGACCAAGAGCTGCTGTCAGGTGAGAAGGCTTGGTGTGTAATCAGGGTTCATGTTCATTCCAGATGTGTTCACTATCATTGAGGGTAGAGATCTGTGCAGGCCTCTCAAGTTTTTCCACTCCAACTTGTTCGACCATGAAAGTGCCTCTGTGCTTAAATTAAGGTCCATGTAGACAAATTGTGGCCTTTTAGTTCTAGTGAACGGAAATTGCTATATAGAATATGAGGATATTCTATACAATTGTGTGCATCCAAGTTTATGGCAAGAGTTTGGGAAAGGAACACATATTCATAGGTTATGCATAGGTTGCAATGTTATGATCACTTTAAAAACCCACAGTAACATATTGTTATATATTATTTATATAGCACTTTTAACAATGGTCATTGTCTCAAAGCAGCTTCACAAAAATGAAAAGAAAATTAGAAAAGAAAATTTATGAAAGTGTGTATGTGTGAGAAAAATGTGTCCAGATAATAATGAGATTGTCCCTGATGAGCAAGCCAAGGGTGATGGCGACAGTGGCAAAGAAAAACTCCCTGAGATGGCAATAAGAAGAAACCTTGAGAGGAACCAGACTCAACAGGGAACCCATCCTCATTTGGGTGATAACAAATAGAAATTATATAACATCATGTGTGTTATGCAGCAGAAAGTTTAATATAACAGAAGTTATTTAAATTAACATGAAGTCTAGTTCAGCACAGGGATGAGTCAGCAGGTACAGAGGGCAGATGGGGTCTGGATCACCGGGAGCACAGGAGCAGCATGTGTAGCTCCAAAACCATCATATCTTCCAAATGCAAACATACTGTACTGCCATCATTAAATTAGCATATTAGTAATATATCATCATTTAATTAGATTTTATTTTCAATATATAGGCAGATTTTAAGTTTCCAAGTGAAATTAACACTCTAAAAAGAAAGTTCTAATAGATTATACAACAGCTTGATCTGACCAAGTAAACTGATTGGACAAGAGGCATTCCACAACTGTTGATATAGAGCATAACAGCATTGGGACCAGTGGTCAAATTGTTAAAAAATGTTCAAATGGAGTGTGGTCAAGTATTCTTGTTTTTATTAATTTTTTTCACAAATTATTGTGAAATATGTCACAATTTTAAGAATAGTTTTATTAACAAAATATAAGCTTAATTAAATCGACTTGGAGCCATAACACGAAAACACATGTATTTAAACATGCAATTGTCAAAACTATCATTTGATCCTTTCCATGGCTTTTATCTGGGGATATAATTTAATTTAATAGTATTGTAGTTGGATTGGCACCCTGTTTCCAGGCCCCTTGCAACCCTAAATACAGGATAAAGCGGTACAGAAGATGAGTGAGTATTGAAGTTTTGTATGAGTACACACCAGTCTTTTTGAAATATGTCAAAAGCTGTGCTTAAACTGTTTTCTTGGCCATTGCAAGCAAACAGCGCAAAAAATTATGTAAACTTGTCTAAGCTTATGAGCACACCTGGCGGCGTGTCTATTTAAGGGTCCTGATACCGCCGCACTGCGATCATTTAGGTAGCACCGGTAAGGTATCAGGGCCAAAGAAAGACAGAAAGAAAGAATAAGAGTCTTTTCTGTCTAACTTTCTATTTCATTGACCCCTTATAAAGCCCTGCGTTAGGGCTCTTATAAACATTATTACATCTCATGGTGTGGCTCTCCATACCGCACCGCATAACATATGTACTGTATCACTTCACTTCACATCAAAGGTGTTTTAACAATCATTAATTACACAAACTGTCAAGTCACAAGCATGAATTAAAGTAAGTCGATATAAAAGTAGAGAGCAGCTGCCTGCCAAAACTCACATTCAAAACCAGTCATAGAAGAACTTTCAGCAAGAAAACACCTGAAAATCACTACAATTACATCATTGTAAACAACACTTTGTCTCCTTAGTAACTGCTTCCAAAAAAGTCAGTTCAAATTGCCTCTGAACTCTCTGCAAGATACAACACTAACTAGCTTCTACCATAAGACTGAATCTAAACCTCTCTCTAAACCCTAATCAAAGGCACTACTTGGTGTGTGGAACAAGTGCATTCTAAATGGTGCACTAGCTTTCCATTTTACTCTTTTTGGAATTCAAATGCAGAAACACAGAGGTCAGCTGATATTCTAAAGTGGAATAAGTGGAAATATAAAATACATTTATTTTATTTTATCTTCAGTATTAGGGCTGCTTTCATGTCTATGGCTGCATCACAGTCGTGCTAATATTCATCACAACAGCACTGATAAACATTTTGACAAAAAAACTTGTACAAAAGTTACTCTAATCATTTGCCAGAGTTCCAGGAACAAAACGAGTGCTTTGCTTTTTTTAAGTACATTCATTTCTGATATCACAGATTTTTAATTAGAAACTGGAGAAACAATTACTTTTCTCCTACCTTAGCTGATATTTTAATTCTTAATAACATTTGCAAAGAAGAAACATGCCATAGTGTCAAGTTACTGTACATACTTAAATTTGGACATTATTCACTTAAAGCCTCACTGTAATTTATGGAGCATGGTTAAAATAGGCTTGGCTGATGGTCTTTGTCATGTTTAAAGGTATAAAAGATTGAAAAGTTGGCTACATGAGTGGAAATAATCGTCATATGTGCATACAGGCACTAGGCTTTAATGTGATTTTTAATCTTCTAAAAGACAACAGTATAACTCAGCTCTACAATACATAATATATGATCCCCTCAGGATAGGTGAGAAGCTAGAAATTGGCACTGCTGACAAAAGAAAATGTTTTTTTTTCTCAGTTCAGGAGCTTTGCTGATACATGGAGCTTTTCCTAATACAGGCTGTAATTTTAAATATGACTTCCTACAGTGTTGGTAGTAAGGAGAAATGATTAGGATTACAGTTTAATATTGAACAAATGATCCTGTAACAATTGAAAATATGCTAATAAAGAGCAGTGTACACAAAGGTAATAAATATTAACCAGGTAAATGGTATAATCATAAAGCTAAAATTGAACAAAAAAACTATCCACTTCAAAAGATGCTCTTCTAATTGCTGTTAAGTAATATTTATCTTTTTCTATCAGCTCCTTATCAGGTGGAAATAAAGGATGAGGCGATTATTGTACTGTAATATGGCGATGCAACAATTATTGTACTGTCACATGCTACTCGATTCAGATTTCATCCTATTTCATTCAGTATCAGCTTTATATCAGATGTGGCAGCTGTAATATCTTTACAATTTCACAAGAATCAAGAAGCGTATCCATTCCACTTTCTGATTGAGAAGCCACTCTAAATCCTAGAGGAGATTTGATTTTTTTTTTTTTGGTGTGTTGATGCTCTTTGCTGCATCCTGTTCAGTCCTGTTAATTGCAATTGATCTCATGAGACATTTATACAAATTCAAGCCACCAAGGAAAATGTGCTTCGATTTTACGCGAATTAGGGCAGAAGAAAAGATACAAATACTAATAAGGGATAGATCGAGTGGAGTGTTTCCTGTTTGTGCTGTTGAATAGCGCTGATGATTGGCTGCAGATTGTAATCCTGATGCAGTAAAAGTAAATAAAACTGGTTGACTTTATTTGATTTCATATAAAGGATGTTGTATGAAAGGGCATAATGCTTAGTTTAACCCAAATATTACCCCTAGTAAAGTATCAAAAGACTTGATGCATTCTACCAAAATATAAAATACAACATAATAATTTGAATACTTAATAATTTGAATAATTTCAATGTGAGCTATTTGCCAGCAAATTTGTTTATACAGTAGGCACTTTTACAAGATTGAACCAAAAATGATCTGCATTCCAGTTATACTAAAACTTCTGTTGGCGCCACTGTTTTATCAGTGCTTTGTAATTGCAATGGGAGCAAAAATAGATGCCCCACTTGTGATTTGCAGGAAAGAAGAGCACAATGCAGTGATTTGTTTATTTGTGGTCTGAGGGTGTACCTTTGTGCACAGTATGGAGAAAGTGTTTGGATATCCAGAAACATAATTTGGACCGATACTTTAAGGAAGTTGAGAGGTATTTAAAGCCAATCATTACTGGTGACATGGATTCATCACTACAAGTCTCAGAGTAAACGACAAAGTAGAAGTCAACTATCAGCTGGAATATTGATGCGTATGTTTTTTGGGGATTCTCAAGGGCCAGAGTTGGAACATTATCAGGGAAATCAACAGTGCTCATTATTGTGAGATGCTTATTGAAGAGCTGAAGCCGAAACTTTGGATTAAAAGCAGCCCCACTGATTAAGAAGTGAAGACAGCGGTGCATTCTTGGGTCACAGCTCAATCCAAAACATTTTTAAAGAGGGAATACAAAAGCTTTAAGACAGATCAACAAAGTGTATTGAAAAGCAAGATTATGTTGAAAAATTATGCATTTGTCTTTTCTAAAAGTTAAATACAATTAATTCTACCGTCAGTTTGCGGATAATTTTTGACTCATCCTGCATGACATTATGTGTAATAATAGATTAATATTAAACAGAATTAAATAAGTACCACTGTCAGCAAATTGCTTTGGGTTCAGAAGAATATAACACTTTGGCACATGCTGTTACAGGAAAGTAATCAACTTTGAGATTGTATAATAGCTTTGTGGCACGTTGCACCATCACATTGCTGAGTTTTGTTCTATAACAGCACACCCCATAGGCTGACTTCTTAAAATCTAAACATCGATGATAGATGATAGATGCAAAAGTGCACAAATGAGCAAAAACCTTCTTTAATGTCAGATATTTGTTCTGTGTACACAGGCGTAAAGCAGTTTAGACACTTTAGCAAATATCATATTACAGTAGAGTAATTTGGGAGCTAAGATGCACCTCACTGTAACATTTCTGAAGGAAAATGAAACAGAAAGATAACATTACAACATTAGGAGCGATGTGTGACATGAGATGCATGGACTGAGGGCTGGAAGCTGTTGTGTTCATTCCAATCTATAATTGATCAGAATTCTAACCTCTGGTAGAAACTTAAGGTGCCATTGATGTAATTGAGCATGGTAGTAATTGAGGTGATGGTAGTCGGCATAAACACTCCAAATAAAGGTCCCGATTTTGTTGTTCTGAGGTTTAATTTCTGATGCTGTGTTTGGGTCGTTCAATCAACAATATCAAAGTCATTTCAACAAAAAAATCTTAACTATGGCTTTGATTCAAACTATATTACAGTAAGTCTCATCCACTGTTAGGGTTTCTGCTGTTAGGGTGCCAGTAACTATTCCTCAGTAGCTGTGTATTGCATTATGATCAACAACAGTATACCTGATATGTTTGCTAAGTTTGTGTGCATTTAACTAAAATTTATTGCTCAATCCATTGTTCAGCCATTCAGAAATTAAGACAATGCGAGAGTGCATAAGAGAGATCTCTCTCTAGCCTGGATGTCCTCAGCTCTGGGGGGAAAAAAAGCTTTTGTAATAGCACTAGCAGTGAGCTTTCAGGCTTTCTGTTGTGTGGTTGAGATCCCCTACATGAACAGTAATCCACCTGGGTGGTGGGGGTCTTTAAGAAAGGCTTTGCTTTGTTCCGGAAGCAGTAGGTGAGTGTAGTGTCTATAGAGGAGACATGAGAGTCTATGAGTATCTCAGAACTCCTGATGACCCTCTGTACAGATGACCTGCTACCCTGCTTCCTAAAATCTATGATAAGCTTGATGGATTTGGAGGCGTTTGGACAGGGCTATTATCCTCTTTTAGCTCACTGTATCAGCCATAGTTGCCAGTAACTGGATGTGTATGAAATTTAACTTTGCATTCAGTTATACAGAGATCTCTTTGAATATAATCAGTTCTATTACAGTTACAATGTGTTCTTTCCCTGTGCTTTCTTTTTTCTTGTTCATTGCTGTTGTTCTACATAGCACCAATGCACCAGCAATTTCGAAACAGCTTCAAAATGTCAATGCACAAGGGCTGGCACAGATAACTGAACAGCCGCTGCCTCAAACTGCTCAGACCTAACAAGCGTTGGTGACAGGCACCGGCACCAATTTGGCTCAGATCCTGGGTTTTTGTCCCAGATTCCTTCTTTTTGTCTGTGTCAGGAAGAACAGAACTTCAATCATTTACTGTGCACTTGCTTTTAATCTTCTGTTGAGATCCAGCTTCACATAAGCGTTTGATTGCTAATAGGTCGAAAGCTAATAGGTGCTTAAGGGTTCTTTGAATCCTAGTAAAATGTCATATTGTAGTGGTCGACATTTCTATTAAATTGCATGGATTTGATTTCAGATTTCAAAGTACATAATTGATATGCATTATAGATCAGGTAAGACTTAAACAGTGAATCAGTTATCAAAGTGTATGCGGTGGTGAGACAATGCTAGAAATCTCTAAAATATCATAAAATTGTATTTTGACCAAAGCTGAGAATTACTGCAAATAATATTCTTTGGAACAATAAGGTTAATTGATAACCTTACCATGGCATCGACCTACAGTATAAAGATCATGTTGACAAGCAATCTGGCTAAAACATCTAAAACCATGCTGGCTAAATCTCATTTTCTTGCATGATAAATACTATTATTTGATCAAGCTTTGAAATCATTACATGCCATAGCAAAATGTATCAGCGTCGGTTTGCTGGCCATTGTTAGTGGTTAGATGCTAACAGCTAATGGCTAGCCTATCCCTAATCAAGGGCTAAGGATTGTTTAGTTAGCCTTAAGCAGTCAGCCAAAAACTATTAACCACTAATGGCTAACATAGCCCGTTTTAAGCAATACATAAAGCTAGGACAGTTAGCTATTACCTGCAAGGCTAGCCTTATTTACTGTAGCACTATTAAAATGGTGCCCACAGAATGGCAGAGCTGGGAGAAACTGAGCAGAGTGCCAGGGCAAGGTATCTTGGTATACACCAATCTGGGGTGGAATATATTACACAGCAAGTAAACAGTACATTTTTTAAGCTGACGTGATGAAGCAAGAAAAATGGGCAAGCATAAGGATCTGAGAGGCTTTAATAAGAGCCAGATTGTGATGGCTAAAATGCTGGGTTAGAGCATCTCCAAAATGACAAACCTTCTGGGGTCTTCCAGGTTTGTTAGTGGTTAGTGGCTGCCAAAAGTGCCCAAAGAAGGATAACTGGTGAACTGTTGACAGAAGCATGGGCAATGCCCACGTTGACACCTGTTCACTGCTGAAAGCAGGTGAATATCAGAACTGGACCATGGACCAATGGAAGGAGGTGCTCTAATTTAATGGATCATGTTTTACCTTACATCATCTGCATGGCTTGGTGTGTATGCCTCACTCGCCTGGGCAATAAATGCACGATGTTCTACTGAAAATACCTGGGTCCTGGCATTCATGTGGATGTTACTTTGACACATACCATCTAGCAAAAATTGTTGCAGACCAAGTATTCTCTGATGGCAGTGGCTTTTTCAGCAGGATAATGTGCCCTGCCACACTGCAAAATCCTTTAGGAATGGTTTGAGAAACATGACAAAAAGTTACTAACAAGTCTGATCCATTAACGCCTTGCCTTGTGACCTACAGGACTTGAAGGATCTGCTGCTAACATTTTGATGCCAGATACCGCAGCACACCTTCAGAGCTTTTGTGGAGTCAATAGTGGCACAAAAACAACCTTCACAATGTTAGACAGTGGATTTTATTTTAAAGGCTGATAGTTGTATAAGGTCACAATAGGTGTGTGAGGGAGATTAGCTTGTATAAACTCTGGCCAATACAAGTGAGAAAAGGGACAAACAGTTGGACGGTAGGGATTTTTTCGTTCTTACTTCTGAAATGTAGCTACTAGAACAGAATAGCATTAAGGTAAACATGCAAACATTTTTTAGGACTTTCTGCATAAGAGGTAAGGCGAACATGAACGAGTAAATCATTAGGGGGGCCATTAGTTTAAATCACATTCTAATTGAAAGTATACTTACTGTAGATCTGATCTAATTTTTTTATCTTATCCACAAAGGGTTTGTGCGACTGCAGGTTTTTGTTCCAACTAATCAGGAGCCATGTCTGTTTCTATGTGTTTAATCAGTGTATTTTGGGATTCAGTTGTGGTTCCTGCTTGATTTGAAAGCCGGCATGTCATTACATCATCATGCGCTCGGCATTGCATCGCATTAGGGCTGATTAAGAAATGCAAAAAGTTGATATGAAAAATTACTTGATATTGAAATAATTACACCTTGGCCAACATGTAAAAACTTTACAGTATATGTCTTGTTTTTATACGTATGTCTAGGTCTCATATATAATTGGCGGCACGGTGGCTTAGTGGTTAACACTGTCGTCTTGCACCTCCAGGTCCTGGGTTCGGGTCTGTGCGCATGGAGTTTGCATGTTCTCCCCATGCTTGGTGGGTTTCCTCCGGGTTCTCTGGTTTCCTCCAACAGTCCAAACACATGCCGATTAGGCTAATTGGCATTTCCAAATTGCCCGTAGTGTGTGAATGTGCGTGGGAATGTTGACCGGTGGTCCTACCACGGTCGTACAAAATGGGAATAAATACAGTGGTCATCATTGGCCTGCACAATCCCTAGTTGGACTATAAAGGTTCCTAGATAGATAGTTGGAGTTTTCATATAATAATATACTGTAAACCAACCAAGTGGTTCTTTTAAATTAGAAAATCCTTGCAAATTGTTGCTTTAAGCCACAACGATATTACTCTCCCGAGACTTTTTTTTTTCTTAGGGTCATAGACCCAAGATTAAAGTAAAATGATGGCCTAATTAAATATTTATCCTGAACCCATCTTTAACGATTTGAAGATGATGCTTTCGTGAAAGTGGTCCCTGGGTTAAGATAGGTGCCTATTACAATTAGCTCTACAATTTCTGCGACTTGAACTAGAACACTTGTTGACTATTTAGTCATTTTGGAACTTGATTTAAATGTGTGATGCTGCTCTCTGTCATTAAGCTTAATGGGATCCGGTTTAATAAAAGCACTTTTCAGATCAGGGCTTCTTCTTCTTCTTTTTTTTTTTCCAACATCTAATTAAAGGTAGATCTGATTTCAGGTCACTACAGTGTCAGTGTATCCAACAGGATAATACTCATTAATCCCCTGACACTTTCTAAGTGTGATATCACCTGTTTGATTGGATATGCCTTAAAAACTGTTCATGCCTGTAACTTTATTAATTGCCTTTATGAGTAAATTGGTGGAGAATAAAATGAGCATTTAAAATGTAACAAAGAGTGGACCAGAAAATTAGCTAATATTAATCATTCATTTATCTGTTATAATGTATACATTATCATGTATGTGTTTTTTTTTTTTCCTGTGGTGGGGTGGGGGGTTGGGGGGGTAGGGAACAATGAATTTGGAATGCCAATTAGTTATAACTCAATTATACTATGCTGAAAATATCTCATTTCTAACTAATTCCAAATTTAACAACGGTAGGTTATAAATCATACCATGTGGTTTTGAATCAGCAAATTTGAACTCATGGCTCTGGCACTAGCATTGGATGTAATTTAAATGGTACAAGTATGAGAGTGAGTCAACTAATCGTCCTCATAGCGCTGCTTTCAGGGGACCAAACAGGTGAAAGTCTGATAAATAGCGATATAGCAAGGACTTTAGGTAGGATGCCTCAACACCTGAAAATGAGGATTTTGTAGAGAGTGGACAGTGTGCGCAGAAGTGTGCATTGTCATGCAAGATCGCAACACTCTTGGAAAGCAGACCTCTACATTTAATCTGTAGTTTAGGCTTCAACCCATTAATAAGCATCGCACTGCAACAAGTACTGATGATTGATGACTGATGACTTTTTCCTGCTAATGTTCCATAATGTTTTTGAGAATCCCAGAAAACTGTAAGCATCAACTTTTCAGCTGAGGGTTGACTTTTGAACTTGTTTTTGGTTGGCGATTGAAGATGTTTCCATTCCATACCCTGCCTTCTGTTTACTCTCAGGCTCATAGGGATGAATCCATGTCTCATCACCAGAAACGATCTTCTTTAAGAAACTTTTTAAATCGGTCTAAATTTTGTTCTGGATATCCAAGTGCTTCTATTTATGCTCCTCCATAAGTTGTTTCAGCACCAGGTACACCCTCAGACCACAAAAAATTAATCACTGGACATTAAATATTTGATCGTACCGCAGTTACAAATGAACTGATGTAACAAATTAACACCTGCACAGCAGTGACTGGGGATACAGTAGCCTTGATGAAGTGCTGATAAGACAGTGCAGCCAACGGAAGTTTTAATATAACCAGAGTACGGATAATCTTTGACTCACCCTCGTAGAAGCTATTAATAATCTTTAATCACCAGTCTCTTTTTCTTTCTTGAAATTAATTAGGTAAAATAAATAAATAAATAAATAAACTGACCTTCTCACTATAACAAGTCATTTGTTCTAAAGATATTTCCACTGATGTGGTTGACTTGCGGTTGAAACTATTGTCAGAGCTGCAGTTAAACAAAATGAATCAACACCAATTGAGAATTCAACATGGCTGTGGTAAAAAGGTAGTTAAAGCAATTATTGTCTTATATGTTATGGGACGTCAGATCCAGCAGGTGATATGACTAAGCTTTGAATCATGCTCAGAAGATTTCAGAGGTTTAATGAATGTTATCCTTTTGGGAACACTCTCCAGTGTTCTTAAATCACATGTTAATTTTAAAGGATATAGGTCTTCTGTACCAATGTACAGACTGAGGAAGCATACATGTTCTTTTTCTGTTTGAAGGAATGGTTTCCTTATCTAATGCTATTCCTGGTAGTAAGTAGTGCTCTTGCCTTATAGCTTCAGGGTCCCAGATTTCGTCTGGTATTTGGGTGATTCATATAATTGTGTAACATTTCTGGGCATCTTTTCTCACGAACTTGGATAAGGTACATTTTTCCCTAGGTGTGTATGAATGTTGTATGCGTGTGCACCACAGTAGATGGTTTCCCATAAATAACAGGTTTCGACCTCACACACTGTTCCCTGGATAGGCATGGGACCCACTCTGAGTTCAGCAAGAACAAAGCTGATAATGGTGTAATAGTTAAGTGAATTATTCGTTAATAGCTAACACAACAAAAAACTATAATATTGAACCAATTACGTCTATACTTTATGTCGAAAAACCAATACCGTGGAAAAATATTGATTTACCCCTGATTTCTTCAAATTTTGCCTCCAAACACAGACTTTCTTGTATTTTTAATGTAGCCTTGAAGAATAGTTCACCACGCTCCCTGAAGGATCTTTGTCTCTTATTTTTGGCAAGTTTTTAGCCTTCATTTATAGTACAGTCTGTGTATCTGACCAGTTTTAGAGGAATGCTTTTTGTTTGTTAACCCACACAGTGACATATGAATCATTCAAGTATAAAAAAAATAACCAGGGCAGTAATTAGCATACTGGTGTTGCTGAATGCTTGGAGGTGGTTGGAACAGATGAGAGGGGAAATGAGGTTGCTTCTGAGGTTGTTAAATAAACAGCCCCTTTTTAATTGTATCCTTATGCACAGTAAAACATTTGTTTCCCTTTAATTTAATCAGCATAATTTATTTCTATTCTATGAAGAAGACATTTGCACAGTACTGCATACATTTTTTAATTGACACATGTAGCTTTTTTAAGTTCTATTTCATCCAGCATTATAGGTTAGTCACCATGACTCAAAAATAAGTTCATTATACTTCACTTACAGTAAGCCAAAAATGGTGCAATGATTCACTAAAAATGTTGAAGTCAATGAGAATTGAAATTTTTTATACTGCATGTGGATGAGATTAACTTTAGTACTTAATGAGATGAGCTTTATGGCATATAGTTTAATGAAAAAGATGTTTAGATTGAGGGCTTCTCATTTACATTTTGACTAGTAAATAAGAACCCTCATCTAAGCATTTTTTTTTCATTAAACTATATGCCATAGAGCTCATCTCATTAAGTATTATAGTTAATCTCATTAATTTATGATAGATTTTTTTTCAAAAAAATATTTTTTCTTTCTAGTACTCATGTACTCATTCATGTGAAGAACATGTTGTAATTATTAAACAATGATATAAATATTATTATTATTATTATATAAATCAGTTTTCTGAACTACACAGCCATTCTACTTATGTGAGAACTATCCCGCTGAAGAGACCTCTTGTTAAAGGGAATAGGGTCAGGTATTGGGGTCAAGTTAGGGTTTGGGCTGACTGGTTAAGGCTAGTCCAGGGTTCAAGGTTAGTTGCTGCTGATGCTGAAGACTCTGCTGACGATGGATGCTATGGATTACAGTGCTTGTTTTTGAAGGATTGTTATCTCTATATTGGGTGATAGCTTCTCCCTGTATCGCTTGATGGATTTTGCGACCACTCCAATATTACAATAGGGATCACTTCGGCATCTGTTTTTCAGAGTCCTTTAATCTCTTTCTGAAGCTGGTTATAGCGATATAACTTACCCACCTCTTTTGGGCTGATGTTGTAGTCCAACAGAACTGATAAATCTATTATTATTATTATTATTATTATTATTATTATTATTATTATTAAACCAACAAGAAAGACCTTATTAATATAAACCT
>JAOVVA010000037.1:31903994-31914053 GCA_028565275.1 Leiocassis micropogon
GTGACACTGGCGCGGCGCTTCTAGTGTTAACTAACACAAACAAAATAGGAGAACTTCTTTGTGTGTGTGTGTGTGTGCCATTTTGCTCACTGAATCCTTATTTTCTTGAGTCATTACTCAATTATCCATTACTCACTTCATTACACAGAAAGGTTTACCCACTGCAGGTTTATTCAAGAACAGTTAGCAAACAGGAACAAAGCTTATGTTTATGGTTATTTAGTGAACACGAAGTGATTCTCTGCTGCAATTTGGCTGCAAACCTACAATAAGCAAGAAGGCAGGTTGTACGGTTGTACAATTTAATGTTATCATTAAAAAGTTCCTGTTTTGGCTCAGTATTGAAAGCGCACTGGAAAAAATGTGTTAAAAATGTTGCAAAATTTAGTTTTTTGTGGAAATGTGAAAAAAAGTTTGTACATAACAGTGTATTCATGTAAATAAATACTGATAAAGGTTTATAAAGATGTCAACACATACCATATTTGTTTCTTTTTCTTTGGAATAAGGCTTCGTAAACTCAAATTTTGGTATGAGCATTTATTTAGCATCTTAAAAGGCAGGTTTAGAACACTGAAAAAAATAGCTATTTGACTTATAGCTTAGGGGTTAATGTATTTAATGCATATTTCCCAAAAGAAGACAAGTGATTTTACAGAAATACTAATTTTTCTTTTAACTTAACCTAATTAAGTAAAACTTACTGGATAGAAACAAGAAGTCTGGAGAAAGCCTCAAGGAACTGCGGCTTAAAACCACAACTCACCTTAGGTAATTAGCTTTTAATTTGTTTTGCTATGCTACAGATTCATGGCATTAGCCTCATTTTATTGTATGAAAAGCTAACTCCATGTAGTATTTAATGCATTTTAAGGATGCAGATGTTCATGTTGTTTTAGCTGTTAGCTAAAATTAGTGAGTTCGATAGGTAGCTAATGATAGATAATTATTTAGCCTACCAAGTAATTTTGCTTCTATTTAAATGTAATGTTGACTTACCTGACTTTTGGTTATATTAACATTAAATTATATTTTCCAGAAAATATTCTGAATAACAATTAATTTTATTATACAAGAGTTAGTTCTGACCAAGTAATCTGACTAGACATTTCACAAGTGGTGATATAGAGCATAACATCACTGGGAGATTTTACTGTATGTATCATTGTATGTAGAACAACCATGTTTCATGTTCTAACAATCATTAATTACATTAACTGCCGGTCGCCAGTATGGGTAAAAGTGAGTTGGTACTTTCCACAGTACTGGAAAGAAGGGAGAGCAGCTGCCAGCCAAAACCAGTTACAGACATCTGATAACGTTACGTCATCTTAAATACCACTTTCTGGACCGTTGTTTTGCTCACAGCTAACACAAGCTATAAATCTCTAGCTTCTAACACATGGTTTAATCATAGATCCCTCTCTAACTCCTGATCAAGGGCACTACTTGGTGGATGGAATAAGGGTTTGTACACCCAACATAGCACTAACATTGAAATTTGGGTTCAACCCTGGCAGCCTTGATGTTAGATGATATTCTAAAGCAAAATCTAAAGTAAATTTTGTGGGTTTATCACGACCACCTACATGGTTTATTCTCCTCACCTTTTGACTACATAGTATCGGTAAGACTACTTTTATCCCTGTTAATTACACTAACCATCAGGCGCTAACTGCAGGTCGCCAGCTCAATTCCATCTGTTGTGGAATAATACTGTATGTGTTGACTGAGCAAAAAAACTGGTTGCTGTACTGAATATTAGCAGGTGTGATGTGGTCATAGGTTATATACTTCATACCTATGACCACATCGCACCCATGCTGAGATCCACACTATTTCAAAATAGAAATAAATCAAAGCCCTACTGTAAGTGCAAGTAGCCCATTTTAGCAGTCAATCGCATAGTTTAGAGGTAACAGATCTGTCATTATATATTATCCCAATAATATGAGTTATGAAAACTGAAAAGGCATTTAATAATTTCTGCAAATTGCATGCATTAGTTCTAAGAGTTAAGGTTTCAGAAGGTGTAGCCTCTAATATGGTTCCAGTCCAGCTAATTTCTGTCTCTGAATATTTAATAAACCTGGTTGAATTTGAACTGAGTGATCTAAAGTCCTAAGAGTTCTGAGTCTTTCAAGCTTCTCTATATATAATATACCATCCTGATCAGCAAAGATCAAGTGAAACCTTTTTTCTTGGAATATTCACTGTGCTAAGTCCTTTTCTCCTCATTAATTCAGTAACTCAGTAATTCTTTCCACATGCCATCTGAGTGAATGAGAAATGTGGCAGATGTGTGATGACACAATGTGGCTATGGCCTCATGTCAGAAAATTATTGTGGGTTATGGTTTTAAGCAACAAGTGACAGGATAATTCAGCTTCATGCACCGGGTACACACATGAACACACACTTCAAAACAGCTGGGCATGAGTTGATAAGCATTCGGTTATAAGATCAGGCCTGACAATACAGCAGCTAGACATCAGGACTAAAACCTGCCACATGTAGGTTCAAATAAATCTAGCACCACATGGCCTGAGAGTTCTGGCAGAGCTGATATAATGAAATCCATGCTGAAGAAATAACACTCAAATCAATAAAATGTCCAGATGTGGTGGTAGTAAAGAGCAGTAGATCTCAAGTAGATGTGACTTTTTGAACCAGCTAACGGATTTGAGTCCAAAGACAGATACCCCTATCTCACTTACACGGTTTCACTCATGATGAAACACAGTGTTAGGCACTGTGAGTGACCGCACAGCGTTCTGCAGGATTTTTTATGTTGAAAGATTGTAAACATAATTATTATGCCAAAACTGCAAAAACTTACGATGTATCGTGATAAACTGTACTTATGGCCACCGCGTGAAAATCTGCTGACTCTGCGTAGGTGAGACAGGGGTGTTATGGGACTGGGTTCCCATTAAGCTGTTCCTGGATTAAATCTTGACCTTAATACAGTATATTGCTGACTCCTGTTCTACAAGAACATGGCCCCTGTTGCCATGGTGCTTATCCACTGGTTAATCTCTTGAAATTAGCAATAAGAGGAAAGGGGAATAGGACTTTTAATACACTTATAAAATTATTTATATCATAGTTTAATCAAATTCCAATTGTTCCAAATGTAAATCAAAACATGTTGATTATTTTCTTTTAATAGAAGAATGGAGAGCACTAGATACTGTACAGTATTTAATGGATGCAATATTGTTAAATGATTGCAAGTGTTCTAATACAGAGGTCCTTAACCCTAGTCCTGGGGACCACCTGTCTTCCTTTTCCTGTTAAAAGGAATTTGCTGATTAGTTAAATCAGGTGTGTTGGGAGCTGAGAAAACACTAAAATGTGCAACTCAGGGGGTCCAGATTGTCTTATACGGTATATGATGTAGTAAGTGCCACTGCAGTTTGCCAGTGCAGTTTGGTGGTGACTGCTAAAAACAACAGGAACATGGGTAGAATGATGGTTACTCGATGGTTAAGGCTCTGCGTTACTAAACCAAAGGTCCGTTATATCCCTTACATGTTATAGTGAATGTTTGTTTCATGCTCAGAAGTTGGTCTGCTCATTCTGGTTTTAAAGAGTGGTTATACTGCATGTGTTACCAGAGATGGAGGGTAACTTAATACATTTACTTCATTACTGTTTTTAAGTACATTTTTCATACGTCTGTACTTTACTTGAGTAGAGTTTTAGAGGATAAGTTTTACTTTTACCCCATTACATCATACAGAAAATGGGCATCTGTGGCTCAGTGGTATGTTTCCTGTCTGCCATGCGGTAGGGCTACCAATGCCCAAACCCCAGCCACTGGATGCAGTTGCCAGTCCCAAGCCTAGATAAAATGGGAGGGTTTCGTAGGGAGGGGCATCCAGGGGCAAAACTTGTGCCAAGTTGTTGTGCAGATTAAAAGGTCCACTGTGGTGACCTCTTGACAGTCGAAAGACTAACAACAACAACAACATGGTTAAAATCAGCAGACAGGTTGAAATCTGCTGTCATTAGGATGTGTGATAGTTTGGGTGCAAGACACAATCTTGTGACAAGATTTTGCTGCATAGCTCAAACACATGTGCACGTATCCACACAAAACCCGGTACACATTTAGATCTCATTAAACTGAACAACTTATGCATTGCATGTCATGAGGTCTAATCAACAAGAAGTCAGTTATTTTGAGTCATTTGCAAAACACACCCAATAGATTTTGATTTGCTCCTCCTAGGGGTTTTATATGATCCCCAACAAACCGGACGTACATGTATGTGATCTCAATACACTGAGGATGCAAAATGAGGGATTTCTGATATCTCAAATGGGTCAGCCGTGAAGATGCCTTAAACTTGTGCAAAAAAGTGGTTAATAACTTTCTGTGTGACATTATAATTAGTGATATCACATTAAGGGACATCATAGTTTGAAGCTTTTTTCCAGCAACAGGGGTTTTTCGATGGTCTAGACATAAAATTTCACTTTTTCTAAAATTACGTCATAATGGTATTGGTATGTCTCCTTTAAATTATTGGTAGCCACTGTGCCCATTGTCTTTCTGGTGCACCCGGGTGGTGATAGCGCAGGGTGCTTGGGCCAACTCATCATTGCTTGGAACTATATTTTTATTCTTATTCATATTCTTTTTATATACATCTAGAGAGAAAAAAGAGAGAAACAATTAGTAATAGCTAAAAACTGTACCGATCTGATATAGTGGAATAGATAATTATATATGTATATCATCCCATTTATAATTATACTGTACCTATTAAATGTAAGTGTTACCAGAAACCAACTTGCTTCATAGATGTCCTAATTTAACATAGCCATATACGGACAAAGCATAAGACATGTCATACAAAAGATTAAGATCTGTGGTAAAAGAGGCATAAAATTTTAAGAATGCCCAATTTTTATTTTTTTATATATATTAGTAGTCTAACTAATAAATGCAACTTAAATGCAAACTGCAAGTGAATTTGATGCGCATGATGAATTCATATATTTAAGCTTTATTTGCATAATCTTAACTTAGGAAGATTTGTACATTTGACTGTAGGCATCATAAGTTTTAATCTGTGGTGTATAGCATTTATAACATATAAAATTGACTGATAAATCATTACAATGACAATTTTTTCTTAAAATGCAGATCACAGTGGTTGAGGCACTCTCACACATCACTGCATAGAAGAGCCATCTAAAAATATTTAAGTACATAGTTATTTCTGTGTAATGAGGACATTTGTGTGAATGATAAAACCATCATAAGACAATCATGTGAATGTTAGAGGAAAAAGTGTCACTCAGGTCATTGTCATGTATTTTGTTTACTAGATTTTGAAAACATTCAACAATATATGACCGTGCAATTGAAAGACTAGTTTCCATTTTTATTTAATTTTTATTTATTTCCATTTTCCACATGAGCCCTGGGTCCTTTTTTACGTCAACGTGTTTGATGAGAATGTGATAACATACTCTTTTCCTCCACAGCTCATCAAGAGAAAGTAAGGAGAAGAGAGAAAGCATTTTGCATGCTGAAAGCTTTCTTCAAGTCTTGTTTAGTGACATGTTTATTTTGCAGCGTGAAACTCACACCCATGTTTCTGTCTGTCAGACGAATGACTCGCGGTAGCAAATGGAGAATACCAGACCGTGTTCATTCCATCAAGCCAAAAAGATTCTGATTCAGTAACATTACCTACCCTGTAATTTCAGGTTGCTGGGTTGTGTTTAACAAGACTCATCAAGCTCATCAAGAACCAATGACTTTATAATTTTGTTTACACTTCATTGCATGTTAATTATTTGGAATGAAGGGGGAAAAAAGGAATTTGCATATGTCAACTCACAATATGGTGGAAATAAACAAGCTTAGCATTTATAGTTTTTGCACCACAATGTGTAGATCCAGTAAGTATGATTTGTGAATTGACTACAAATATTACCATTTAATCTTTTAACAAGGAAAGTACAGTATTAAGTTAAATGTGTGCTGAACTTACAGTTTCTTTTATGCATGTGACATTATAAAATAGAACTCTATTATAGAATTATAATAACAAGATTTTTTCCGAATAAATCAAGAAATGTTACAAACGAAAATTCATAGTGTTTCTTTGGGTTCTACCATGGCCATAAAAATTGGAATAAATACAAGAGTCACCACTGGCCTCCAGTGGTCTCGATTGGCTTTCAGGGTCCCTAGTTGAACTACAGAAGTTCCTGGGTGGATGGATTGATGAATGGATCGATGGATTAATGGATGGATGGATGGATGGATGGATGGATGGATGGATTGATTGATTGATGGATTGATGGATTGATTGATTGTTTGTTTAAGTCATAACAGTGCCAGAAAGCACAAAGGGCATTATTATGTCAGAATTGTTTTGGTTATATCAGTGTAAATTGTTTATGATTTTGCAACACTGTAACTCCATCCTTTTACAGATTTGTCCCAATGCATAAACCAACCACTGTTTGTGGCCAGGTAAATATGGAAGTTAGTATCAATAATATTGTTGGTTGATTTTTAATTTAACAAAAAAATTTAAGGAAAAAAGTGTTTTGTTGCACACAAACCATTTTAATTATAAACCCATTTCTGTGGATGTTGGTTCCCTAAATTCCTTCTATCTCTTCATGTAAGTTTTTGCTTGTTCTTCTCTATGGTGAATGTAGTTTGTAATGACATTGGCTGTTTGTTTGGGGTTGTTTTACTGCTTCAGAATGAATTTGGGGCCAATCAGACATCTCCCTGATGGTATTGCATGATGAATAAGTATCTGCCTGTATTTCTCAGCATTGAGGACACCATTAATCCTGCCCAAAACTCAAATTTAATTTGCAGAAATGCAGCCCCAAACTTGCACCAAAACTCCATGCTTCATTGTTGCCTGCAGACACTCATTATTGTACAACTCTCAAGCCCTTTGGTAAACGACCTGCCTCCTGCTACAGCAAAATATTTTAAAATTTGACTCATCAGTCCAGAGCACCTGCTGCCATTTTTCTGCACCCAGTTCCTATGTTTTCAAACATAGTTGAGTCGCTTAACTGTGTTTCCAAATTGGAGGTATTCCTTTTGGGCCACAACTCTTTCATGAAGAACGTTTCTGGCCAGATTTCTCCAAACAGTAGGTGCATAAACCTGGGTTCCACTGGTTTCCGCCAGTTTGTTGCTAATGGGACTGCTGGACAGCTTGCAAAGTCAATGAATGTAAGCCTGATGTGTCTTTCTTCTGCTGCATTAAGGTTTCTTGGCCGACCTCTGCATCTACGGTCCTCAACCTTGCTCATGCAGTATGACTACTTTGTATCTAGTTGCTGTGCTGAGTCTTGCCATGGTGTGTGACCTGTGACATGAAACCGTCTTCTACAACCTCAGCTTAGTAGCAGATTTTGGCTATTATAGATTTTGTCTCCTTTTATAGTTCAAGTATAGTTTATAATTATTATGTTTTAACCTACCTGCTTCTTATAATTGGTTAAAATCCCTGTGTGAGTTCTGATGATTACAATGCCTGCTGCAACATATGATCTTAAATTCTGCAGAAGCAGTACTTTTATTTATTTATTTATTTTAATAAATAATGGCACAAAGAAAAAGTTATATAAGTTGTATTTATCTAATACTGAGACCCGCTACAATCAGATGATTTTTGTTTTGCTTATTTCACCCAGAGAAATACATAGAATTATATGAGGGGCTACTAACTTTTGAACAGGAATATGTATAAATAGTCTGTCAAACACAGTTTATCTAATGATGTCTAAAGCCATGCTAGCTATGTATGATTTCCTCACAATTTGATTACATTATGATACGATAGTGCCACAGTATATGCTACAGCAAAATGCATACAATATTTGTAAATGGTCTTGCTCTTTGAGTAACCTTTACCTTAGGTGATGAGAAAGAGACTGATATGGGCCAGAACTTATAATTAATTTCAATATTAATCACATAAACGCATCATTCTTTAATTCTTTATAAAAAATCCCATGAAAAAAAAATCATAATCATAGTTTTTCCATAACCAGATTAATGGTACTGTATATGTAAAGAATTGGGAAATAAGCAGGGGTGCTTTTCAGTGCTTTTCATTGAAATTTCAGTGATTTCCTCTCTTTTTATTTCTGAAGGACTTTACAATGCTAGAACATTACTGTGCAAAAGAGAAACATATTTTTATTCAGGAACATGGTTTCGAAATTAAATCAGAAGAAAATGTCATAATTTGTCACATGAAAGGTTTTCCCAGGTCTCCACACATACACACATACAGGTCTCCATACATACATTCCCAGGCATAAAGCTCGGTATTATGGACTAATGTTTGCAGTTATGAGGCAATTCCTTAAATCCAGCGCAGTGAATGTGTCACAGCAAATTATACTTGAGAAGGGAAAAGGTACGAGGAGGATATGCCAGGATTTTATCTTCATAAAGCGCTCTGTCTGTTGATGTGCTAGCTCATTTTTACTGCCGATGATCAAATTGTTCATTTGGTTTTTAGTTTAACAACCGGAGTGAACTCGTATAAAATATGAATGGCATAATTTTAAATAAAGGGTAGGATAATGAATTCAACCTTAATGACTTGATTCTATTAGAAAGCTTTTGCTTGTTTAAAATTTCTGCTTCTTTATGATCTTTGTTTCACCTCCTGAACAATATAAAATATTGATCAATTCATTTTGAATAAAAGGTTATTGCTTAAAATATAAAACATTTAATGCGCTAGCACCAACATGCATTTTGATGTATTCTTTGTATTTCTTTATTTATTTGCTTGTTTGTTTATTACATTGAGTCTAAATACTTGCAGCACCATCTGTCCAGTAAGCAGGTCTCAAAAAATATTTCCAAAGTGTTATCTGGGGGAGGTAGGACAGAGAGAGAGAAAGAGAGAGAGAGAGAGAGGGAGAGAGAGAGAGAAACTCAAAGATATTGCAACAGCATCCCTCTAAAACCCAATGCATAGATGGAATCTTTCCAGCACAACACACACACAAAGTGATTATGCATAATAATCTGTTTTCTGGACGCCCTCTATAATGAAGTAGCCAGAAAAAGTCAGATCTGCTGTTTTGGTGATGTATTATAATCTGTCAAAGAATAACATCAGGGCTGGGTTTGCAAAAAACAAATAATAAAAAGAAAGTCTTCCATCTTTCAAGTTTCTAAAATTATTTCTGAAGTAATATTTGTACGGTGGCCATATGCGGGTTATGGGTCACTAGTGGACATAAATTAGGGTCCCTAGTGGACATAATTTACAAAATAGTCACCATGGTAGAGTTCAGAGAAATGTCAGTAAAAGTCTGAAATTTAAAAAATCTTGCTTGGGTAATAACAGCCTGCTGGAATGAAAACTGATCGTAGTAAGAAATCACATAGTTTAGCTGTATATATGTATCATACATTTGGAACGTAGCCCAGCTATCCAGTAGAGAGGTTTAGAGGTGAAAAATGATTTGTTAGTTAGTTGGATAAATAAGTAATGAATAAAACATTAGACCTGGCAGAAAACAGAGCTTTGTTCAGCACAATCACAATATTTTCCTTTTCCATTAGGATGTTAAATAAAACTTACAATGCTTATTATACAACTGGTAATTCCAACCAAGGCATTTCATGAGTGGTGATAATAGACCATAACAGCATAAGTATATATAAGAATATATGCAGTGGAACCTCGGATTGTGCAAGTGTTCCACAAGACGAGCAAAGATTTTTATATCAATAAATTTTGACCTGACAAACAAACAAGTCTTGGTTTACGAGTACCGAGTATCATGTATCACGCATGCCCTTCTTGTTTTGACGTCAAGCGTCACGTGATCACAACTGAGCCAATGTTTTTTCTCTCTCTTGCGCTGCGGAATTGTGGGTAATCATCTCTCTTGCTGGGTCTTAGTGCGTGTCTCTCACTGGTATAATCAACATCCGTGCACAAGTGTACTGTTTTTTTTTTTTATAAATTTAGTCCTGTCCAATTCTTTTTCCCCGATTTTCTCCCCAATCTAGTCGTGTAGCCAATT
>JAOVVA010000037.1:31914830-31928031 GCA_028565275.1 Leiocassis micropogon
TTAAATCTAAAAAAATTAAAGTGATAAATTGCTCACAATTTAAGTTAAATAAGCATGTCACAAGCATGTTATTTTTATATTAATAAAAACACATTTAATGCAGAGCATCAACCACACCAGACCCAGTGTATGCCTCTATTATAGAAACAAAAGGTTATAAGTGAATAAATATAAACCATGGTAATGAATCAAATTAAAAACAAGCATTCACCTGCAATATGGAATCAATATTAATACCCACTCCTGTTTTTCAAACCATTGAAGATGGAACATATGGTGACCCTTCTACAATACCTTAAATTATCTATTTGTACTGACCAATTTCTTGCAATTTAATGAGTTAAACAGAAGGCTTTTGTTATCGTAAATAGTTCTATGGCATTCGTGAAGGTGAACTAAATGCTGACAGTTATGAAGTATCCGCATAGGCCCATCGAACCTGAGGCAAAGGCACGCTGCAGCATATGTGGAGGATTAACTTATCATACAAATCCAAGGAGAGCGACGAAGAGCAACTTTGGAGTTTAAATAGCAAAGCTGGAAAGTGAGGGAGAGGTAATCAGAGATGCCACGTCTTGCATAATGATGGATTTGTGATTTATTTGTGATTGCACAGTAGGATGATGGAAATTTGAAGGCAGTCACTGGGATTCGGATTGCATGTCAAACCTAATAGTATTGTCATGAGTGCAAATACACAACTGAGGAATGGTAAAGAGTTATTTGTGTTTGTGTGTTTTATATCTTCAGAACATTCGAATACACAAAAGAACCACTTTGTCTTTCTTAAAAATTCAGTACAGAAATTTGCTTTATCTAAATTCCCTGATGATTTCTTTATTTTTAGTAACGTTGTTATGCTGATTAATGAGGTTTGAAATTACAACCCTGTTATACACCCATCTTATCAATTAAAATTCTTTTTATCTTAAATATCAGCACAGAAACACCTGACCCTTTTGTCAATCTTATTCTCATGTTCTTTTCTCAAACCTCACTGATCACTCCTATCCTATCCTAAGAACCATAGCTCATGCAAGTGCAATTGTTACTTCACAATAGCTGAGAATTAAAGCGTTGATTGTTGCATGTCATTATAACTAATGCAGGGTTATTATATGTGATTAAAGCTGATCATGAATAATGGATTGCTTGAAAAACATACAAAACATCAACAGAATAAATAGAAGTTAACAATGCCTGAATTTCTGTGTGTCGTATAGATTATTTGCAATTAAAGATTGTGTTTCCATTTAAATCTGAATATGTGTAAATATGTGTAAATATATAGCTGTACACGATGACTAGGGACATATAAAGGAAATATTAGATATTGTGTAAAATACACTACCTGCCAAAAAAAAGGAGATTGTTGAAATTACTGGAATTTGTTTAAGAACTTCTCAATGCATTAATAAAACCATCATCTTTGCAATGACCCTGATCAGAAGATCACTTAAACACTTGAAGTTGCATAGGAACAAATTCAACAGGAGAAATCACAGCTATGTTTAATTGATGAAAGGTCACATGGTCTGATGAGTCCAGATTGACCCTATTTCAGAGTGATGGGCGTGGCATTGTCATGATCTGGGGCTGCTTCAATCAGTTTGGTCTAGGCTCAGCAATGTTATGTGGCAATAAAATGAAGTCAGCTGACTATCTGAATGTCCTGAATTACCAGGTTATCACATCTATAGAGTTTTACTTCCCTGATGTACTCAAAGCTAAAAAGGTTCAAACTAAATATTATTTCTATTATGTTTGAAATATTCAGTATATCTTTTTTTAAAAGTGTCTACAGCTAGGATGGTGAGACTTTAGTTAAAGTTCGTCATTTTAAAGGAGAAGGCTCCACAGGATTAAAAAATTACATGTAGTAAGGCTGCCAATGTATTCATAGATTAATTAAATGAGGCACCAAATTAGTTCATGTAATTAAAGTTGGAAACAAGTCATTCATTGGAAATTTCTCAATTTATACAGTACTGGGAAAAAAAGAAGTCTGATTATAACACTTCCTGAGTATTCCGTACACACCTAAGAAAAGATTTTAGACATAAGGTACAGTAGAAAACAACAAGGATATACTGTTACAAAAACAGACAGACGGAAAGAAAAAAAGAAAGAAAGTAGAGGAGGAAAAAGACCTTTACCATTTTACATAACAATTTAATCTTTTGCTAAAAATCAGTTTCATCTCTTAATGTGAGCTTCTGCTATACATGTACGTGTGAGTGAGTTGTATTGTTGTATACAAATGGTCAATATCAACTTGTCAATGTTGTCAAAGCCAGCACTGCTGTCTGAGTTCCTGTTTTAGAGCCTTAATCAGCATGTTCGGACCAATCAAAAAGCACTACAATATGTCATGTTGAAGTGATTGCAGACATTACAATTAAAGCACAATTTGCAAAGCTAGCATAATGCTATTAAGCAGCATGCTGTGTAAAATGTTAAAAGGCTGAGACATAAATGAACACAAACGAACTAGAACAAAACTATGATATACACAGTGGTGTTAACTGTCAAGAACACAGTAGGCTTGAAGTGTGTCACCATTGTCACAAACCTTTTGGATTCCTCCAGTGAAGTCACTCCTTATCTGTCAGTTCCTGTTTTGAGTTTTATTCTCTTCTGTGATATAAAAAAAATGTAATTCAATAGTAGGAGTAGAAGCAGCAGTGATCGTAGGAGTTAAGAGAGCAGGGAGAAAAAAAATGAGAGAGAAAGGCAAAATATGTTTAAGGATATAGTACTGCTCAGAAGTTTGGGATCAATTTCTAATTTCAATGTCGTTCCTGATTTGTATTGCTTTCTACATCAGCTACTGAGATGATCTGCAAATGCACTTGACAAATACTGTTCTTGCAAGAACTATTCCAGAAAGGCTGACCTCCATGTCCTAAAATAACAACTGACTGTTGTTATACATCTTTTGAGTAAAATGTTCAATCATATCAATTGTGAATAACCATTGTAACATGGTCACAGTCGTCACAAGCCAACCCTAGGACCAGGCACTATCCCAGAAACACTGGTAGCATGGCAGGAATACATCATATAGGGGATGCCATTCCACAGCAACATACCATGCACAAACACCCACAACTGATTTGCAAACTTCTTCAGTGCTTGTTCTGCCTGAATTTCTGAACATTTCAAGCATTTCAATTCTCTGTAGTCTAAATTGCAGCTGTCAAAACTACCACATAAACCCATCCCAAAGGCACAGCTGACAGTTTTCATATATACAGTAGCACTTGACTTCAAGTCCCACTGCAAAGCAGAAACATCTTGTCTTTTGGAAAGAGTGCAGATTTCAAAAATGAGATTTTCATCGAAGATTGTTCACAATTCCAAATATGATGCATTCAGGTTAAAGATAGAGAACGGTCATTACAATCATGTGTAAAAGTTAGTGCTCCCTCTTTTAATTCTATGTCTTTTTTTGTCTAAAAGCATAATACAAATCTTCTGATCATAGCAGGTATTAGTATTAGGTACATATAACCCCAGATAACTAATAACATAAATCCTTTTTCCCTGTGTCATTATAAATTTAACAAAAATGAAGCCAAAAAAAAAAAAACAATGATAACTTGAAGTAATCGTTTCCTATATGGCTTTAACACTCTCTGACATCACTTCAGATCATTGAGGTTTTTGGGCAATCGCTTATAGGTGTAGGTTTAGTTTATTTATATAGCACATTTACAACAGCCACGAGACTGACCAAAGTGCTGTACATTTAGAAACATCATCATAAAATAAAAGTACACAATTACAGCCTAAGAGGAAAGAAACAAGAAACACATAAAAAATTAAAAAATTAATTTTAAATGAAAAAAAAAATGAGGTCTGGTTGAGGTCTGGACTTTGACTGAGCCATTTTAAAACCTTAATTCTTTTATTTTTTTTTATTTTCAGCCATTCTAAAGTAGCTTTACTGGTGTGCTTCAGGTTATTGTCCTGTTGCATGACCCAATGTTGACCAAGCTTCAGGTTTGTATGAGATGTTTCTGCTAAAATGCTGTTTATTTTACGGCAAACATGGCACAGGGCATTAAGGCCAAATACGTCCACTTTGGTTTCATTATGTGCTAGTTCAGAGATTTATTAAAACTATTGGCTCTGTCATAACTCCATAAAGTATCGTAATGCTGTTAATTTGAGATGAAGAAATTGCTCTAAAACTTTTAGTTTTGGTCCCAGATCTAAAAGAACCACTGACACTAATTTGACATCATTAACATATGTTATTTCATGATTACAAGGGGCCTGGCATTTAACATGACTCCTATCATGATCATGATTACAATTCTAGTTGTCTCAAAAGTCACAGCTACAAGTATAAAGATAGTTTCATATTCTGGAAAATTTAGAAAACAAATCGCTTAATAAAATTAGCATAAACTATTACAAAAAAAGAGTTAGGTGTAACACCCTGTGTTTCAGCTCACATTTCTTCAGAGCTGGTAAGCTAAATGCTTACACACAACTCAATGGCTACTCCTGGAATTCAGGAGAATTCGGAATTCATGGAATTAGGTTTTGCTCAAACCATTACTAAACAAGTCTTTAAATAAGATCTAACAGACTAACAGAGAGGACTTCACAGTCAGACGTTTTTTATATTTGATTTGGCTGTTTATGCCAGATGGGCTGGTTTGTGTGTTTCAGAAACTGCTAATCTCCTGGGATTTTCACACATAGCAGTCTCTAGTCTCCCTTAAAAAAAGTGCAGTGAGTGGCAGCTCTGCAGGCAGAAATGTCTTGTTGATGAAAGAGGTCAGAGGAGAATGGCCAGACTGGTTTAAGCTGACAGGAAGGCTATGATAAGTCATGTAACCAACCTTGACAGCCGTTATGAACAGAAAAGTATTTCAGAATGTGCTTCGCACCTGGAGATGGATGAGCTAAAACTGCAAAAGAACACATCATGTTCTTCTCCAGTCAGCCAAAAACAGGAAGCTGAGGGAGGCGATTAGAATAAAAAAAAATCCATTAATTAGTCAGAAGCAAGCTTGATATTTAAAGAGTTGGAGTAACGACAGGTTTATTGACATTTATTATCCAATTAAAAAGATCCCTGATTGCAAAAGTATGAAATCTCCTGCACTAGGTGATAGAAAGCATTGAGCTTTGTGCTGTGTTTGATCATACCCAATAGTATTTATTTATTTATTTATTTATTTGTTTGTTTGTTTGTTTGTTTGTTTTTCTCTGAATATGAGAAACAATTTCATCAATTCTTTTATAGCAACAAAGCAATTAAATCCCACAACAAGAACTGAATAAGATTAGTATTAAAAAAAAAAACATGATAATAATAAATGAATATTTATTGTTAATGGCATTACTAATGAGCACATTTCTCAATCTGCACTGCACTGACTATCATCTGCGAATTTGGAATGCTCCTTCTTTTTGCTAGCCTTCAATAAATCATGTAGTCGATGCAGGAAAAGAAGCGAGGAAAGCTTTTTCATCTATTTCATATCAATCCAGGATTTATGAAACAATAATATTAGTTAAATGTGCATTTTGGGAAATTTAATATAAAAAATGAGTTTCATGAATTAAATATCAAGCTATAAGAAATGTAGACGCACCCTGCCGAAGTAAAGAATCCGAGAAGGATAGTACAGGAGGAAGACGTTTGAAGTGACAAACGTCTGTTCAAATTCATGAGTTCAAGTGTCATGTTTCCACATAGTATTTTTTAACTTAGTTACTATGATGTAAGGCTACATCATAGATAGTAACTAAGTAAAACCTACTAATTTAATTAATATTGTCTCTTTTTTTTTTTGGTCTCTGTTTGTTTAGCATTTGAAAAGCTATATAAATTGGAAATTGGAAATTCATCAGGAATTTGAAAATGCACTGGTTTGTATACAGAGATGCATCATAATAACTTATGCTTCCAAAATGTTCATGTACTTTCATGCAATATGAAATGACTAGAAGCAATATTTGTCTTTGTACAGATGTGCTTCCTAATAAAGAGCCTGTTTGGAAACATACAGTAAGAATTTCTAACTATTTTAAGAACTCATGAGGAACTGATTAAACTTAAGCTAGAGTTTTAGACCATGCAGTGCCATATGCTTATCACTTTGTATCAGTTTGTACTTGAATGATCTGAGAAACAAAGATTTGAAAGCAACAATTGGTGGAAAGCTTATCTTGCTAATAAAGCAGACAGCATTCTTTACATGTCTGTCATAAACGCAATTGGTTATTCACTTCCTGTTGCTGTTAAGTTTGCATTTCTTGTTTGCAGACTATATACGGTGTCCATACACATTAATGCAAAGTCTTGCCTCTAGATCCTGCAAATAAGTTCTGAGCCATTGCTTTGCCACTTCTGTCTTGCCTGTGTTTGTCCATGTCGTTCCTGCTTTAATTTAACCTTGTGTCTCCTTGCACATGGATCCTACAGTAATTCATCTTTTGAATCTTCATTGTAACGGTGTCATTATTCATGCTGTGATTATTGAAAAGACTTGTTGTATAATAAAACTTTGTAAATACTTTCAGCCTAATTAACATCGCTGTGTTTGACAGTCCAAGCTACAAAGATCCCAGCTTGAACCAACAAGTAGAAAACATTACAATCCAACATACTGTTGGATGTTCTACCTGTAGAGAGCTGAAGTGTTGGGAAAAGCCAGTTGACATCAAGAATGTTCCGTTGTATAAAATGCTCTGGATGTGTTTATCTCTTCAGTCACATCGGAGTTGCTTCTGTGCCTTATGCCCAGCTCTCGCTCGAACACCAGTTCAGAAATTCCGATAAGAGATCATCTCATTTGTCTTCAAATTCTCTCCGCCAGTCTTTCATGCTGCCTACTGAAAATTAATGACTCTCCTTGAGATGTTTCGCCTCACTATCAATCTATCCAAGTGTTTATTTTCACTGCATTACACGATAACATGAGAAAGAGAGAAACATTTGACTTCATGTCTCGATTTACCACATACATCATGATAAGGTATGTGTGCTGTTAATTTACCACATGCATCATAAAGTGTAAATTGAACATAATAGAATTCCCTGATAAGCAAACAGAGAATGTGAGTATGTATGCAGCAGCAGATAAAAAAAAAAAAGCAAGGACAGATCCAGAGTTTGTTTCTAATTTAATTATTCTGTCTTGTGTGTCTCTGGAGAGCTGTGGATGGTTGCCCTCAAGCACTGTGTATATAGCACATTAGGCTGTGGTGTGAAATCTGAGTTTGAAGGTTACATAAACTGTCCTCGGGGTGCAGAGTCTCAACTTTTGATTGATTGGAAGTGGTGGCCCAAGAAATTTTGCTAGTGTGAATCAGAACTGGCCGCTGACAAAACTGTTATACTATATGACTTCAAAGAGTTAAGGTTTCCCTCATTTTTCAACACAGTAGCATAATCATTTGAAAGAAATGTATCCATTTATCGAGCTACTGTAGAACAGGCCAGATTGGGGATAAGAACATGCTATTAGTTTTTGCTTTTTTTTTTCTTCTTAATTTCTCATTATATCAGGTTGTTCTTCCCTTAAAGTGGCTCATCTTAATCTCTGTTGGGACAAGACTGTAGAAAATGAGCACTAGAAATTACTACAGGTACAAAATACACTCACAAGATACTTCATTAAGTACCAACTTACCATTAAAACAAATATCTAATCAGCCAATCATATGGAAGCAACTCAATGCATTTAAGTATTGTTTTTTATTATGTATGGTCAAGATGATCTGCTGAAGTTCAGAATCAGAAAAGGTAAGAAAGGTGATTTAATGACTTTGAACATGGCAAAGTTGCTGGTGCAAGACAATTCTGTCTGAGTATTTTTGAAACTGCAAATCTTCTGGGATTTTCATGCAAAACCAACTCTAGGGTTTCCAGAGAATGGTCTAAAAAAGAACACTGAGCAGCAGTTCTCTGGGCAAAAAATGTCTTGTTGATGCCTGAGGTCAGAGGAGAATGGCCAGACAGTTTCAAGCCAATAGAAAGGCAACAGTAACTCCAATAATATCTCGACTATTGTCAGCTGAGAATATGAAACTAAGGCTGTAATTTGTATGGGCTCAGCAAAATTAAACGATAGAAGACTGGAAAAATGTTGCTTGATCTGATGTGTCTTGATTTCTGCTGTGACATTCAGTCGACCTACAGACAGTCGGCCACTGCCTGTAGGTTTAAAAAAAAAAATCAGTTTTGCTTAAAATTAGGTGTATCTCTGGAAATCTTATTCCAACCAAATAGTGTTTAAATGGCTAGTACTTTATTGGTTAACTGCAACTAGTGCAACTGAACTTATTATATTTCTAAAATTTCTAAAATACATTAACTACCCAAAATCCCTTGAATGAGTATGAATATATGTCCTAGTGCTAGAGATAAAACATGTTGAGGTCCAGAAACATTTGAGAACAATCTTTGCAGCATGATGATAGGGAGATGTTGTCAAGTACCAAAGTCAAACTAAATCTAGTAGAAGAAGGGATTGAGACTGAAGTCTTTTTTGTATGTGTATATAATGTTTCTCATAAATGTCAACATTCTTTCTAATTAAAAAGGTTTTGTGTGCAACAAAACTCTTTTTTTTTCTTTGATCTTATTTGCAGAGAATATATTGCTGTTTGATTCATGACAAAAATCACAATCCTAAGCATATTTATAAGCATAAATTCGCTATTTTTTTATTAATAAAACTCAACCAAATCTCAAATCTATTTGCCAGTACAGTTTATTAGCATTTAAACAAACCTTTTTCCATTATCATTTACTATCAATAATTTACTATGAACTACAATTTTTATTAAATAATGGGTTTTCTTTTCCCTTTTGATGGCCATACATTTTTGAAGTCAATTACATCTTGGAGAGATATCCTTATGGTGTTCTTTTTTGTTTTGTTTTTCCAAATACTGCTTTCTGAATTCTTTTAACAGCATGCTTTTGCAAAACTCTTTCATTTCACAGTTTAGACTGCAAAGAACCTTGGTTAAACATCAAAGAACAATTGGTTTCAATGATTGAATCAGGATTAGCCTAAACAGTATGACAGTCAGGAAAAAAATTACCTCTGAATTTCACTAGTTATAAAGAAAAAATTCCAAACACAGTCATATGGCATATAGGCCAAATATGCTTTAAATTCATACCATAATCCATATGGCCATTCCTGTGTGGGGGGAAAATGTTGTGTGTATTGCTAATTTGGGAGGGTAAATTGAAGAGCGTGCAATACTTAAAAACAGAATGAAATGCAGTCTCAGACATGGGCTTGCACTAACCTCTATTAGGGATGTAAACTCGGGTGACGGCAGCCCATAGTGTGTGGAATTTTCTAGTGCACGAAATAAATGGCTTAGTTGATCTTCTCAAAATATTGATTTCTACCCAAATTGATTTAAAAGAAAGTATTAGCATAACATTTAAAATCCCACTGGTCAAGAGTAATGGAGTTATATCAAAGCCCTTTTTCTTCCAGACAAAACACTGTACCATATGAACCGAACTGAAGAAAAACTTCCAGGCAAGTAGCTTAGAATGTGATAATCACCAGTAAGATGTACTCAGAACATATCTAGTTAATTGTGTTCTCACTCTGGGCTGGTAATTGGAAACCTGACTCTGATTGTGTTTGTTGTTTCCACAGAGACTTCACATAAAAGCAAACTGTCATCGCAAAAAATTCACCTCATAAATCAGAAGGCAAAGACAGCTCTCTCAGGGACAATTCTCCATCAGTAGGGCTGCTAGCAACAATCAAACCTTTTGTCTTTAGTGTCTAACCTTGTTTCCGGAAGAAAAACAAAAAAAATGGTCTAAACAGCTTAACCAAGTGATTATAGTTACACAGGGCATATGATGTGCAGCATGTGGCCATACGGTAGTAGTCAGGCACTTGGCTGGATGCATTTACATTTGCAGACTACAAATTGCAGCTTGACTTTAAAACTCGGTTATAATTTGTAAAAGTCTGAATAAATTGAACTAGCATGGTTAAATACTAACTGTAGTTATTTTCTCTCTGATAAAGTCCTTTGTGGCTTAAAGTTAGACTGTTAAAATAAAACATTAGATTTCATAAATAAAATTGTAACACTATGATGGTTCCATCAATATACTACAGTATGGCAAAACAAAATTGCACTGTATATATACACTCACTCACTCACTCACTCACTCACTCACTCACTCGTCTATACTCCTTGATCCTGTATACAGGGTCACGGGGGGCCTGGAGCCTAAACACATGAGGTACTCACACATACATATACTGTACACATTCACTCACTAGGGGCAATTTGGGAATGCCAATTAACCTAACCTACATGTCTTCATTTTTGACTTTTTTCTTTATGCAAGAATTTAAGGCAAATTGCTGTGGTATAAAAAAAAAATCAAACATTCACAATATAGTTGTCATCGTCTCATTGTCTATATCACTTTATCCTGTATACAGAGTTGCAGGGAGGCCGGAGCACATCGCAGGAGACTTGTGGGCACGAGTGGGGGAAACCCTGAATGGTGTGCCAGTTCATCGCAGGGCACACACATACACACACTCCCATACTCATTCACAGACTTTGGGCATGCCTGATAGCCTAATCTGCATGTCTTTTGACTGTGGGAAGAAACCAGAGTACCTGGGAGAAACCCACCAAGCATGGGGAGAACATGCAAACTCCATGCACACAGACCCGAGGAAGGGATCAAACCCGGACCCTGGAGGTGTAAGGCGGCAGTGCTGACCACTTAGCCATTGTGCTGCCTCAGTACCTGGTGTTATAGTTATTTATTAGATAATTGATTATATTGTATTATTTATTTATTAAATAATTGATTAAATTAATATATTTGTGGGTGGTTAAAGTTAGTCTCCTTCATTAAACTACTCAATCTTTAGATATGTTCAAATTGATGATATTTCTTCAATTTGATTGAATTCCACTCATTTCAATAAGAGATTTCAGCCTAACTATTTACATGGACGCTGATCTGATAAAATATGCGTTTACTGTACATGCTCAAAGGATTTTATTTAACTTTTTTGACATGCACAGTGTTTCTCCCTGCTGTAAAGCATTTAACCTGGAAATGTACAGTACTGTGCAAAAATCACAGTACTGTGCAAAAATCTGTACAACTGAGCCACCCCTAGTATATTGCTAGGAAAATTAGACAATAAGTACAAATTTATTGCAACATGTGCAAACATGCATGCAAATTCGGTATATTGTATAACACAAAATGAGTGTTTTGCTGTATACAGTAATTCTAACAAGCTTAAAAGTCAATATTTGGTATGCCCTCTGTTATTCTTTAACACAGCCTGATCTGTCCTAGGAGAGATTTCGTGTAATTTCTGTAAGTGGTCTTCAGAAAGAGTTGCCCCAGACTTTTTGAAGAACATTCCAAAGCTGTTCTTTGGATGTTGCCTGCCTTTTGTCTCTCTCTATCAAGATGACCCCACACTGCTTCAATAATGCTGAGAACCGGGCTCACAGAAGGTCAATCCTTGACTCGTAGTGTTCCATTGTGGGTTTTTCTATCAAAGTATGCTTTGACTGCATCACCAGTGTGTTTAGAAGGGTACTTTAAAAAATACAAGTCTGACTCCTTACAAGTAAAATCTGAAGAAAAGAGGGCTGGCTCAAATCTTTGCACAGAACTATTACCAAAAAAAACAAAAAAAATAGGAGCATTTTTCTCAAACCCACCAAGCATGGGAGGAACATGTCTATTAAGCATCCCATGTTTTCTGATAAATCCCACTTTGTGCATTATGATTGGTTACAAGAATTCAGTCTCAGCTCTAAATGGTTTTCAGTCAAAGAGTAGTGGGAGAGACTTGAGGTGCATTCCGATCGGCCTGAAGTACCCTGCAAGGTATACAGTACTTCACGGGATGTTCAGCCATGTTAAGTGTGTTTCCAAACTGCAGGGAGCGAAAATGTTTAGTTCAAAAGGAATTGCCAACAGTGTAGGAAACAATTGAACGATGGGTCATCACCGGAAAAAGGTTTGAACAAATTTCCCAAGTCATTGTGTCGTGCTGGAGCGTGAAAAGGATTTATTTGTTATCATTATTATCGAGGTTGACATTATATTAATAAGACGCAATAATTTAAATTTTAATTTAATGAAGAAATCCGTAGTATTATATACTGTAGGCTAATGATCTGAAAAAAAAGTTTTCATACATCTTCATACATCTAATATGTATTGTTATTGTTATTATTATTATTATTATTGTTAATCAATAATTTATTATTTATAGTTACCATTATAAAACATACTATAGAAATGTGTATCAGTTTTTGTTTCAATAAATATTCAACATTTAATGTCCGTAATGTGTAATTTCCACAGCAGCAGCAACAGGTATACGATCCTTATGTTACCATGGTATGTGCAGTCCTTATGTTACCATGGTAACGGACAGAGGAAGTGATGTCAGTGCTGGTAACTCTGCAGGGTTTATTAAATAGTGGAGTTTGTCAAGGGAAGTTCCCTTCACCAACATTCCCTGCAAACTGAGCAGGGAGTAGGGTAGGGAGCACCCATTGAAATACACTTCGGATTGGAATGCAGCTATTTTGGAAAATTGTAACGCAATTTTTTTCCACAGAAAAAGAATTCTCACCTCATCAGGTCACCTAATGTTACCCCCCACATGGGGTAAACATTTGCAGAAAGATTATATTTATTCCAGCAAAGTAGGAAGTGTTTAAAAGGCTAATGTTAGCTCAGTGGGTAAGGCATTGCACTACTGATTTGAAAGACCCAGATTCCAACCTTGGGCCCTTAACCCTCAACCGCTCATATGTGTAATGAGATAAATGTCTGTTGCTCTAGATAAGGGCATCCACCAAATGCCATAAATGTACAGTAAAAGGTATTTGTGAAAATACAAGAACTGTGGTTGTCTTTGCTTAAAATATTTTTGCCTACTAACGACCATTTAAAGGTCATGTTAGGTAGTTATGAATGTTTGTTATTCAGATAGTTGTGTAAAAACCAAAGGGAAACTCCTTATATGGTCTAATTAATTTTTATATACAGATGTCGCCATTAAAAACGCACGTTTCGAGAAAAGGGATCCAGCGACTTGCCGCAACTGCGCGCGGCAAGCTGTGAAAATGCCCTTCATTACCTGTAGGGGGCAGTCGTGTTTCAGTCTGAAGTATTGTGTGT
>JAOVVA010000037.1:31928131-31946316 GCA_028565275.1 Leiocassis micropogon
TCTTTGAGTTTAGCTCATGAAAAATGGGAGCAAAAATAAAAGTGTTGCGTTTATATTTTTGTTCAGTGTATATATACAGAGTCAGCCAATTTATACACATTTCAGGAAAAAAAATAGACGGATGTATATTATAATATAATATTAACTATATTATCCTATTATTATCAATATATAATATATAGCTATAATTTATTTGTAAAGTGTGTATATACTGTGAGCTGCCAGATATACAGGACTCTAAACAAAGTAAAACAACAGATGGAAGACAAAAATAATGGAACTAAAAAATTTAACTTACAGTGATTGACAAGATACTAAGGAGGCTAGGTTCAAGTGGAATCTGGTCATGAGACAATAGGGGAAATAGCCAATGGATGGGCAAAAAAACAGTTTGAGACCAGAATCAAAACAAAGGCACATGGTGACGAAAACTACAATATATAACACTTAGTTCTGATCAAGTAATCTGATTGCATTGCATTGCATTTTCTAAGGTGTTGTAACATTTGATAATTAAACTGTTGCTCGCCAGTATGGTTAAAGTAGGCCAGTACAGTTTGCAGTACTGGAACAAGGGGAGATCAGCTGCCTCCCAAAACCCACATTTACAGTACAATCCATCACAGAAGCACTTTCAGCAAGAAAACACATCTGATCATTTTATGTCATCTCAAACAACACTTTGACTCTTTTGTAATTGATTCTATATCATTATGAAGTTGCCTCTCAACTGTTCATGTTTTGTTCATGGGTAATGTGATCTATAAAGTGAACTAGCTTCTAATAGACAGCTGAATCCCAAATCCCTCTCTAACCCCTGATTAAGGACACTATTTGTGTGTGGAATAAGGGATTGTAGAGCACTGGCTTTCCAAGCTCTGCTACAGTAGTTGGGATTCAACCTTGAAACCCCAGCAGTTAGCCGATATTCTAAAGCAGAGTGGAAATATAAAGTGGAAATATAAAGTACAGTAAATCTTGTTTAAAAAATGTTTCTGAGGAGTATCCACCACCTTCATGGTTTATTCACCTCACCTTTTGTATATAAGTACTAGTAAGATTTAAAAATTCCTTTCACTCTTTATAATTACACTAGGTGTCGTTAACTGTCAGCCGCCAGCTCAGCACTAGTGCCACCAGTCGCAAAAGTTATTTTGGCAGAGCCTGGTATTAATAGCTGGTCAAATAAACAAACAAATCATAAACTGATGATGTTTATAGAACTGTTGTACAAAAGCAATATCATAGTTTAGTTCATTCTGTTGTACTGAATATCAGCATACTGATATCTACTTATGTCATACTGAGCCATGGAGAAAATCAGTGATAGGAGTATTTAGTAAACAGCGATACACAAATAATTATAAATACTACTGTTAAATAAATACTAAATAAATATAATTAATATCAAATGAATACTTAAATTTTATTTAAGGAAATTTGACATTTAAAAAAATAAAAAATAATTTTTTTTATTTTATTTTTTGGGATAAACATAGGTTAAGTACATAGGTTTCTGTCCAACTATTTGGTCTTTATTTTGCTAAGCAGACCAGAGAAAATAAAAACTATTATAAAAATAAAATAAAAAAATAGTCTGAACTTTTGTAAAGTGTTTACTGTAAAGTCTTAGTCTCTGATCTGATGACATGCCTATAGTGAAATCATTTTCAAAAATGCCCGTGAATATACAGTATATGTCACAACATACAATATGCTACAGAAGCACCATTGGCTTTTTCTGTTATTTTTTATTTTAACAAACATTTATTGGCTCTGCTACATTATTTTGTCATGCATGCAGTTTAGTCTACTGGAATGTACTATATCCAGACTGCTCTCAGTCAGTTAATGACCCCTATTATTTAAATTCGTTTTCTAATTTCACATTGAAATGCTTCGCATGGTCAGTGACATAGAATTGTTATAGTGCTGAGCGTTTTACTATTGACCCCATGTCAGTTTCTTTCCTCAAATGGAAATTAATTTGAACCGGAACTATGTGTGTGTGTATGATCATACATATGAATTAGTAGTTAAATGTCAGGTAGATTTTTTTTTTCTTTTAGAAAATGAGATCTTTCTTTACTCACAAATGTGATGAGAAATTTAGTACTCTTAAGTACTATCTGATTAAAGGGGTGAATGCAAAATACCAAACGACACCTTGAAGTGTTATACTGCAAATTGCAATTTTAGAGAGAGGACGTCGGCATTGTTTTCCCTTTAATGTGCTTAGACTCAAGGTTACATATCCGGACGCTGTTTGTCCTTGGGTTACCTCATTTCAGAATATCCTTGGGAAAGAGGAATTTAGCCTTGATTTAAACACAGTTTTTGAATCTACCACTCAATATATTTTTTTCTAAGAAACTTTCTGTAGTGGAATAAAGATTAGAAACCTCCAACACCGTAGGTCCGAACCCAAAAACTGTGAATTCATTCATTTTGTGAATTTAATTTTCTCTTGACATGTGGTCAATTCAATCTCACACCAATGTGTTTTTGTTGTTTGTTTGTTTTATACTTTCAAAAGTAAAAAATGAAGGTAATTCATATTTTCTGTAATGTTAGTATTTATATGAGAGAAAAATGTGACATTTTACCCATAGTTCTCTGTTAATTTAATGTTGAGTTATAACACCTTGGACATAGTTTTCCCAAACACTAAATAAACACATGCATGAACATTTTCAAATGTCATTGCAGTGCTGTTTGGTTACTGGGTAAACTGGTATTAATTACTGTCCACCAATTAAGCATAACATTAAAACGACTGGCAGGAGAAGTCAGTAACATTGATTATCTTGTTACAATGGCACCTCTCAAGGGTAGGATATATAAACCAGCAAATGAACAGTCAGTTCCCAAAGTTGATTTGTTGGAAGCAGAAAAAATGGACAAGTATAACAATCTGAGTGACATTGATAAGAATCAGGCTAGGTAAAATATCTCCAAAATGGCAGGTATTACAGTACCTACTTTACATCTTGTGGGTATTACAGTACCTGCCAAAAGGGTCCGATTGTTGAAAGTCCAAGGTCATTCATGTGTCTTGTTGGCAAAGGCTAGCTCATCTGGTCTCCCAAAGCAGAGCTGCTATAGCACAAATTGCTGAAAAGGTTAACACTGAATGTGATAGAAAGCTGTTGGAAACAAATGGTTTGCATAGCTGCAGACCTGTCAACGTGTCCATGTATCCCCTGTCTACCTTTGGATGCATCTACAATATGGATGAGAGCATCAGATATATTGTAGGTGATGTTGCAATGGAAGAAAATTATTCCAAGGTGGAATAATTTGCCATAAACTTATATTTTAACAATGCCCCAAATATAATCCCATAATTAATTCACTTCACATGGATACAGTATTGTGCAAAAGTCTTGCGCCACCCCATTTCTTCATATTTTGCTTGCAAAGAACCAGACTTTCTTGTGTTTTTAAATGCAGTCTTGGGGAATACTGTAGTTCTTCCTGAAGGACTTTTTGGCTATCATATTTGGCAAGTTTTTTATTTTGGTTTCATTATCAGTCCAGTCCATAAATCTGACCAGTTTAGGGAAATGCTTTTGTTTATTTTGTTTTATCTTAAGGCATGCACCAATGAGAAACAGGTGCAGATGATGACAGATGATCAGGCCAGTAATGATTATACTGGTGATGCTGAATGCTAAGTAGTCGAAACAGACAAGAGGGAAATGAGGTTGCTGCTGAAGTTGTTACATAAACAATCTTTTTTTTTACTTTTTTTTTTTTTTATTGTAGCTTTTGGCAGTCTGTCACAATAAAAAATTGCTTCCTATTTCTTTCATTTACTGCACATACATTTTATATATAAAAATGAGGGGTGGCTCAGGACATTTGCACAGTACTGCCATTCCTCAGCATTATTAATTAATATCGCCATTGCTTGTGTGTCAGATGCTCGATACTGTAATCTAGGAGGAAAATTAAGCAGATTGGAACATGGTATTGAAAATGTAAGAAGTACACAGATGTTTATTCTGCAGGAGAGTCTGGTTTCTTTGTAATACTTCAGGCTAAGCTTTTTTTTTCTTAATCTTAACAGACTTCAACAAAAAGAAAGAAATTCTTAATAATAGCTGTTATAATATATTTGAGAACAGAAAACCATTTCACAGTCACAGCCACAATGAATTAGATAAATATAAATATAAATAAATAAATAAATAAAATGTAACCACTGATAGCCAAACCACTGTGATATTAAAGTATTTGCGCTGTTATAGACAAGCTTAATTGTCCTAGGATATACTCTGGATCCGCTGTGACCCAGGTGCAAACGTGAACAAACATACAAGATTTACACATGGATGTGCAACGCAGTAGACCTACTTTTGGGCTTTGGGATTAGTGCTTTTACAAAGCTGAGTGCACTAAAGTAAGGATAGTCTCTGAAAATATCTCAATAACCCAAAATATAAAGGAAACTGGGTTGTCAGCTTCTCTCTGGTGGCACGGTGTAGCAGTCACAGCATATTTCATAACCTTAGTGTTACAAGGTAATATTTCCTGTATTTTTTTTCTTGAAGCAGATAGAACCTCATAACACTAAGGTCATGTTTTGTGCGCTAATAGTATGCCTAGCATATAGACAGAGTAAACAATGTTCCAAAACCACAGCATGCCTGCCTGCATATAGCTTAATGTATTGATACCAAGAATGTTTTTTTTTTTTTGTGTGTAACTAAATGCTCACCAGCTTGAAGCCTGAAAATGTAATCAAAGCAAATATCTTCATCTGTAAAAACATTGGTTGTTAGGTGGCTTTATTTAATATGTGTAGATTTTCATAATTAGGATGCCTTAATGATCAGCGTGGTAATGCATTTTTTCTGGCATTTTTCATTAAAACACCACCCATGCCCTTAAACAAATAGGGGTAATTATAAAACTCTGGAATAACTTAACTGCAAAGCTCTTATCCTGACTCCAGGGCAAAATGAAAGGTTTTGACTCATATAGAATTTTAAGGAATAATAATGATCATGATAATAAAGGTATTCACAGTATGACAGTCCTTCCTACAGCATTCAATCAGACCTTGTATTCTTGTGCACATTTAATTAAGCAAGGCAACATTTTCTGTAGGCGAAATTAAAGTCATATCCGCAGAACTCCTGGAGACAGATTTGCATTCTAGCTTGCTTTCAAATATAAGGCACTACAAATAAACATCAGCATTGTTAAAAATGATTAGACAACATGCTGTCTGGCAAATGGGCTCTTTGAATAGTGCATAGCGTCTACTGTTCTTAGAATCCTTTAAAGTGGCAGCATTCTGTTGATGAAGCCTTGTTTTGGAAGAGTGTCTTGTCCTTCATAGCCATTAAGGGCTCTAAGTTGTGCAACAGTAATATGTTTGCTTTATTGTCAATAGACTGCAAGCTTAACTGAAGATGTTATTGAATATATGATACAAAAGCATGTAGATCGTGCTCAATTCCAAGTCGGTAGCTGTCTTATAATAAAGCAGGGCTGGCAGGGGGTAGGAATTGCCTTTTTTTTAATGGGTGGGATGCCATGATATGTCGAGTATTTATAATTTTTATACATTTACTCCTTTATCAACAAGCCTAGTGTATGTTGATTCCATAAATTGACGATTATTTGGATCCATGATTATTGAATGCAGTTGTGGCAAAGCAGACTCCAAACTAGGCTATCTGGAATTATCAAGAGGAGGTATTGCTGCATCTTTTTATAACCCGATCAAAAATCTAACAGGGTTTAACATTTACAACTCAAGCTGCATAGATCCGTGCTGGGAAACACAGCATACTGTAGGTCAATGACGATTTAAAAAATATATATATAGAAAAATATGGAAGCCTTGCTGGTGAGTGTTAATATGGAGTTTTTTTTAATGGACTTTTTTAGGTAGAATGAAAGTTATCATTATTTTATTACACTAAAGTAAAGTTTACCACTACCGGAATGTGAGAATGGCATCGAAAAACGTTGAACTCAAATGATGAGTGTATTATTTATATATAATATAGTATATATTATTATTTGTTTTTATTATTGGTCATAAAAAACAACCAAAAACAATCATGAAAAAATGTGATCATGGATATCTGTGCAATTTCATTTGCCTAGGTAACCCATTGTTTTATTTTTTGCTCAGTCATGTTTGTATAGTTGGTTAAAATAAAATAAAATTCAGTTCATCAGATTGCCTATTTTGTGAAGAAAAAAAAGGATATGTCCCTCTATGCTGCACAATCCTGACTACATGGTATTTTTTATAAAGAGAAGAAGTAAAATGAATACATGAGAGCACTTATAAATCTGTAAATACTGAGCACTGAGATACACATTTCATTTTCTCTTTGCTTGTGCATCAAAGTGTAATTTACAGGATCTCATGCTTAATCTGCTGATAGTCCTCTGTCCATTTAGCTCATCCTTACAATCTCTATTAAACCTACTGTTTAAATGCTCCATAATGCTTAATACCAAGCAAGTATTAATATTCTTGTATACAGTATTGTGCAAAAGTATTGAGCCAAAAGTATTGTTTTCCAATAGTTCAGGCCTAAAGTTAGATGTTTTTATGCTTGAATGATTCATAGGCCAAAAACTTGCCAAAAAAAAGGGAGCTGAAAAAGTCCTTCAGGAACCTTGGAGAACTGTTCCTCAAGACTATATAAAAAATACCATGAAGTCTGGCAGTCTTGCTTTGGAAAGAAAATATGAAAAAATAAGGGATGGTTCAAGACATGTAAAAAAAAAAAAATCATATTTATATTCAGTCTGTAAAAAAGTGGGGTTGATGCATTCCTAGTGATCTTGTGATCACCAATGCTAGCCGTATGTCCATGACTGCAGAGGGGCAGTGTGCCATGATGGCCTAAACGCAGAGACTTCCACTCTGCTGACCTCCATTAGATGTGGATTCGGCCTCTCTTTGCTGGGACGACAGCGAAACAGATTGATTTGAGGGTGATGGATCACACGACTGCTTCTGCAGCACTCGTTCTTACTACCCATTCGGTGTGCACCTTCAGGTAAAAGAAAAAAAAGTTTCACATCTACACTGTGTTTCGGGCTGTGTTTTCTCTACTCAAGTCCTAATCTCAACTCAAATACAAACTAGGTGGTGTGTAGAGAAAGGTAATGACTCATGACTCATGGGAGGTTTTTGCCAACATAAGTGAGTGTCCAGAATCTGAGAGGACACAGAGGGCAGATATATTATGCAGCAGTGGTATTTCACAATAATGTATTCCAAGGCTTTATAGATCTACAGTATGTAGGAATTATGGCTTTGACTCTGACCTTGCATATCAATCCATCTATGTGTGGAATTAAACTATGAATTGCTTACTTTGTGTGTGCGTGTTGTAACCACACCAAGTTGTAAAAAGAATGCATTTTATTTGCACTTGAATCCCCATAATGTTGCCATGATGAAACTATGGAGATACTGACACCCACTCTCTTTTTAGCTTCTCTAATCATTACCCAGCAGCAAGATATGCCAAAGGAACATGTAATGGAAACAGATCTTCCTCTTCGTGGATTGCACCATTAGAAATATCTGCCCACAAGCTGTGAGTGTTAAACCCTCTGTCTTATGTAGAGATTTCCTCCACATCAGAGATACCAGTTTAATTACAGACTTTCTCCTCTGCTCCATTTCATTCCTCCCCCGTCAAGCTGCTCCGAGATAGCAGGTGTTTCCTTTTTTCTCCACAACATGCACAATCCACTCTCAGGCAACGGCCATTAGTGGTCAGCTCCGGCTCTGATGTATTGTCCCAGCCATGAGGGGAAACATGAAAGGGATTTGTAGAGATCTGAATAAATATGAGTGTAATAAAAATCTATTTCGATGAAATTATTGGGTCTGGTGTTATAATGCTGGACTGTGAACAATCGCCATCAACAATGCAACCAAATAAGCCCATAAGCTCAAGCTCTGGTCAGCAGATCAGCGGTGTCTGATATAATTGGATTAGCAGGCATAAGCCAAGCCTATATTTCAAAGATAAAAAGACATCAGCATCCATGTGGTGGAAGAGATGAACCTTTGCCCTGTCATGGGGAATCTGTGAGTTTGAATTCCAATGATAACACAGCCATGCAGTTTTTTTTTCTTTTTATATGCGAAAAGCATTGATGTCTGTGTTTTTGAAGTATATATTCTTCTGTTTTTATCTGTGGTCTGGCTTCAGTTTTTCCTTCTAATAAAAGCATCAACAAAAATTTCCAAAGTCACATTTAGCTGTTAACAATCACTCACTCATTGTCTGTATCGCTTTATCCCATGTACAGGGTCAAGGGGGGCTTGGAACCTATCCCAGGAGACTTAGGGCACAAAGCAGGGTACACTGTAGCCAATCTATCACAGTAAGCTGTAGAAGAAAGTAATGACAGCTGTCTTGCAAAACCAATAAATCCCACCTAATACATCTCACATCCCCCTCAATACATCATAGCTTGACATACATGGTGCTTAGCAGGCAAAGAGTTCAAGGTTGTTGATCCAGCCTCCTATGGAATGCAAAGAACAAACAAGTCTAATCCATGGAAGCTCCACCATGCAACTTACAGTACTTAAAAAATCTGCTTCTGTGTCCTAGTGCCAGATACTACTGCACACCTTCTGAGGTGTTGTCGAGACATGCCCCGAGGAGTCAGAGCTCCTGAGATCCTGGAGTCAGAGCGAAAGATCAAAGCTGGTATATCTGGTCACAAGGCATTTTACCGTGCAACGCAGAAGGACCCAAAAGCAGACACAAAAGATCAGAATGAGTTTAATTATTTTAATGAGGAATATGCCAAATAAGGAAAACGGAGAAAATTAAGCATAGAATCATCAATTGGGGCGCAATCAGAGGTGGGCAGCAGTGTGAATCGATAGTGGCTGGAGATGAGAGAAGCGGTGCATGTGCAGTGTCCAACAGAGAGAGAAAATGGCTGTATGAGGAGCCGGGCTGCTACTGTATGCCTGTGCCGAATCCAACACGCAGGTTTAGAGCAGCATGCAGATGGGTCGGAGATCAAAAGGTGCTGAGCGTATGTTGTATCCGATGCAAAAAAAGTGAGAGCGGATTGTGGATTGAAGTGCTGGTGATCAAATGTGGATTAGGAAACACACACCTGTAATCCAAGTAGCAATTGTCCTGGGGATTGAGGCAGAGTCGTAGTCAAGAAGCAGAAGCGAAAGATCAAAGCTGGTATATCTGTCAGCGTAGAGAATAATCCAAATCAAAAATCAAAAGCGTATCCGGGGACAAAAAGGGTCGACAGCATAAAAGAGCAAAAATAACTTGGCATAGAAGTAAACGAACAACAGCTTATGAGCACGCAATAAGTCGGCAAGGGATGGTTGTTCGTGGGCGAACGTGTTCGTGAACAGTCATCTGAGTTGTAAGACATTTGATGCGGCACATAGTGAGGGGTAGGGAAAGTCTGACAGAAACAGGGTTAATTACTTTAGTGATCGTGAACGGCCCGATAAATCTAAGCGACAATTTGTGGGAGGCTGTTTTAATCGGAATGTCTCTGATGACCCACCCGGTACCTGGGGGCTGCTGTGCGGCATCAGCCCACTTGCCGTTTGAAGGAACTGATGGTGTGTAGGAAGATGGCATACGAAAGATGAGGCTGAAGGTACCGTTATCTCCTCTTCTTGAGATGGGAACAGGGGTGGCTGATAACCCAAGCAGCATTGGAAGGGAGAGAGGCCTGTGGAAGAGGTCGTTAGTGAGTTGTATCCAGGAAAGGGTTCTGCTCTAAGTAGTTGCATCACGGGTTGCCATGCACCTTAGGGCCTTCTCCAGTTTCTGGTTTAGTCTCTCTGTCTGCCTGTTTGACTGAGGGTGATAGCCAGAGGACAGGCTGGGTGTCACTCCGATTAGTCTGCAAAATGCCTTCCAGAATTCTGCTGAGAACTGGGGGCCACGGTGAGAGACAATGTCAGAGGGGAGACCATGCAGGTGGAAGACATGGAGAATCATCAATTCGGCAGTCTCCTTGGCTAACAGAAGTTTTGGCAAGGGAGCAAAATGGGCAGACTTGGAGAATCGATCCACCACAGTCAGGATGCAAGTATTGCCATTGGAGTTGGGAAGACCGATGATGAAGTCCAGAGCGATATGAGACCAAGGCCAGCAGGGAGCCGGGAGCAGCCTCAGAAGACCAGCAGGAGGTTTATTGCTCGACTTATTCCTTAAGCAGGTATCACATGCTGCAACAAACTGCAGAACGTCGTCATTCATAGAAGGCTACCAAAATCATTGCTGAGAAGGCAAAAGGTGCAGGCTATGGCCCCATTCCAACACTTGAGGTCGGACAGATGCCAGGACGAAGAGAAGACTGGGAGGAATGTTGCTCAGACCTGGTTCCTGATCAAGCGCTCTCTTTACCTATGTTTCGATATTTAGGAGCGCAGCCACAATGAGGAAATAAGGAGGCAGGATTGTCTCAATCAGCGTTGGTTCTTGGGGTCTGGAGAACTGTTGAGACAGGGCATAAGGTTTTATGTTACTGGAGCCAGGGCGATATGAGCGTGTGAAGTTAAAACAAGAAAAGGAAAGACTCCACCTGGCTTGGGGCGTTGCGTCTCTTGGCTGATCTGAGGTATTCTAAGTTTTTATAGTCTGTCTAGACTAAGAATGTAGAGGCAGTTCCCTCCAACCAGTGTCTCCACTCTTCTAGGGCAAGTTTAACCACCAACAGTTCCTGATTTTCTATGTCATAATTCTTCTCAGCAGAGGAGAGATGAAAGGAGAAGAAGGAGCAAGGTTGTAACTTGCTGGATTACCCAGCCTTGATTGATCTTTGAGACAAGACAGCCCCAACTCCTGACTCGGAGGCATCCACCTTCACCACAAACTGGAGGGACGGATCTGGGATGATTAGAATGGGTGCAAACGTGAATCTACGCTTTAGGTCGGGAAATGCATCTTCAGCCTGCTTGTTCCAGATAAAAGGGACTTTGGTGGAGGTTAGCGTGGTGAGGGGCGCTGGCACTAAGCTTTGATTTCTAACAAAACGTCTGTAAAAGTTGCCCCTCTCCAGGGCAGAAAGGGAATACAAGCACCCTCTTGGGGGGTAGTACCTGGGAGGAGGTCGATGGAGCAGTCATAGAGTCAGTCGGGCAGCAGAGAAAGAGCACGTGTCTTGCTGAAAACTTGTCGGCGGTCACTGTATTCGGATGGAATGTTGGAAAGGTCTGGAAATTCTTTCTCGGTAGCAGGATCTGATGAGTGGGCTCTGGCAGTGTGGAGACATGAAGACAGACAGGCAGGGCTCCAATCTAAGATGGTGTTTTTGGCACAGTCAATGCTGTTGTTATGTCTGAGCAGCCAGGGAGCCCCAAGGACGACTGGAGCATGAGAAACCTCCATGATAAAGAAGGAGAGGGTCTCAACATGGTTGTCTGAGATTCTCAGGGTGAGAGGGGGAGTGTGGCAAGGGCCTGGACTGACAGGGTGGTGTCCAAGGGCAGAAAAGGTATTCTTAATTCCATAGCTATAGCAGCGCACATCAGGTCTTGGTCAGATCCAGAGTCTATGAAAGCTTTGAGTGGTTGGGCTTTGTTCTTGAAGATGATCATGACGGGAAGCAAGGACTGTTGACCTGAGAGATTTCTCCAAGACTCCCAGTTTCATTGGAAGGCCCTTTTGTTTTAAGCTCCCAAGGGACCAACTCATCCTTGATGGCTTTTCTCAGTCCATGAAAAAACACGTCACACATAGCGCAATCGTTCCATGTGTTCCCTGGCGGAGTCTCCACATCTGCCCAGCAGCCTCCTTGCCGGAAAGTGAGCAGTCAAAGACTCTCTTCATCTCATTAGTGAATGCACTGTAATTGGCATCCCATAGTGCCATTCCACACTCACGTGCTCTTCCAGAGAGAAGGGTGATGACATAAGCAATCTTTGAACGTTCAGTGGGAAATGTTGAGGCCTGTAACTCAAGAGACAGAGAGCACTGAGAGAGGAAAGATCGGCAGGTGCGGGGTTCTCCATTGTAGGACTGAGGGGGCAGCAGGTTCTCGGATAGGAGGAGGTAGATATTTTAGGTAGTCCTATTTTATATATTTTTACCACATATGGTCAAGAATATATGATTACAGATTTTTTAATGAATTAGACTCTGCCTTATTAAAATTAATTGATGTCTGGAAGCCACACTGGTTATACATCTCAGCAGGAATGTAATAAACTTCATAAGTTTCACACTCCTTACACTTGTCAGGGTTAACCCCCTAGAGGGCGCCTTGCGCACAGACTCTTTTGTGTCTTGTGTTGTTTTTTGGACTTCTTTTTCCAGAGTGCACCTCAGTCAGGTGATGGAGTGACTCACCTGAACCGAGGTGACTGAATAATTAGTTTGGCTTTAAGAAGCCTGGATTTTCAGTTAACTGCGTCTTGCATCTGTTTTGTTTAACCCATGTATTTGCATTTTGCCGTAGTTCCTGTCTAGTCATAGTGTCATAGTTTGTTATCCTAGTTTCATGTTCAGTTTGGTTTGGTTCATAGTTTTGTTTTGTTCATAGAGTCATGCTTGGTTTGATCTTGTTTGAAGTATATTTGTTTCTGTTTTCTTTATATTATTAAAACAACTTAAAAGTCTTCACCTTAGCGCCTTGGTTCCATTCAATGAGTGATTCCTTTAAATCAGTGTGTGTATGGAGAAGGTGAATTGCAATAAGAGTCCGTAGAACCAGAGCTTGCAGGAATTCTGTGACTACCATGTCAGAGATTTTAAATAAGTAATGAATGCAGAATAATATAGACACATTACTAGATTTAATAATGAAAAATTTAATAGCAACATTTTGAGGAAATTTTAGGGGTGGCCAGGCTATGCATGTAGTCTTAAAGCGATCACATGTGGAGTGATGGAAGACGCCTCTCTCTCTCTCTTTCCTCTCAGTGAAAGCAATACTAGCCAATTGTGGGTGTTCGTGAGCTTATGCATGTGGAAGTAGATAGTGCTTTCCTCCAAGTGTGACACAGCATGAGCAGCAGTTCAAAAAAATGCAGAAATTGGCTTCATGTGTCTTGTAGAAAGCACTTTTTGCCTCATCCTCCACAGTTGGTATAGCTTTCATGTGATAACCAAAGTGGATAAAAATCCCCCTAAAAAGAGGCGAAAAATAAAAGAGGCAGCAAAATCCGGTTAAATTTTGGCAGCTACATTAGAACATTCATGTATCATCCTTTTCACCCTAAAATACCTTTGCCATGCTGTAGATATGTTAAATCCCCATTACAAATGAAGGCACACATGAAAGAGTTTTACAGGTATTTATTTATTTATTTTACGTGCCCAGACAAGGTTATAAGTGGCATCGATTTGTGCACATTCATAATTTTCATTAGAATTAGGATAAAATGAAAAGTATATTGTATGTGTAGCAAATGATTTTGATGTTGTTAAAGTTAAATTTGTTACCTCTACCCTTGCAGTATAGATCTCTCATGATCTTCAGCTCAGAGACTTCATGTTCTTCATGTTACATCACAAAGTTCCACTCCACATTTCACTCCACTGTTTCAATCCAAAAAAAACACTTGCATCTGTAAGTCTGCTTCGTGACACCTACTGTAGTTTGTATTTTCTATTCACTAGTCACCTTTTCTCCCCATGTTTAAAGGCAAAAGTGCTTGATTTGAGGGGGTGTTCCAGACGCTATTGAAAAACTCCCGCTTTGACACTGTTACACGAGAAAAATCAAGGAACTATTGACATATCTTTGAATGGCATCTCTGAATACAAGACTTTGACATTGATTTGAACATATTAACCCGGCACTTGTGCTAAACTTAGCTCTAGACTTTAAGGTATCAAAATACACAAAAAGCAATCGAAGATTGGGTTTTTAATCTTTGGCTTATGGATTTTAATTTTCATGTACTGTCTCACTGTGTTCACTGTGCAATTTACTAACTATGGATTCTTGCCTGTTTTTTTTTTGTTTGTTTATTTATTTGTAAAAAAATGATTATTTTATGTGATAATCAGAAGAAACATTGTAAAAAAAAAATTACAATCCATCATTCTTTTTCTTCAAGTAACACAAACAATTAAAGTAACAAATGCAAGCAAAGAGGATTTTTTATTACCGTCTTTCATATAAATAAAGCCTAAACAGGTATTACAATGTGGTAGAAAGGAAAATGTCACAAACACTTAAAAAAAAAGCCAGGGCTCAATATCTATAACGTTATAAAACATTTCCATAACTCAAAAGGTAAATCTATACAATTAAGCAATTTCACACCAGAGGGAGTGCTGTTGGGCAGAATATTAGCATGGCTGTGATGAGGTTATAGGCACAAACCTGCAGCCCCAATGCCAAAGATATTACAGAGAAGAATAATCCATGGGGGTGGTGGACAGTCCTAAGAAACTTACAAGATTTTCTTTATATTTCCACTTATTCCACTTCAGAATATCAGCTTATTTCCAGGGTTTGGCAGTTGAATCCTAGTGTGAAATAATAACCTAGTGTTCTAGGGTGTACAATCCCTTGTTCTACACCTCAAATTGTACCCTTCATCTGAAGTTAGAGAGGGATTTGGGAGTCAGCCTTGTAGTACAAGCTGGTTGGTTTGGTACCTCGCTTAGGTTGTAAAGTAAGTTGTAAAGGTTTTGATTGATTTCACAGGAATGACTTAGAAGTAATTACTAAGGAGACAAAGTGTTGGTTAAGATGATGTACAGTAACATTATCAAATGTGTTTTCTTGCTGACAGTGACTGTTTTTTAATGGGTTTCAGTACAGTCTTTTTAGCACGGCGGACCATGCTGACTGACTTACTGTACATGCCGGCTGGTGACAGTTAGTGTAATTAACAAATCTTTAAAAATAATTATATGTTAGTGATACATACATGTATACAGTAGTTAAATGTTCCAGTGCTGTTATCACAGATTCCCCCCAAAACTGTAACCATCTACTGTATCATGATTCCACTGTCTGGTCCCAAATCAGCCAATGGCAGTTACAGAGTTTAGTCTCCACAGCACCATGAACCACAGACTCGGTTTCCTAGCAATCCTTACTCACATTCATATGAATGTGTTTATTAACCATGCACACCTGTTTCCTATTACTACTCAACCTTTATAAGACCTTCAGTTCACACATTTGGTTTGAAGTTATAGCTCAGTCCCAAGCCACTGCCAAGCCTTGTTAATGTCTTTTGAATTGCAGTTCATAGTTTTGCCATTGATATTCTGCATGTACAGTACATCATCTAAACCTTAATGAGCCTCTGACCATGGGACTGCCTTACACCTGGACTCATTAGCTTTCTTAGATTCTATTAAATACAGGTACTTGGGTTGCTTCTGTTGGTCAGGTTTAGGCTTATGTTATGTTATGTGCCCAAAAAATGAGGTCGGTTGACCTGAATATACTGATTATTTACCAGATTTCTTCCCATCAATAGATGTTTCTTCGCTGATTGCATGGGTATGTTTCTAGATGACATCACCAAAATTCATTGAGCCCAAATTTGATCCTAGGAGCATAAGACATCATTTTCACACATGGATGGGCCAGACCTTAACCCCATTAAGAATCATTAGGATTTACTGGAGAAGACTTTATGCATTAATTTAACTCTATCATCAAAACAAGATCTTGGAGAGAAATTAATGAGATTATGAACTGAAATAAATGTTGTAACATTGCATAATAATCTTATATAAAGCTAAATAAAAAAAAACAAGTATGTGTACTCACCCACATACAGTATTTCTAAACTTACTATCCTTATACAGTATAAACATGACTTAGACCTTAAGATAACTGCAAAGTGCTATTAAAAGCCCAAGCCTGAATAAATAAGCAGAGAAGCAATAACATTATTAGACTACAATGCTGTTAATCGATTCTTTGCTATCGATTTCATTAAGAACACTGCATGCAAAATGGAATCCATACAATCAAAAGGTCATTTGCCTGCTCATTGACTTAACAATAAATTTTGTCTCCTTTCTGTTTCTTTGTGATAAACTACAAACCATTAGCACAAATAGATACTCTGTGCTCACATTATGGAATGTATGTATTACTCTGAAGACTCTTATTAAAAGAAACCATTTATAACAATTTAGAAAACAATACCTATTTATTCCAATGAGATTAAAAGTCTTATTGAGCAGTTGTGGTTATAATAAGGGAACACTCCAGAGTGCTCAAATATGCAGATTAAAGGTCAGGATTTCATCTCAGAGATGTGTGTAATTCATGTTTTCTTCTCTAAGTGTGGAGTCAACACCAATGTCACCTCAGGATTTATTTCTACGGTATTTGAGAGAATAAATACATAACCTTTTCCTTGTGCCCCCAAGCACTGCACATTTTAGCACAAGCCAAACTTGACTATGAAGACATTTTTATGTTCCTTTCCAAATTTCTCAGAAGCAATTAAGTGATAATCCTTTTTTTCCCTAAATGATGAAATGTCTATAACCCTCATTTCTTAACTAACAGCAGGAACCTGGCTCTTGACACAGAACTGGAACCAGAGGCATTTAAATTTAATCAGTCATTAATATTATTCCACACTAAAACAAGAAAGGTTTAAAAAGCTTCACAGATTCATCCCTGTAATCACATCAGAGATATATTTTACTTTATTTATAGGATCTGAATAAAAAAAAATATCTGTAGTCAAGGTAGGGACTGTGGAGGCCAATGATGATTACCACTATATTTATTCCCATTTCAACACTTACACGCGCATTTACACACTACGGGCAATTTGGGAATGCCAACTAGCCTAACCTGTATGTTTGGACTGTGGAAAGAAACCAACCCACAAAAACCCACGAAGCATATATAGTTTTTCATTTATTATTATTAAAGTGTGTTTTTATTCTATATTTGTATAATTGTGTTTTCGACATGGCCAATATGTCCTAATATTATTTAGATGTTAAATCCTAATATCATTAGAATTATTTATCATAATATTGTTTTAATATTATAGCGTTTTAGATTGATTGCTGCCCAATGCAATGGCTGGGAGTACTTTATTCAGTACGCAGTCACACAACACTGTATAGCATAAGCGGCACATTCACACGAGAACCTGCATCCAATTCAGCCTAAGCATAAACCAGAGCACATTCAACAGGTCACACACCCTCCACACACCAACAGGGCCGAAGCCACTAACCCAAACACCCTTCCCCAACATGGTGAACACATTGCAAAGCCCCCCGCAATGCATGATGGTCGTCAGCCGCCGCCCCGCCCACGCCACACTGCCCCCACCCAAGCTGTGACCGTCCCTGGTCACCGTCTCGGAGGCGTGAAGGCGGCCGGCGCTGGCGTTGGGAACGCCGGAGTCCTTTGGCGGGGGAGGGATGAGCGAGAACATTGTCCTGAGGCGGTCCGGCCTCCACAGAGTTCGATGTTTCATCGGCGTGCGGCTGGTAAGGTGCAAGACGGTCCCGGTGGAGCACAACTCGTGCCCGCCCCGCCAACCGCACATGGTAGATGACATCGGAGAGCCGAGCAATTACCGTACAGGGGCCCACCCAGTGGGACATAAGCTTGGTCGAGAGCCCCCTCTTCCTTCCCAAGGAACACACCCATACCTGCTCTCTAGTAGCAAAATCTTGCCCCCGGCTGTGAGTGTCCACGCCCATATGGGTGGGGCCCTTCTCCTGCTTGGCGATGAGCGGATCACGGTCCAGCTGTGACACCGGCGAAGCGACTAAGGGTGACGCAGTAACTCGGCTGCACGCTGGCTCGGACGGCTGATCACCGCCGGGGAGCCTGGAGGACTGCACAGGGAGAATGTTCGGAGTCGAGGGTTCTACGTCGCTACGGCGCTCCACTCGCTCGCAGTACCGACCACGCGCTTTGCTGCCCGGCCGTTGGGATAACGCGCCGGCGTTAGCGTGTAGGTTTCCCGCTCGGTCTGCTACCGGAAGTTCCGCCCCCCGGGTGTGTGCGACTAACCTGTCCGGCTGTGGTTTGGGTCTTAGCAACCTGGCTACCGCAGAGTTCCGTTAGCCTGCGCGATGTCCTACACGCCCCCAACGGAAGTTGAATCCACCAGTTGGGGAAGCAAGAATGGTTGTGGGAGGCGGTTTCCCCTTAGCGCCCCCCGGCGCTAGTTTAGCGGCTGCTGGAGTACGCTGTCCCTCAGGCCTGAGAACGTTGCAACGGTA
>JAOVVA010000037.1:31946416-31959424 GCA_028565275.1 Leiocassis micropogon
CGCTGCCTCCTTATGGTCACCCGCGCCGAACCGGAAGTGGAGCGACTCCCGCAGCTTTGCCCAGTCCTTCCGCTCATTGGTCCGGAGGTCTTCCCGCGCCCGGAGCGCGTCGCCCTCTAGTGAGAGAGCTACCCGGACGGCTGTTTCTGCCGGGGACCAGCCCGCGAAGTCAGCTCTACTTGGGCGAGGAATGCGTGTGGTTCAACGGCGCCGTTGTTGGTAGGAATATTTAAAATATTATTTAAAAATCAGGTGATCAATCACCTTAATCTTAATCCCTGGACCTCCAGTTCTGAAAAAAAATGACAATGCGGTGCAGAAACACAGATTCCAACACGGTGGCAAAATTCGGTGCCAAAATTTCCCATTCATGACAACTTTATCAGGGGTGATTGTTTAAATGCAGTTCATGAGTTAAAATTGCATTAAGCCATAAAATTATGCATAATTTGAGAGACAGATGATGCCTGCTACAGTATATCATTTTAATTAATTAGCTAACTTGAATCATTGTAGTTTAACTTACCACATGAAATATAGGAGTTGACATTGGATGAGGTGCAGGGTATGTACAGTATAATGGAGTTCAATAAAATTCTAAATAATGTTAGTGTATAAATTAGCCTTAGCCACCCTAATATTTTAGCTAAGTTTAAGCTAAGCTAGTTATCTTGTGGCTACTGTGGCAAGTAGACGTGTTCCAACCAACATCTATGCTCTATTTGTTCTTCCCAATTGCCCTTTTACAGACTCCTGATGGAGACAGGTCCTGTCAAGGTGGGCTTCAGTTGAGCTTTAAAAATGCTCTTCAGAAAACCCATGGGTGATGTCACAGATGCTTTGTTCATTTTCATATGCAGTCTGAGGCATTTCTCCTAGCACAATAATGACATATTGCACTGATTTACTGACTTTAATATTGAGCGAGTTCAGTATACGTTTGTGTACTTTTTACATCAAACTTCCATTTGCATTAAAACCCTTTAATCCATACAGTAACTGTCAATAAGTGTGTGGTGTAACGGGTTTGACCCATGTTGCACGGGGAGCACAATAACGCTCGGACACGAGGTGAGGTCTTACGGAAAAAAGGGTAATTTATTTAGGAAAATGGGAAAGGAAAGTGTTAAAGGAGGGAGGACGGAAAGAAAGGGAAGGGATGTTGTGCACGTGCAGGTCTGGTGGGCAGTGCCCCGCTGGCATGCGGGCACAGGCTGGTGAGCTGCGGGCAGCGGACAGAGTGGCAGCATGGGCCCGCGTGGACAGCAGCTCCTGCCTTAGTTTGCTTGCGTATACTCTCCTTTCTGTAATGGCCAGACCGGCCCCTCCCAACTCTCTCTGTGGGCGCGTCCTCTCTGACGTCCGGCGGCTTTCCCCGGCTGGGAACAAGGGCCATGACGTGATCCTCCTTGCGGCCTTTTCTTCTTCGGCGACAGGGTCACCATAATCTGTGTTTTATAGCGCGTGGAGAAGCCCGGGATCACTAGTGGCGATGGCTCACCAGCCGTGTCTAATTCCGCGGCCCTGCTCCTTAGTACACCTGCAGATAGGGGAGGCCGTCTATCTAGTGAGCTTCGGAGTGAGCGAGGAGCGATATTGATTTGGCCGCACACCCATCACTGGCGCACGCCATGACAGTGGTTCAGTTTCCTTGAAGCTTTGCAATAGCATCAGACACCATTTTATGCTAATATATATCCAATAAATGACCATAGTGTATATTTGCTTGCAAGGCTTTCATGGCCACTTAAAAAAAAAACACTCATAGCATGTATAGCTCATCTAATTTTTATTTAGTGTTAACATTCCACGCTTTATGAAAAGTGCTTTTCTGTATTCATCAGTGTTTCTTTAAACAGATCACACTGTCTGTCATGTATTATTTATTTTTCTTTAGCAAGCTTCCTCATATGGGCTCTCAAGGAACTAGAAGACTTACCTTGCCGATGGCAATTTCTCCCCATCATCAGCAGACCAACAAATCGATTCAGCACTGACTGTAGACAGGTGTCATGACAGGTATACCCAAGCAGAATTTGAGGCCTCTATGTTTAGAAGGTTAGCCTAGGAATAATTTAAGTCTCCTCAAGTTAACGGGTTGGATAAGATATTTGGAAGGCTGTTTATTTGCTTGGGGAAAGATAAATGGAAGCCTATTACAATAAAAAGCTCATTAGGGTAAAAGTAAAAGTATGTTGTGTACACCTTCCAATCTAATACTGCCTTTAGCACTTTTGTTTCTTAGCATTGGATTTAGCTGTGACACTCTGCATCTTACTGCTGGCTTGGTTGTCTATGAGGACAAATAAAGCCACTCCACCTGTTCATCTCACCATCTGCTAAAGAGTTTTTTTTTTTTTATGCTCACAATGGGATTGCATAAGGGTCACAAACTGCTTAATATTTATCATAAGGAACTTTATGCCATGCTGAGAATGAAATGTGAACATTTGTGGGCATGGAATAGTCTCTCAAGACTAAACAACAAACAAGATGCCTTTTTGCCAGATGTGGATAACCCAATATTCCAGATGTCATTCAGGCATTTGATATGTTCATTCTATTAACTGTTATAATGATAGCTGTATCTAGTTCACTCAGTGTTTTAAATAGCCCCATTGCATTTTTCTTGGAAAAACAGCAACCTGAAACAAAGAGCTAGGACTTCATTTCTTTAAAGAAGCCACTTTACTTGGCTGGCAGAGCTTGAATTTGCATTGTCCTTAGACCACAGCCCTTCAGCTCTGACCTTGACGGCAAATTTACATTTTGTGCTTGCTTTGCCATGCTTCGTCGATGTGAATTGCTTTTACCTTTCTGGAATTCTCAAATGTATTGCAAAATAAGCAGGCGATCAAGCTGGTAACTAGCCATAAAAAACAAGTCTCAGATGGTGTTGAGAAACTGGTGACTTTTTTTTTTTAATTAAGAGCTAAATAAATAAATAATATTCATTTAATATATATGGTTATATTATATCATATAATATAACCATATTTGCCACCAGAGTTACATAATATTCAAAAAAAAAAGGTCTGATTACAGGTCTTCCCTATGCAATATTTGTACCATTAATCTATGTACCTTTAGACCCTCTATAAAGCCTTTTTGCATGTTTGATACATGACTGATTCTGTTTCGATACATACACAATCATTATTAATATTAAAGATATAGAATTGGATTTTAACAACCCTTTGCTACCTTCTATTTTTGTCCTGGAAAAAAAAAAACTACTGCATGCACCAATAGCAGGGTAGTGCTGCTGTTTAACAGGGAAAAGGCAGTTTAAATAATTGAGATGTTCCTTTATGGATGAATGAGCACTATAATAATAAGATAAAAACAAAAGTGGTGAGTGAGGCAGGTAGATTTGATTTGATTTGATTTAAGGGATCATGGCAGAGGCCCTGCTTCTAACACTGTAATATTATATTCTTTAAAGGTGTGAAGCTAATGGTCTGTACTGTTGGAACCCAAATTAAAAGAATACAATAATATGTTATCTACTGAATAAATCCAGTAACTATACGCACACAAGGGGCATTCAAGTCAAACTAAGCCTTGTGATGAAATGTATCATGAATGAGTGTAGCAGGGGATTATATAATGTATTAAAATGTAGTTTTTTTCTCACATACAGTAACTGCACTCTGTTATTCTGTACAATCAAGTCAAGTCAAATTTATTTTTAAAGCACTTGACCAAAGTGCCGTGCAAATCCTAAAATAGCTGCAGACATAGAAACAGACTATTAAAAAAAAGAAGAAAAAAAAAAAAAGATAGTCCCAGTTTGACTTGAATGCCCCCATATATATTATTATTAAAGTTAATAAATTGAACATGATTGAATGACATCTGGAATGTTGGTTTATTCATATCTTTCTTTTTTTTGTTTTTGTCTAGAGAGACCTAAGTTGACATTACAAAGTTGAAGTACAAAGTTGTCAAAATAATACTTAGCAAGAGTGATGCGATAAAATACTGAAGTATTGTACACCACTGGCTATATTGACTTAATTTATCTTACATTTAACATATAATGTGTAAAAGTTAAATATAGTAAACACAGCCAGCCACATTATCAAAGATTTTAAGATTTGCATTAGAAAATGAGCAGTTAGTTTGATCATAATCATAACCTGCATCAGTTTCCCTAAGCTCATTTACTGTGGTCAATTTTAGTCATACATTAGCCGGTACATCAAGGAACATACCAATTGAATTTCAATTGCAGTTTTTGTTTTTCACTCTGTTTTTTGTAAACCATGTGTTTTATCGGCCAGATGTCCAGCTGCCCACTGGGAAAACCTCGGTACTCCAAATGGCCAGCCCGCCTTTGAGTTTGATTAATAAAAAGGTGCTGCAATAAAAACAAATTAACCTACAATCATCAGTAAGATGTTAATGAATAGTGAAAGGGTTTGTAAAGGAATAGAATTGCATACTGTAGATCCACAGCTCAAAAGAAATGATAATACAATCATAATTTCAACATTTTACAGTGTATTATTAACATTCATCAATGATGGCAACTTTAAATGCTAAGCGATAAATTAATGTAATGCTTGCCCACCATGATTTTTGGAGAAATGTGATTAAGTAGTACAGTAGGTGTTTGGTTTAGAGAGCATGAGCATGCAAAGTATCATGCTGACACGGTTACGGAATGACAGACTCCACAGACAGAAATATAGAAAATCCAGACGGGCGCTTTATTTACAAATTGTAGTTTTGAGTGGATGATATGTGGGTGGAAAGATAGAGAGATTGAACTGGAATGTCTTATCTGATATGGCGTTGAAGCTGGTGGACGGGTGATCACGAACAGCGGAAATGATGGACACAACACGGAGGCAGGAGAGACGATGAGACGACGAGACAAGAGGGCAGGAAACAAGGTGTGGGGTGATTGCTTGGAGAGGTGAGTCATAGAGTCCTCGTCTATAGGTGAGACTAGACGCAGAGTGACGGGAAGTGAGGTGTTTTTGTATTGTGTTGGTGATGAGGTTCAGGTGTGTGCAGTTAGTATTCGGGTGATTTGGAGCGTTGATTAGGGCGGAGCCTGGCGTATTCGTGACAAACACATACTGTACATGACTTTTATAAAAGCATCTGGATAATATAAAGGCACTCTTTTTCATGTAGATCAATTTCTGTCAAAATCAGGTGGTTCAGTTTTTTAAAATATTAGCCTAATTTAAACCACCATGATGAAGTTGTTTTTAGGTGACTCGCGCTGTGTCACACGCGCGGTGTTAACATGACCTTATTTTTCCCAGTGAGCTAACACCAACATAAAAATATAAACCTCCTTCTAGCATGATTTTTTTTTTTCCCGTGCATCCTGTGAGATCCACCAGGAGAATTGAATAACTTATAACTTATAACTTAGGATAATTGATTTATTACTTTATAATTTATTATTATTATTATTATTATTATTATTATTATTATTATTATTATATAATATTATTATTACCGATTATATACCAATAAACTGGTGACAGGATCATGAGCACTTACTTATCTTGGGTACCAAATCTCAGCCAGTTTGGCCCAATCCCACAGAAAAACAAATACAGCACAAATTGTTGAAAAAAGTTACATCTGGTTATCAGAGAAAGGTATAAGAACACCCAACAGATCACAGCCTGCCGCAGATACGGCCAAAACCTACCCGTGCTGCAGAGAAGAAGTTTATTTATTGTTAACAGCCTTAGGAATCATCAATTAACAAACAGCACCTTGGATTAGAGCAATTATGAAGGCTTTACAGGGCATAAGTAGCAGATGCATCTCAATATCAACTGTTCAATGGAGATTTTTGCATACATTGGATGTCTGCAGCATTTTTTTTTTACAATAATGAAAAAAATAAAAATCAGAAAAGAGCAAGGAATTAAAAAGTATGTGTGTGTTTGTATGCATATTTATTCACAATAATGTATACACCTCTGGTTAGTCCTATATGTACGTATAGAGAAATCCAGTGTGTATAAGAGAAGCTGAAAATGTTTTGCACCATCTGGGAAGGAAATAACGCTGGTGATGTTGGCAGAAAACTAAAGGTGTCGACTGTCTTCCAGACTCAGATTCATTAACACGCTTAAATTTAGACCTGAAGTGATCTGAAGGGAAAACTCATTTGTATAGCGCAGCTCCTCCGGGTCGCATTTTCACGAGAAAACACCCGGCAGCACTAGGGGAAAAGGGAAGTGTTTCAAAATGCTCATCGAGCATTTCACATCCACAGCGTTTTTTGTTTTTTTTTCTAAGATCTAAAGAGAACGTGATTTAAGGGTGCATTATGTAGGTTGCTGTCACAGGGGACAAAAGCACAGGCGAACTGGCACTCTTATCCCTGAGTCTCAGATGGAGTAATCTTATTATTGCTAGCTTCTCTCTCTGTAATGGAGGATGTTTTTGTCTTAGACGTTCTCAAAAAAGCCTGGCTGTCTTTGTTGTAACAGTTGTAAGAATGTTGTGTGTGCTTGTGTGCTTGTGTGCGTGTATGGTGGGGTATAGGGATAGATGTCTTTTTATCCTTTCCTTCTGGGCCTGTGACAATGTTTGTCATCCAAAATATCCAGCACTTTCATGTCTTCCAAATAGCTAAAGGACACTCAGACAGTGAAGACATCAACAAGGCGTTATGAAATGCACAAACTGATGCCAGTTTGAATCAGACATGATTCATGCTTTAGGCCATGGTAGTAGATTTGTATTCATGCCCTCAAATCCAGGCAGCTTATATTCGATTTTTGACAGGTTAAGAGTTTAAACTTTAAATTTGAAAATTCTACCAAAGCTGGCCATCCAGGGTGTACCCTGCCCTGTGCCTTAAATCTCTTGGGATAGGCTCCAGGCTGCCCGCGACCCTGTATACAGGATAAAGGCGTATAGACAATGATTGAGTGAGTGAATTCTGCCATTCATTAAAAAAGGAAGAAAACAGCTTTATCAAAATTTCAAAAAATCACAATGACTCAAAATTAGTTGATGTGCTACACCAGTGCAACAACAACAACAAAAAAGCTGAATAATTTAAACTGCTACAAGTTTAACATACTGTATCTGAAAGAAAAATTAAAGTCGACTTCCACTGATTCTACAAATATTCTGCATACAGTAATTCACTTAGTGAGAAGTAAACAAAGTGCTTCAGAATTGTTTTGATGGAAAAATGCACCATTTTAGAAAAAAAGACAAAGTCAGAAGTAGTCACAACAGAAGTCATAGAAACCAGCACTGACATTTGTAATATCGAAATCATTACCTCAATGAATTGTTACATATATTGTGTACAAATATGCTGTGTGATGTTGATTTTATTCGCACTGTAATGCAGGCAAGCTATATCACTACACACTTAAAAAAAAAGTTCTCTAAGAGTTCTTTGGACGTATTATGGTCCTACTTGGATTGTTACTCCCCATAGAAAACATACTGATATAGGGTTATGTATACAACCTTTAAGGGTGGTGTATTGGCAGGGTGTATTGAATGCTTTTTCCAGCTTAGGTTTATTTACTTTTAGGCTACTAAATGTGAAACTCGATATGAAACCACTAAGGAGGCCAGTTATTTCTAAGCCCAGACATCTAAAAGAAAACCCTATGAACTCAGGGTTCTGTAGAGAGATGTTTAGCATTTATTAAAGGAGTCCCCAGTGTCAGTGCTTTATGTCAGTCAGAGGTAAAGCTGTAACTTGAAATTTCCAACACAGGAAGGTCTTTGGTATAAATTATTGTTTAAGTATTGTGAGCGATATCATGAACCTTTGTTCGAGGCTTCACAACAGTAAATGTTAGGATTAATGGATAAGAATTATGACATATACAGCATGTACAGTTGTGTGAGACAAAAATTACCCACGCTCCAGTTATATTAAAACTCCTGTTGGCCACACTGTCTTATCAGCACTTTCCGTTCAAGGCTACTGTCTCCCCAGTCACTGCTATGCAGGTGTGAATGTGTTTTATTAGTTGATTTGTACCTGCGCTGAGGGCAAAAATGGACGGATTCACACAAAAGAAGAGCAGCATGCAGTGATTTGTTTTTTGTCGCGTGCGGGTGTACCTGATGCTAAAACAACTCACGTTAGAGCATAAACAGAAGTGTTTGAATATCTGAAATTAAATTTAAAACTTGAACAGATACTCTAAGGAAGGTGAAAGTTTCTTAAAGAGAATCATTACTGGTGACGAGACACAGATTCAACACTGCGAGCCTGAAAGTAAACGGCAGAGTATGGAACAGAAACATCCTCAATTGCTGTTGAAGAAAAAGTACAAAAGTCCACCATCAGCTAGAAAATTGATGCTTACAGATTTCTGGGATTCTCAAGGGTCAGTATTGGAACATTATCAGGAACAAGGTTCAACAATCAATAGGTGTCCTCAGCAGTGCTACCTTATAGCAGCCGAAGGAGCCACCAATGCATATTTCTAATGATATGCAGCAAGTTTTGTGTCAATATGCTGAAGTTTGCCAGATATACGGTATTTGATTACTTTAGCTACTTTTTCCACTGTACCTGTACCATCCCCTAGTTGAGACACAACACATCTAAAAAATGTTATTGTTCTTGTCATGACATTTCTGTGATTCCAGAATCAAACTCTGTGTGTATGTTGTTCAGGTTGTCACAAGAATGCACAGGTTCATTTTATTGCAACGGTCAGAAAGCAGTTTTGTTCAAAATTTAAACTGACTTGGTTTTGTGAATATTAAATTTGTCACCACAAGATCATTTAGCATGTTGAAAGTATATAAAAAAAAAAACAAGCATGATTTGATGTCAAAATACTTTAATGTGAATAGTTGTTTTATAAGGGGTCTTCAAGTCAAACCAGGACTTTTGATTGATCAGAATAACAGAACATAGTTGTGAGAGTAAAAACTACATTTTATTTTTTCTAATCTCCTGCTACATTAATGAACTGAACTCAGTGTTTCACTAGTGCTTGGATACCATCAAGACGGAAAGTTTTCTCGGTATACACCACAGCCCTGCTTCTGATTTAAATTGCTGACTTCCCAGAACTTCTTTAATGGCCCAAACATGGAAATTGCTTGGAGCGAGGTCGGGACTATATGGGAGACGTGGCAATAACTCCCAGCTGAATTCCTGTAATGTGCAAGTGGTATTGGTGAAAGATTGTGACTGGTGAATGAAGTATTTTTTTGTGAATCACTGCTTTCTACGTAAAATCATTCTACACAAAAAAATAACTTTAGCTGGCGTTTCACAGACAGAGTCACATTTGCTCCATTGCTACATGTTCTATTCTTTGATGAAAAAAAAGAATTCAATAAATTTCTCATTCCACAATATGGAAAATCATGTCTTTTTTGGTGACATTTTTCAGACAAAAAGGAAAAAGAAATACAATAGGATGCTTACACGTCTTTCATGCTTGGCCCCCTAAATAGTGTTGTGTTTTTCACTCTGATAATACAGAAATGATCTGCTCTGCCAATAAAACTCCTCAAATAAAATGTCCATCAAAACAACATCTTCTGTAAATCTTCTTCTTCTTTGTCTTTCGGCTAATCCCATCCATATTACACAATTTAAGGGGAAACTGAAGCCCTGTTGTGCTTTGGGTAGAGTTGGGAAAACTGGTCCAGTTAGTCATTCGGTGTAATGAAACTACTCCATAAAAACAACTTGGGGGAAAAAACAAACTGTGCTCTTTCTCACTTTGACCAACTAAATTTTAATGTATTTTCAGAAAGAAATTGCTGAGGTCGGGGCAGCAAACATCATTCAATACCAACTAAAATTTAACGTCAGCCATGACTGGCACTTCACAATACAACTAATCTAAGGACTCTGTGTATCTTAAAATAACAAAACTTTTGGTAACACCTTGTTTGGTTTGATATTTTGGACAAAAACTATAGAAAGCACATAAACTAGAGAAATATTTTATCATGGCTTCAAATGCTTTTTTGTACCTAACATAACACACATTCCAAACAGATAATTATAAAAGTCAAATGATGCACAGTAATTGTGCCATAATGATGTTCGTCAAATGGGATCATTATTACAAGGGGTGTTTGAGTCAAACTGGGATGAATTTTCTTGTAAAATTCGTCTTAAAACCGTTTGACATTTACAGAAGACAGTAGGGTGATGAGACTCTTATCTGTAGCAAAACATTTGAGCGGTGCAAACGTTTTAAAGAAGTCCATATGTCTGTGAATGAGGTGGCTTGGAGCCCACTGTGCACACTCCTGCAAACATTCAGTGATTGTAATGTCTGATCCTTGAAACTTGACAGATAACTTGTTGCCAACATGCAGAAGAGACGCATTTGTCTGTGGGAACTGTACACACAGTCATGAACACCATTTGCACATTACACGAACTACAGTACAGGAACTGCTGGTAATTGTTGCCAATCCTCCATACAGTCCTGACCTCTCTCCAAGTTGTTTCCACATGTTTGGTCTGCATCAAAGAAGCTCCTGGAAGGCCAGCATTTCAGGACATGGTCTATTTTGATGGTGTCTGAGCACAAGTGAAACTCTGGAATAAGTGCATTAATGTGGCAGGAGATTATATAGAGAATTTTAGGGAGTTTATGTTTTCTCTTTCTCATGTTCTGTTATTCTACACATTAAAAAGTCCCAGTTTTGAATCGAACACCCTGGTATGTTAATGTCTTATAAGAAATTAGTAGTGCTCCAGGACAGGCAAAATTTCAGGTGCTCTGCGGTCTTTTGCAGCATGCAAAACCAAACAAGACAAACTTTGTTTGAAGTGAAGTGTGCTGTGCATTTTAAATCCCAGCTTTTCCGGAAAGAGCAGGCTCTGTGTGTGTACGTGTGTGTGTGTGTGTGTGCGTGTGTGTGTGTGTGTGTGTGTGTGTGTGTGTGTGTGTGTGTGTGCAGCTGCTCTCATAAAAGAGGCCTAAATTGTACTACAAAAACATTGCATATTTGTTGTCACATGCATCATGTATGCCTCAGACAGCTGTGTTCTTTTTTTAACCAGCATGCAGCATCACCAGCAAAATACAGTATATTACATCTCAGAAGTCACTCATATTCTGAATGTCAATCAATATGACATTCATCTTTTATTGTGGATGTCATCACCATGGTTCCTCATACAAGGGTGGGAAACCAGTTCAGCATTTAAAGTGCTGTAGAACTTCATATTTGACTTAATGTCTTAATATACTTTAAGAAGAGAAAGTGAAAATGTATTTGAGTCCCTGCTCACTCTGTTGGGAGAGCAACAATAGGAAGAGTGAGATAAGCATCTGTGATCTTGATCTTTGGATCTGTTCTGGGGGCACAGAGGGAGAGAAAGAGGGAAAGAGGCAAAGAAAGCGAAATAAAGAGTGACCGAGATTGCTATCGTTTGTCATTGCTTTACATGGTGGTGGATGTGAAGAGGACACAACAGTCGAGCCTTGGAGCCTCCTGTTAGAATTTATTATTTCCTGGTCTGACTGAGCACAGTGAGCAAGACAGGAGACTCACATGAGTCTACCTGTGCAGTGTGCGATAAGGAAAGGCCTTGAAATGAGAACCCAAACCAATTTATCTCCCATCAGCTGAGTAGCAGAAGGGTTGCTCTTAAGCCAGCTCAACCCATCCTCACGTGAAATTCTGACAAGTCATAACACGGACCCTTTTTGTCCTATTTCACATTATCTAATAGAAAATTGTAAGCGCTCTACCAATTCCACTTTTCTATTAAAACATTGTATTTTTTGTGTAGTTTATCTCCTAAAGTTCCTGAGATCATGAGATCACAATGACCCTCTCACTAATAGGGCTTAATTATACATTTAAAGATGATGGCCTAATAGAATCTCAAACAAGGGGTATTATAGTTATTATGAAAAGCAAGGATGTTGATTACTTCATTAATGAATTTCCATTAACTCTTCTATCCTGGTCAGGGTTACAGTGAATTCAGAGCAGGGCCGGATTGCCTCATACGCTTACAATTATAGTTGCGTCAGGACATGCAGAAGAAAAAGAAAAAAAGTAGCAGGAACAGCAATCACGTCAGAGTGTGTTCTCTCCTCTGCTAGTTTGATGTCAGCAAATAAGAGTAAGGTTAAGATGTGACTCTGGCTGTTTCCAAAAACATTCAAGACTATAGCTTCTTACTAACAGTATTAACAAACATGAGACACACATGCAGACACAAACTGCACTTACTGTAGTTCCTTTGTATGCTGAAACTGAAAAAAATAATGATTTGGATTTTATTTTATATGCAACTTGATGTGGGTCTGTCACCATGGCCGGTTGGCTTACAGCCGTTTTATACTTTTGTGACGGCGGGGTTACAGCCCACACTTCACATGAACTCGCAGCTTTTCGCTCGAAAGCGAAACGGAGTGCATTCAGCACCGTGGACAGCGACTCAGGGGCGGGACGCCGAAATGCTCCACGGCCAGCAGCTCGTAATCATCTACCCTCCAGCAGTCACCGGCGCATGATAAAAGGCTCAACCCTGATGGACCCGGTGAGTGGGATTCAGATGACTACGCTACTGACACCTGTCTCCACTCTCTCCACAGACTCCGACACTACAGAGAGTCGAACGTGCCAAAAGACACCACAGAGAAACGGCCGCAGTGAGTCTCAAGCCTCCGCTGCTCACCTACGTGGCCGACCGCCACACGTGGCACAGGACACTGCCTCTCCTGACCGAGGAGGCTGTCTTTTCTGCACTGCTCTACCCCCCTCACCTCCGAGGAACCCCAGTACATAAGAGCACTGGGTTTGTGTGGATGTGTTTGTGAGTGTGTGAGAATAAGTTTTCTGCATTTTTTCTCCCTTTTTTTTTGGTCTCTCCTTTTTGAATGCAGGTTGATTGTCTCAAAGCAGCTTCACAAAAATGAAAGAAAAATTTGTTAAAAAAGAAAATATTTGGAAGTGTGTATGTATGAATGAAATGTCTCTGATGAGCAAGCCAAGGGTGACGGTGACAGTGGCAAGGAAAAACTCCCTGAGATGGCAATAGGA
>JAOVVA010000037.1:31984210-32013584 GCA_028565275.1 Leiocassis micropogon
TCATTACATATTCATTCATAACTATATACATCATAATTAATGTACAATTTTAATTATTTACATTTTAAAACGTATATATATATATATATATATATATATATATATATATATATATTGTCTGTTTGTTTGTTTTTCTTAATTTCTTAAAAACATAATCCATTAAGATCAGAAATGGTAGTGTAGGTAACCAATATTTTCAGCGTCCTTAGTTACAAACATGATATTGTTTACTATGTGTGTGGAGCATTATAGGATAGGATTAGATGGAGGCAAATGATTCGCTGTGGCGACCCCTGAAAGGGAACAGCCGAAAGACAAAGAAGATGTGTGTGGAGCATTATGCTGGTTTCCCTAGGGTGCTCTAAAAATCGTTCAACTACTATGTATTAAAGAGTGTGTGTGTGTGTGTGTGTGTGTGTGTGTGTATGTGTGTGTGTGTGTGTGTGTGTCTGTGTGTGTCTCTGTGTGTGTGTGTGTCTGTGTGTGTGTGTGTGTGTGTGTGTGTCTGTGTGTGTCTGTGTTTGTGTGTTGTACACTGTTCTGGACTGTTGTCCCATCCAGGTTGAATTCCCACTTCACATCCAGCGGTTCTCTGGTTAGGCTCTAGATCCACAGAGATTATGACAAAAATAAACTGGCTACCTAAGATGATTGTTTAATTATATTATCGTTACATAAAGTTAATAGTAATAGGGGGTAATAGGGAAGTACATACTGAAGATTTAATTGGAGAGTAGCAGTTAGTTGGAAGCAGTTGTTTAGCAGCATTGTAGTAGTGCATGCTGATTACCAATATACATTATTTTGGTTGTCATACCAACTGCACTCACAGCCAACAGAGCTGGTAATTTTTATGGTAAGTCACGTGGGCTGTGAGTTTTGGAACCTCTGACATGAATCATAAACAGCATCCTCAATCTGAAAAACTACTCAACATAACTTCATTGTTGCAGTCTTGCAAAGGCTTATTAACCGAGAATGCACACAACTGCTATGGAAAGACAGTGTAACACACCCTTAGATGCATTCCAGAGTTATGTCACTTCCAAAAAACCTCATTCATGTCGGGCCGAGTTTCCTGGTGCCTCTTGCAGGTGCTCCGTCACTGATTCAACGCCTTCGAGTCACTTCCCTGGACCACAATGCTCCTTTCCTTCCTGCTTCTGTCCTTCAGGCCTGATCTGAGAACAGACTTGCTTTTGTCACCCTTATTAGACACAGACACAGTTAGCTGTACTCATGAAGGATGCTGATTGCAGAAGTAGGTTTTAGGGATCATCCGCTTGCAGTAAAGTGGAGAATACGCAGAGGAGGATGTGATGGGTAAACACAAGTCGGTCACCATGCATTCCCATGTCATCCCTGTCTCATTTGTCTGCTGGTGTTTATCCTCTGCGTTCTATCACTGTAACTTCCAGAACCACTGCTGGCACACACTTCAGAGTGCTATAAGAAAGCACCTTAGATATATTTATAGTGTTATTGGAAATTGTCCGGCTGATACTGTACAAACGGCGTGTGACGTTGATTTTGCTTGAATCTTTTATTCATTATTTATTTATTTATTTTGAATTTGAGAAAAATAGCCATTATAGAAAAATTTATATGCCTCGGGGACACATTTACTCTGAAATCTGATAATAGGGATGTAACCCAACAGAGGAGGCACAGAGATAGTAATCAAAGAAGAGGTTTTGGAATTCAGGCTTGGACAGTTCCTCAACATGTGCTCATAATTAAGCTCAAGTAAAGACTGTTTTTGAATACCTGTACTGTATGGCTTATTGTTTTGTTAGAGCCTCCTGAGCTATTTTGTAATAAAATGAGAGGCTTTTTTTTTTTTCATTTTACAATAGAAGACTAACTTAAAGCATGAGACCCTAACCAGGCAGTTACTAAGGATGACTAGTGAATGCTTAGTTTTTCCCAAAAGATTCATATTCAAGTGTTACTTATTCCTGGATTTATATATTTACAAATCCAAAAAAAAAAAAAAAATGAAACAAAGGCAGCAGACACAAGTCCCAGCAGGCAAAGAACACAAGGCTGCCAAACCAACCACCAAACTCTTAAAATCCCAATCTGATCGAATACCCATGGGATGCACCGGACAGATGCACCAGGACCCCAGAAGGCTTGTGGAGGCAAGAAGTGTCAAAAGAGGAACCTACACAAATCTGACCATAATGTTTTGTATTGTAATGTTATGGTTGATTTGTGTATACTGTATAATAATTAACTAATTATTGTGACTTTAGTCTTTCTGGCATGTTTTCACCCAAAAACAGTATATGCAATCACATTTTGTTCTATCCCGATAAAATAAAGAATATGTCGTGACATGATATATTTGGTTTTCTCTAAATAGCAAACGCCTGCCAGGACCTCCTGACTTTATGCCCTTATCTTCCATTTTTCTAGTCTTTTTTTTCCCCCAGTTTTGTTATGAGGGCTGGAATGTACCTGCCTAATTACAGTCAATGAATATCACAGTAAAGGAAGTTGTATGAATAGATATGTTGCAAGAAGTAAAAACCCAGCGACTTGACCCATTTTCAAAAGTTGAAAATGTCCTTTTTCATTTTGATCAAATGTGTTTGCTCATGCTTTCATAAAACCATGTATGACAATAATCTTGCACACCAAATTCCTCAGATATGATGTGATCTCTCTGACTTTAAAGCCAAACAGAGCTGCCTGTTCTTTAACCCCTGTCTTTAAGGAGGCCCATGATTCTCTTCCTCTCTTTCCGCTTGGAACAGAGACATCTTGACTCCCCTCTTACAGAACAACAGGCACAAGGGCCATAATGACAAATTAGAAGCACATTTTTGACAGTTTTGTGAATGTGACTGCACTACGTTTTGTTTCTTGGGAATCAGTGTCTGGTCATCACATGATTTGTCAGAATTGAAGGATATATTGGCTTAAATAGGACTGCAAATGCAAGCATTCAACTACACTGAGCAAGAAATAGACAACATATACAGTAGAAATGACAAAACTAATTATACTGTTTTTGTACAGTGTATGTTGAACAGCCGCCCCGGTGGTGATGGGGGAAAATATACAGACTCGGATGGAAAAGTAAGCCGGGAGCTGATTTCTTTTTAGCCCAGATTCTAGATCCATGCAGTGACAGTTGTGTTACATCCCCTAGATCTGATCTTCATTCATACAGTATATTAATACATTTGATCTTTTAGGCTAATGAGAGACTTGTTTTTTTTTTCCTACAAAAAAAAATGTTTTATTTGTTAAATTATTTTTGTGAGGAAACAATTATTAAACATTTTATTGTTTTATTGTTTATATTGTCCATACTAGAAGAGGGAAAATTGATTATTATGTGAATACGCTTACTTTCAAAAGATGATGGGAAGGTTTATCAGACACTATAAACCATAAATGCACACCATGGTGACATAATTTTTTAATGAATCATTTTTCTTGGATATAGACAGTGAGTCAGTTGGAGCAGCAGAGCTCTAGTGAGACAGCCCTGACTTTCAGGGTAAGTCTGACTGCACAGAGCACACTATCCTGAGTGAAGTGCCTCCAAATACCTTGCACCAAATCAAGGGCTAATAGCATAGAGCAGTGTCAAATATAAAGAGATTCCTCATAGAAGATCTGAGAGCATAGCTCTGCTCTAAACCACACTCGTTGCTCAGCACATTGTGGAGGTCAACCTGGCAATCTCCACAACCCAACACCCTGCAAAGGTTGACAAGCTGACCCTCAAATGCCAGGTTTCTGTTTAAGCCAGGCACTGTTCCTGCAGAAGTTACTTTTTAAATCAATATACTTGTGATAGACCCTGTTCTGTTCAAGACAGACCATGAACTGCCTGAGACATATCCTGTCCTGCCTGAGATATACCCTGTTCTGCCCTATTCAGTTTCAAGAAGGCTGTTCTGGTGTCACCGCTTGGCTTCAATAACATTGTGTTTGCGCCATACCATGGTTTCAATGATGGCACATTTTGCTCCACACTCTAGCTTTGATGACATCATGCTTGCACATCCTAGCATTAATGATGTGACACTTGCTCCATGCCCTAGCTCATTGACATTGCAATTGCTACTGTACACTCTCTATCTTTAATGATATTATGTTCTTCTTGTTTAAACTTCTTTTTTTGATATCGTGTTTGTTCCACAACCTAGTTTTGATGACATCGAGTCTGCTCTGACCCTAGCCTCAAAGATATCTTAATGGCTTTGTCTCCCTGCTTGGCTGAGGATGTCGCTCCCCTTTTGGTTGAGGTTGTTACATGTCGTAGCCCTGGTGCAGGTCACTACTCAGGGGGGTTGTCACAGTTCGCACTCATTGTGCTGAGTGATGTATTCCATGACGTGGTTGCATGTGACCTTTTTTGGTTCATATTCTGTCACTTTTTCTGTTTCATTATTGGTCGTTTAAGTGTTATTATTTTCCTCTCTGCATATTTTAATCCTAATGTTTTTCTGTCTCCTCACCAGTGACAACACCTTTAGGGCCTTAATAAAAGACATTATATTATACTACATACATAATTCTCAAAGTGGGCATTAGTGGCTCAGTGGTAGGTTTCTTGCCTGCCATGTGGAAGGCCTGAGTTCAATTCCCAACCACTGGATGCCAGGCCTGTCCCAAGCCTGGATAAAATGGAAGGGTTGCGCCAGGAAGGTCATCCAGTGTAAAAACCTGTGCCAAGTTGCTGTGCGGATTGGATGGTCCACTGTGTTGACCTCTCGATAAGAATAGCCGAAAAACTATCAACAACATATACATTTCTCAAAAACAAGTAATCCTGTCCGTTTAATTTATGTAACACTTCTGAACATTTTTATTCCTTTTAATCTTTTTGGTTTGAGCCTTAAGGACCTGGGACATTCATCCAACAGACAGTTTTTTTCCTACTCTTGCTATGTTTTAACTGATAATTAGTGGCTTCCTCTAAGCCTTACCCTGCAGCCCTTCAGAACAGGCCTTCTTCCATGTAACAGGATGTGGTTGAAGGCATAAATGAAGATTGGTTAAATGAATAGCCAATCAGATTTTGGTGAACTGTTAGGTTACATTCCAGCCTGAAGTCACTTAATTCTTATATTTTACCCCAATTTGACACAGATCTGATTTTATGGCAGTCTGAATACACAAATCTGATGTTTTTTTTAGATATGATCTGAGTTACTTTTATATGCAGTCCTAGATCTGGTATATATCTTGTACATGGTGATGTTACATGATTGAGAATAGCTAGATTGGAATTCACGTGACTTTTTGCCTCTGTACTCACTTGTCAGTCACCACTGGTAGCGCTGGGATTTTATAGCAGTTCTAGTTTTATAGGCTTTTTTACTCTTTTGGACCTCAACAAATACAGCTGACTAACTGCTTGCCAACCTCCAGAGAAAAATCCCAAGCATATTTTTGCTAAAATCGCATGCATTGTTTGTAATGATCACATGAGTGGTCACATGAACTCATGACATGTTTTAACCCAGAGGGCATAAACAAAAACATATTAATGCGTCATTTCAGAGGACAGACGCTTCCACATTAGAGTCAGATTATGGGCATCTGTGATTATGAATGTGAAGAATCATGACATGCAAATCAGATTTGACCACTTGTCCTGTACAGGGTCATGGGAAGCCTGGAGCCTATACCCGGGGACTCGGAATTGGGTTCTCTCGGGTGCATATTAAAGTGTTAGTTGGTTTAGTGGGTCATGTTTTGGGTGTCATCTGACATATGCTTTATTGAGGATTGATCTTTAATTGATTATGAAATGTATATGAAATTCAACCAGAGCAGGCAGATTGTCTTTATCCTCACTTGGGAAAACAAAGAGATACTGCATAATTCTGTATGATGTGGCAGCACTACGCATATGAATATAATTCTTGATTGTGTGCACATGATGCAAAACGTTAATAATAAACAGATTTTATATAAAATGCAATGGTCTTTCGGTTATGAGGTTTTTTAGTTTTTTGGAGGACGCTCACTGTTTAAAGAAGACCTAAGTCTGAAAGGCAGAGTTCTTTTTGAACTCACCAAGGTATTTATATTTCACATGCTTGCTTCTTTGTTGTTTTTTTTTACTCTGATCCTGTTACTCCATTTCTCTGTCCAGTTTTGCCTGTTTGTAGATCTCAAGACTTTTTCCTGTTATTTGCAATATGTTTATGGACTGTGATTTTGAGCTGTTACCTGTTCATTATTAATATGTATGTACTCGTTTTACCAGTGGTCGCATCTGTCTATACTTGCCATAAATAACATGACACTTAATGGCTAAGTTTAGTTTCAAGCTGCATGTACTACAAAGACTTTAGTTAATGTTGTTGTTTAATCATTACATTGTGTAATTTAAGAATTTAATTCTATGTTATGGAACTGACTGGCTGTGTATCAACTGGCTATCTAGACCTTAGTGTGTTTTCAAACTTCAAGTTCCAGAGCCATACCACTGGTCATGGTTCATCAAAAAAAAAAGCTTTGCTCATAAACACTTTTCAGGCTTTGATACCAGACCTGAAAGAGCCAAAGTCTGCACAGTTGGCCTAAAGGTGGTCTAGAAAGTCAGCACTAAAATGTCACTAACTGCCCAAAGTTAATCTTCAGCACAAGGCTCATTCAGTCGAATCAATAAATGTCGAGTTAATTTAGAAGTACGCTCATCCAGATGATGTATTACATTTCAGAGGCAGAGGTCACTCCAGAACATGTAAATGAATCCCGTCTATGGTTGTCCATGTCCTTCTATCACTCATTGGCTTGAAATAGAAGCGCATCTGTTGACATTCATGGTGCACGTATGGCATCCAGTTGAACCGGTGTTTTGATCAAGGAAGTTGCCCGGGCAACACAAACACTGTTATCGTTCAGGCTGAAAATGGAAGCCAGAATCTCCCCGACAGCTGCCAGTACGGTGGGTGTAAATTGATAGGCGTCAACATGCATGGTTTACACCCAGTCCATGACTAATAAAGATATGGGATCTCCAACTTCATATTGCTGGTACTAACGGATAATCAGCTCCACAATGAAGAGCAAACTATCTCTTCTGAAATGATTTCATATTAGCATGAAGACATGGCATAGTCTGGTGTGCAGAAACACTGCATTTATGGACATCCTTAAAGTGAAAAAGCAAAAGTTTAACACTCTTTGAGCTTGCGAAATGCTATTTAGAAAATAAAAAGTGTAAAGTGCTGTTCGGCTCCTGAACAGCATCTCTTCAGCTCTCTAATGGAACACAGTGATGCTATGATCCATTTTTATCCTGTCTAAATTTGTGTTTAGCCAACATCTGTCACCACAGAAATAAACTTCTAAAACATGCCCACTCAAGCACTTTGCCCCCAAGGATTTTACCCATCCTGTATCTGAAACATTAGAATGCAGCTTGTCCACTATGTGCATTAGAAACGTGCTATTCACAAGTATGTAGAAATGTGGAAAATAGCAGGACATTTAATCATTCGTCTTCTGTTTACAGCTTCGTTGTGGCTGGTGACAAAATAAAAAAAACATGTTAGTCATTTCTAAGAACTTTCCAGCTAATTAGGTTTTTTCACTTTTTTTTATTTTTTGTCTTTTTTATCTTTCAAATATAGACAGCTCTGTCACATTTCTGTCACATTTTGTTTACTGCTTGTCTGTCTGGTACAAATGTTCTGGCAGGATTTGTTGATTGGAAACTCCTCATGCATAGAGCTTGTTTTCGTCCTGATTCTTGTGTTTGGATAGCCAAAATCCCAAATGAATATTTTCCTTCATCATGAGAAATCCAACAAGGAAACAAACACTATAAAAATAATTGCTTTCTGTCAATCAAAGAGATGACTTCATCCCAATGATCCAAACGACATTCATGCTGCATACTAAGACATTCCAATTTTTCCTTTTTTTTCCTTTGGGCTGACTATTTCTACAGGTCTTTGGCAGCAATAAAGTAACAGCAAACAAAGAATCCAACAAAGAGAAAGCATTTAAAATCCTGAAGGCAAATCCTGAGCTTGCTGAATGGCAGAATTTCCTGGGGCAGCAAGGGTCAAGCTCAATCTGATGTGCAATTTGGTCACAAACTTCCTGCCATTATTCCACAAGTTTAACCAGTTGTACTGTAGCTTGCTTGCTATTAGACCTTAGGTTTGATCCATGTATCAGGATTAATTCCCACAATGTAATTGCTATTAAATATTACATATGTTGTACAACTTACAAGGGGCATTCAAATCCAATCTGTACTTGCGAAGACATTTCTAAATGAAAAATAAATGAAAGATCGTGTAAAAAAAAAATTTGACGTTTACAAAATCCTTCACAACATGGTGATGAGACTTTTAGCTGCAGTAAACATTTGAATGGTGCAAACTTTTTTTTTTTTTTTTTAAAAAAGGGCATATAATCTTGGTGACTTTGAGGCCACTGCAGTCGTTCCGGTGAACATTCAGCCGAGCCGTGGAAGAGACTGTACACCCAGTTATTCATGAAAACCACTTGCACATTACAGGAACTCGGCTGGGAGCTATTACGACATCCCTTGTACAGTCCTGACCTCGCTCCAAGCCATTTCAACTTGTTTTGGGCCATTCAAGGAGTTCCTGGGAGGCCAGGAGGTTTTAGACATGAAGCAGACAGTCTGATAAGAAAACGTTCTACCTTGATGGTATCCAAGCACTAGTGAAATGCTGGGATAAGTTCATTAGTGTAGCAGGAAATTATATAGAGACATAAAGGTAGTTTTTAACTTTCAAGTGTGTTCTGTTATTCTGCACAATCAAAAGTACTGGGTTGATTTGAATGCGCCTCATATTGGCCTTGTGTAGTTTTGATATATTGATATTATGTCAAGTTTCCTAAACTATATTAAGTTTGTAAATGTACTTCATTCAATTTAAGAAGTTTAACAGAAACATACTAATTATTTAATGTAGACCGGACAGTCTACCATGATCGTAAAATGGGAATAACTACATCCCCATTGGCCTCCACAGTCCCTAGTTGGAATACAGAGGTTCCTAGATGGATGGATGGATGGATGGATGGATAGATACAATTTTTTTTAATATTATTTTTCAATGTATAGCCTACAAATAATAAATTATATACTGTATGTTATCTTTGTAAACCGCACTACGCATAGGCTATTTACTTAATTAGTTAGTTAGTCAGATTTATGTCTGCATGCATTTACAGATAAGGATCTTTTAGCACACTAAACAGATACAGTACAGATACGCTCTTTGGCATTGGTTTACACTCTTAATGTACACATATGGGAGCAATAATGAAAAATGCACTTGACTTGATTCGACCTGACAATGTTTTGTTTCACGGTCGTTTAGTGTACATAACATTGTGTGTTCACAGATAACACTGAAGCCCCTGACTCAGTATGAGGCCATTCGTTCAGGGCGAGAACTCATTTCCTGTTGCTTCATGATATCTTCTATTGTGCGTCCGATTTGCTAAATTTGGAGCGTGAGGAATGCAACCTTTATCGTCATTCTAAGGCAGTGAGATCTTTTGTTTATTTCTTTCTATTAACAAGCCTGCCTTGAATGGACCACCACCCATCCCGTGTTCTTGAAACACTTTTATACACACATGCATTCCTCATTGTTGAAACAACCGCCACACACTCTCTCACACACACACACACACACACATGCGCACACACACACACAAACACAATTTCTAACACCTTTGGCCTTGTGAAAAACCTTCTCCACAGAATAAATGTCACAACACATAATATCACAAGTGGCACTTTGTTTGAAGAGGATAATAGCCGTGATAGCTCTGAACAAACGACTTTAAGAAGTTGCCATGAAATTGGGTGCACACACCAATTGTCTAGAATGTCTGCTATATGCATAGTGTGACATTACAATTTCTTTTCAGTAGTTTTAATTTACTGAATCATGTTCCAGCATGACAATATCTCTGTGCACAAAGCTAGCCCTATGAAGACATGGTGTGTTAAGGTTAGACTGAAAGAACCTTGCAAAACCCAACCCAACAACCTATTGTTGTAATGGCAAAATGAGCACAAGTCCCCACATCCATGCTCCAAAATCTAGTGAAAAGTATGTTCCTAGAAGAGTGGAGTTTATTATAACAGCAAAGAAGGATTATACAATATGTGGAACAGAATGTTCAGCAAGCACATATATGTGTACTGGTCAGCAATTTACATATTTTTGTCCAGATATTGTATTTCATTGTAATGACTAACACAGAGCTATGAGGTATTTTATTTTACTAATATTGAAATCAACTGAGTGTGATGTTTCCATAAAGTGATACTGTAGCTACAAAGATGTACAATGTAAAAATGTTCTCAGGAGAAATTGGATTTAGTTTCAAGATGTCATGTGTTCTTTTTTTTTCTTTTTTTTCCCTTTTTTTGCGCTTGACGACCTCCTTTTGTCCATTTTTCGAGATTAGAGCATAAGCAGCTATTTTGATAAGTAAACGTCAAGGCATTTCCACATGCACAATGCGATGAAAATTCACAGGATTAGGACTACATGGCTGTGTGGCTATAAGAAAAGCACTTAACAGGAAGACTAATCAGAAAACGTCTTCAGTTTGCTAGGGACTTTTGGAACGATGGAAAAAGGTCATGTGGTCTGAAGAGTCCAGACTTACCCTATTGCAGAGCGATGGATGTGTCAGGGTAAGAAGGGGATCATATGAAGTGATGCACCCCTCATGCATAGTGTCCACTGTACAAGCCTATGTTATGATCTGGGGTTGCTTCAGTTGGTCAGGTCTAGACTCAATAAAATGAAGTCAGCTGACAACCTGAATGTACTGAATGACCAGGTTATCACATCTGCACATTATTTTTTTTTTTCTTGGTACAAAACAAAAATAAAGTTACACCTAAAGACTTCACTTGGGTTCAGAATTCATGGATGTCCAATACAGACTTGTTTAAAACATTTGCACCATTCAAATGTTTTGAATAAGTTTTATGTTTTTATTCACAAGAATTCATATATAATTCCTTATAAAGACATTATAACATAATATCTATTACAGTATATTTTCATGAATATAGTGAAACCAAGCTCATATTTTGATTAAAGAATAAATTATTTCCTAGACAGATATGTTGTGTAGCTATTGTATGTGAGTGTGTTTGTGTGTATCTGCTGTTCTGGTGAACTTCACAAGGCAGGTGTGGACAAGTCAGTCCTACCTCATTAAACGCTGACTCCATGAGGTGATGCTCCTCTCTTGGCTGTGCCGCAGCCTCGCTGATGTAATTACATATTAATCGCTTGTTGCCAGTGCCCTGACAACGAGTGCTGTCAACACGAGAACACAGCTCTGCGTGTGTGTGAGCGTGTTTTCACCTGCTAGTGGTAAATCAGAGCAGACTGACGCTGGGAAGTGATGGATGGACCACCGCAGCATTAGAGTGGGCTGATGTCAGAGACAGAGAGAGAGAAAGAGCGAGAGAGAGAGAGAGAGAGAGAGAGAGAGAGAAGGCAGGATATGTCCATGTGTTGTTTATGTGGTGTAGATCTGTGAAACACATACACATATTAATGCCCACTAGGTCGCTTTAATATGCATTAGACACGGACAAACTGTCCAGCAGTGACAGAAGCTCTTTAGTAAGGGCTGTCAGATTTTCTATGCTGTAGGTGGAAAGACTTGGAGACTACCACATAACTACAGTTTGGCAAATATTATTTGGACCATGGATAATTCGTAGCGTGGTGGTCAAATGGTAGTGTATCAGTGTATTGTGCTCAGCACAGTTGATAGACTTGAGATGATTGATTAAAATATCAGAAATTGCTGATTGAGTCTGATTTCTAGCAAGGTCACATCAGATGAACCATGAGACCATCCATCTAACATTGACTAGGTCCCCCATTTGCCACCAAAACAGTAATGCACTGTGTGTTCTGACACCTTTCTAACTGTATAGGTGGTGGTAATTTCTGACCATCACAAACTGCTAGCTTCAGCTTTGTAGTTCCCTGTCTTTGTTTTGTAGTGCACGGAAGCCCGGGATCCAGTGATGATGATATTTCAACAACCGTGGTGGTAATTTCTGACTGTCACAGACTGCAAGCTTCTCTTCCCGTGTCTTGTAGTTGACAAGCAATCAGAATATGACCGATGTTATAGTCACTCACATCCTTATGCTTTCCCATTTTTTCCAGTTAAAAAAAAGGTCCAGTTGCTACCTAATATATCCCACCACCTCCAGATGACATTGTCATTAGAAAAGTGCGCCAAGTTGTGATAGTTAGACCACTGGGTCAGAGCATTCACAAAACTGCTTGTGGGTGAGATGTTCCTGGTCTGCAGTGTGCAGAAGTACGTATAATAATGTAACGATTTAGATGCATGGGCGGCACCACAGACACACAGACAAGAGGCGAGGCCTTACAGGAAATGGGTAATTTTATTAAGGATAGTGGGGATAGAGAGGGTTTAAGGAGGGAGGAAGGAAAAAAGGGGAAGAAAGTTGGTGCAAGTGTGCACATGCAGGTTTGGAGGCATTGCCCAGCTGACATGCCGGCATGATGCTGGAAAGCGATGGCGATGGGCAGAGTGGCGAAGTGGACCCTTGTTGGCAGTAGCTCCTGCATGCTCCCTAAGCAGCTCCTCCGGCTGTCTTGGTCAACCGGCCATCCTAGCTCTCCTTAGGGCGCAGTTCCTCATGATGCCCTGCGGTTGGGCGGCTTTTCCAGCTGGGAACAGGGCCCTTAACGTGGAGCACAGCAGTCTTTTCCTCTTTGGTAATTGGATCCTGAAGGCTGGCTGTATGGGAGTCTTTTTGTGGCTGTCCTCAACATGAGGATCAAGTGGCTTCATTTAGTTCAATGGCCTTTGAAATCTTTTGAATTCCTTTGAAATCCTTGCATTATCCTGCTCACATGCCACTCTTTTAAACATCCGCCACACGACTCTGCTCTGTAGACCTCCAGGACCTCGAGCTATACTCCCCGCCTTGGTTTTGTAGCGCAGGGAAGCCAGAGATCCATTGATGATGATATTTCACCAACCATGCCTTTTTCCAGAAGCCACGCCCCTTCACGCACCAGCAGAAAGGGAGGCTACGGAGTGCGCACGGAACAGATTGAGGCACACGCCCATCACTGACCATATATATTTTTAAGCCATAAAGTGCAAGCAACATAGGCGACTGCACATCTCCTGCATTAGTTCCTTGCCCCATCACACTGCAAAAACCGTTATAAATCATAGCAGCACCAGTTAAATCTCGTACAAAGTTGGGTTTAAATCATTTACTCTGTCCAGCTAAATCACCTCCTCATCAGTGCACTCTGCACCAATACAGTAACTTCCAAAGCTTCAACTTTCATGCAAAAACCATTATCACTACACCACAGTGCTCATATTCTTGTACTCAACTATGGGATGTAGCATTGTAGACCTTTGAGTTCAACTTTTGCACGAAGTCTCAACTACAATCTGTTGTTGTTGTTTTTTTTATAATATTGTAAATATTATGCCAAATTGCCCATAGCATGTGTGTGTGCTTGTGTGCATGCTTGTGCGCTAAGATGGACTGGCACCCCATCCAGGGTGTACCCTGCCTTGTGCCTGAGTTCCCTGGGATAGGCACCAGGTTTCCGTGACCCTTTGAAGGCTAAGCAGTTTAGATGATGAGTCAGTGAGAGAGAGAGTAATGAGTGTGAAAAAACAGATTTGTTTTTGGACCTAATATCAAAAACTGACTATTATCACTTGGGTGTGAGGGTGTTGATTTAATTTTTGTTGAGCATTTTAGTTTTGTTTTTTAATAAGCACATCATAAATATTTCAATGTATTAATCACTTTAGTGTGAAGCTTTTCATTAAATACAGCAAGTCGAACTCCAGCAGTTCTTACAGACTTGAAGGAACCTACTTTGGTACAGGAACTACAGTGCATTAACCAAAGCCAGTGCTGAGATCACTGGATTAAGATCCAAAAAAGGTGTTCCTGTGGTGGAAATGTAGCACCACAGGAACATGACATTTGACATGTTGAGACATCTAGCTCATCTCTCTATTTTTATTTTATTAAATTTTACAAAAATGACAGATTTTACTTATTTTTCAAGTCCAGTGGTATATCATTATTCAGACTGAGTAATGCATACGAAAATAGACCACAAGCATAGACGTACAAGAAGTGCATGCATGTGTGTGTGTGTGTGTGTGTGCGTGTGTGTGTGTGTGTGTGTGTGTGTGTGCGTGTATAGTTGAGAAGGAGACGAGCTACATGATGACTTACCTCACTGTGTAAGAATGTATGATTTATATCATCCTGACCTGCCCTTAGTCCAAGATGACACACACACACACACACACACATACACATGCACACACACTCATGCACACATACACACACAGAGTTGTTCATATCTTTTCTGCAAGTGCTACACAATAAACATTTGCAAAAAAAAAAAAACAATAATAATGCTAAAATCAGAGAACATGAATTGGGTGGATAAATAGTTAATTTTATATATATATATATATTCAGCCAAAAACAGTTATGCACACTTTGGGTCGGGAAAAGAAAAATAGTTTGATGATACAATACATTTATTATTAACATATTTATGCAAGTAATTTTTTTCCTGAAGTATGTATATAAACAAGATGCAGTAAGACTCATAGTCCTGTCTAGGTTCTAAAAAAGTTTTCTGATTGTGCTACCGATTGGACGCACCAGTGGAATGCTGAGAAAATGCATGGAAAGTTTTCACTTACTGCCACCCAGTGGTTGCCAAAGCAGCTCCAGAAAGGGTTAATAGTTCTGTAAAACGGTAAAGCGATAAGATGAAAGTACATGTGGGATGGTGAAGTGGCTGGCGGCGCTCCAAGAGCGCGATTGTCATTGCGTTTGTGACCAGGATGTACTGCGTGTCTCAACCACCACACACACCAGATTAGCTTCTCTCTCTCTCTCTCTCTCTCTCTCTCTCTCTCTCTCTCTTTCTTTCTCTCCATGTCTTTATTTCACCTTGCAAAAACCCCTGAATTAAGCTTGGAACCTGAACACCTCCATTAGAGACAAACAAGGAAACCTGCATCCCATTTCACTAGACCTTCATTCTTTTTTCTCCTTTATTCTTTCCCTTGATAAAGGCATTTATGCACTTCACTGCAGCATGCATGAATGGATTCGGCCCTGAGTGTCACATTACGTATGTCTTTGATATACTGGGATGAAAGAGAAGCCGCACGTGAATGCAATTGGCTAGAAGATTTAGTGCTGTGCTTGCGTTTCATGATGCGTTTCACTGCATCGCTCATCTTCCTCCATTACATATTACACTATGGATAAAAGATGAGACATGGCCTTCAGAAATATGAATAAAATTATTATTTAAAAAAAATTATGTAAGTCCAGTATGTTTGAATAGTGTTAACGTTTTGTACAAGATCAGCTAACCATGGTTCAAGTATGGTTTAAACTAAAACAAATGCTCCAACCGATGATCTGCTGAAGTTTAAACTAAGCATCAGAATGAAGAAGAAAGTTGATATAAGTGACTTTAAACATGGCATACTGTACAGTAGGCATTGGTGCCTGATAGGCTGGTCTGAGTACTTCCCAAACTGCTGATCTACTGGGATTTTCACACACAACCAAATCTAAGGTTCATTGACATTGGTCTGAAAAATCGAAAATATCCAGTTAGCAGCAGTTCTCTGGGTGAAAAATGCCCTGTTGATGCCGGAGGTCAGAGGAGAATGGCCAGGGTGTTTTGTTTCGCTAAAAAGGCAACAGTAACTCAAATAACATTTTGTTACAAGTATGCCAAGAAGCATCTTTGAAAGCGCGTGTCAAACCTCGAAACAGATGGGCTACAGCAGCAGAAGATCACACTGGGTGCCAGGAACAGGAATGGGCTCACCAAAATTGGACAATAGAAAACTGAAAAATGTTGCCAGAGCTGATGTCTCAAATTCTGCTAGGATCAGAATTTGGCATAAACAACACAAAAGCATGGCCTTGTATCAACGATTCAATTCAATTAAATTTGATTTCATTTTATTTGTATAGCGCTTTTACAATTGTAAAACAACAGCGAGGTCACTACAATGAGGTCACTATACTCAAATGGCCTCTACAGTCACCACATCTCAATGCAATAGATCACCTTTGGAATGTGGTGGAACAAGAGCTTGGCATTATGGATGTGCGGCTGACAAATCTGCAGCGGCTGCATGATGCTATCATGTCAATATGGACCAAAATCTTTATGGAATGTTTCCAGCACATCGTTGTATATATGCTGTGAAGAATTGCGGCAGTTCTGAAGGCTAATACGGCCCAATATATATATATTGTGCTAGACAGTTCGTAATGCAATTCTAATAATTTCAGCAATCTCCCTGGTTGTTATCTTTGCTTGATGCAGGCTTTTTTTTTTTACTTCCAATAAAATTAAATTTGGCTTTTTCTTTAAAAAGTTTACACGAATCTTAAACTTTTCCCAAAGTGACTGTTCATACCCTAACTCCAAATGTTCTGCTTCAGCTACTGCTAAGCCATACCCCACCAGAGAACATCATAGTTGAACAACAAGCTGAGGCAGAGAATCTTCTTACATGATGTCATAATGAGGAAAATCAAGTTGGCCAATATAAAAAACAAAGGATTTTGTTTGTTTGTTTTAAAGAAGAAAGAGCATTTTGCACAATAGGTCCCCTTTGATGCATTGATTATTTTTCTGCATTTGCCAAACAATTAATGATAAGCATGTTATAATTCACTTCTAGTACTTTTAACTTTCACATCGTCTGTACCGCTTTATCCTTATTCAGGGCCGCGAGGAGCCTGAAGCCTATCCCAGGAGACTTAGGGCAAGAGGCGAGGTACGCCCTGGATGGAGTGCCAATCCATCCAGTTTGTGTACTGTACTGTACACACACACACACACACTCATTCACACACTACAGGCAATTTGGGGACGCCAATTAGCTTAATCTGTTGGTCTTTGGACTGTGGCAGGAAACTGGAGTACCCGGAGGAAACCCATCTAGCATGGGGAGAACATGCAAACTCCATGAACACAGAAATGGGAATCAACCCTGGCCAGGAATCGAACCCGAACCCTGGAGGTCCAAGGCGACATTGCTAACCACTACACCAAAACTACCAATTTAAACACATCACATACGATCTACATGTGTGTATTTCATTATAACTCATTAGAATCATTTGTTTTTGAGAACTAAAAAGTGCGTGCCACAAGTCTATTGGTCTAAATCCTGTACACTCTTCGAAGGCTGACCAAACGGCATGTTGTGTACTTGGTTAGGTGAATCATGCCAGAGATTCCATCCCAACCACAGTCAGTTAGAGCATGCAGCAACTGCACTAATTATATAAGTAGACCTGGATTTCTGCAGCAGTAAAACATGTCACACACACACACACACACACATACATACAGAAGCACACACATGACACATCTCCTTTGTTGATCCCGTAGAACAACTACACCCTGTCCTTCTACAAACACACACAAACACACACCCAAAGTCAGCCTTCTGTCCAGCGTAGGATCCCTTTAGCCTGTGAGCGCAGTGGAAGCCGCATATTTGTGTGGTAAGTAAGGAATGCGGTTACATGCCTTACACATGAGCTATTACTGAACACTGGTCTCAGTGGAGCACACAGCCTGTGAGCTCATTCAGAGGGAGAGAGAGAGAGGAAGGGAGGGAGGGAGGTAAGAGAGAGAGAGAGAGAGAGAGAGGGAGGAGGTTCAACAATAGACGGAGCGCACTTTCAGTTCAACTCAGTTTGGAACAGATAGTCAACAGTGCAGCTCTATCAGACAGCGACTAATCAGACACTCTTCTGTCTTCAGGAGGACAACTCCTAAACATCAAGGCCTGTTAACCTGCACCACTGCGGACTGCCAGAAGGTCCATCAGAGGTTTACGCTCTCTAGTGCCGAGTGGAAGTGAGTGCACTGCTGTGCTGCTCGGTGCCTGGATGCCGGTGGACGTGGTGATCGCTCCTCCGCTGTGGACAGACATGCACGAGAGCGAGATGAAGCTGAAGATGCGAGTGCGGCGCATCAAGGACGGACGCGACCTCCGAGGTGGGTGAAAGCACGGGTGCGAGAGGTCATGAGGGAGTGAGGCAAGGTGTGTGTGTGTGTGGGATGGAATGAAGGAGTGAGAAGTGCGTGTTGACTGTGCAAGAGCTGGTGAGCAAGGGTGCAAGTTTAAGGGGGAGAGCCAAGGAGTGAGCAAAGGTCTGACTGTGTTGTGTAGGTGACCAAGTGAGTGAGTGAATTAGGAAGTGAGCATAAGATAATGACACTAGATAGTGAGTGAGTGAGTGAGGGAGGGAGGGAGTAAATGGGAGTTAATAAGTCAGTGCATGATTGAGCAAGTAATGGTGTGAGTAAGGATGTTAATGAGTGAGTAAGTGACAGAGTGAATAAGTTGAATAAGTAGGTTTGAGTGAGTGAGTGAGTGAGTGAGTGAGTGAGCAAATAAGAAAATTAGTGATGAAATTAAAGTGAGTGAGGGATTGAGGAAGTTTTGGAGGAAGTTTGAGTGAGTGAGTGAGTGAGTGAGTAAGTGTGTTGGGAAGCAAATTATAAAGTTAGTGATGAAGGTTGAATGTGAGTGAATGCATAAGTGAGTGAGTGAATACGAAAGTTAGTGAAGAAGGCTGAGGGAATAAGTGAATGAGTAAGTGAGCGAATAAGGAAGTTTAAGAGGAAGATCGAGTGAGTGAGTGAGTGAGTGAGTGAATGAGTGCGTAAGTGAGTGAGTGATTGCGGTGACGGAGGAAGCAGAAAGCAAGTTAGTGAATGAGTCAGTAGACCTATTGAGCGAGTAAGTGAAATAGCAGCTTGTGTGGTTTAATTGCCACTCAATTCATCCTTGATGTGTATTTCTGCAACCTGCAAAAGAGCTTCAATCATGTGTAATCTCATTAGTGTCTCAGATCGCACACACACACACACACACACACACACATGCACACAGACAGAAAGAGTATAATTTTACTACTAAGCAACAAACTCTCTCTCAAAAAAAAAGGTTTGTTTCTAAGTATCACATTTACTCCCACTTGAATGAGAGAGTAAGAGCCTCTTAGTCTCTCTTTACTCTAACAAGTGTACAAGGGGGATTAACCTGCTAATACTGATGCTAAGCTAGCAGAGCCTTAATCCAGTGTGTGTATACACTTATCTCCACACGCAGCGCCTTCTCATATTAGCCGCCTGGACGAGAGGTGTCACATAATAATCTGCGCTCTGCTTCTCCGACCATAATAAGAGCATTATTTGGATTAACAGTCAGCAGTAGTGGCACAAATGCACAGCTAATTCAGGCGAATGACCACTAGTGCGTAAACAGCACTAGCGCCTTCTCAGATGCTCGGACACCACTGGCACCCGGGCTCCGTCAGTGTTTGTTCTTGTCTTTCTTCAGTCTCTTTACAACGCGTATGTTATGATGGAAGTTAATGAACAAAATCAGTGGTTAATTAGACATTATGACACAGTGAAAGGCTGGTGATTCCTGACATGGCACGTCTGTCCTGGTGTCATTCTATCGCTCTCGAATGTGTCTTTACTTGCCTGAGCTGGCATGTCACCCCCACCACCATGAACATATTTAGCTCAGGGTTGTTGTACGCGTGCACATTAGCAGCTCTACTACTGCTCTTTATTTAACACAATCTCCACCCCTCTAACACCACAAACACACCACACACACACCACACACACACACACACAAACATATATATATATATATATATATACTATATTCGACGCATAAAGTCAGAACAAGGAGGGCAAGTGCATAAGGTTCTGTGTATCCATTTCCATATCTATGGACACCCACTAACCCTCCTAATGCCCTTTTTCCACCTTTTGCATTGGACTTCATTGCATTATGGACAATATAGCAAAGGACAACTATAGTCTGTGTAGGGGACACTAAGGACATCTAGATATCACAGGCTCGGTTCAGGTCAGATCTCTATTGAGAGACAGGGAAAGTTGAGAAAGTAAGGACAGGGCTTTAAGTACCCCAATAATGGCAAAACATCTCTATTATTATTATTATTATTATTATTATTATTATTATTATTATTATTATTATTATTTAATGTATTTATTTCATGATGTTTAAGAATAGCCAAAGTCAGCCAAAAAAAATTATATACACTTCAGGAAAAGAAAAAATTAAATACAAAGTGTATTGCTATATGTAATATATTGATATATATGATAATAATATGATAGTGGTATTAATATCATATTAATATAATATACATCATATTAATTTTGTTTTCCTGATTTGTGTATACATTTTTTTTGTCTGACTCTGGTATAAATCAGAAACTTACCTAAAAAGCATTATGAAGAAAAAAGTATTATCATTATTATTATTATTATTATTATTATTATTATTATTATTATTATTATTATTATTATTATGTACTAAAAAGCAATTTTCAAAGAAGCATTAAACAAGAATAAAAACAAGGAACAAATGAAAATAAAATCCCCAAAATGTCAAAGTAAGTACAAATAGGAGATGATAAAAAGGTCAATGCTGAGGTCATATTTTGAATAATTTTATAGACAAAAAAAAGTCAAAATGTGACAGAAATGTTGAGAAAGAGCAAGGTCAACTTTCGAAACTTGTAAGCCTGTGAATAAAATTAGAGATAAAGGAGGGCACACCTGGAGCAGCCCCATGACTGACACTGGCTGATAAAACGTGGCTCACTTCTAGCTCCTATCATGTGTTCAGGGTTTTTCAAAGCGGGTGCTCACACACCACAAATGGGATGAAATGTATCTCGGGCCACATGTCAAGCAGGAAAAAACTAACCCAAACAAAAACAAAAAAAACAGCAGCTCTTGATTCTTTGCAAATGATGATGCAGGACCTTGTGGAAGATTGTCTGAGCAGTGATTAAAGCAAGCTGGGTTAAAGCAAGTTCTGCTTTCTTCTCCTCGTTTTCTGACATCTACAATACGCAGCCGCGTCTATTCTAATCGAGTTAAAGTTTATTTCTGCTCTCCGTCTCTGTCTGGTTTGCACTCAGTCGCTCAGCCTCGAGTGAGGAGAAATCACAACGTAAAGCTAGCAACCTAGTAACGCGATAGTCAAACCAGGTGTTAGCCAAAACTGGTTGGGTGCAATTAGGTGTGTGTGTCTGTATGTGTGTGTGTCTGTGTGTGTGTGTGTCTGTGTGTGTGTGTGTGTGTGTGTTGTGCACAGTAACTCACATACAGCCCACTGGCCACCCATGTGTTGAGCAATGATGTCATACTGCTTGGCAGTTGCTTTTAATAGTCAGAAACAGACAGGCTTTGAGCTGAGCTTTTAAAGGGCAAGACACACAGCTGGAATAATTGGTTAAGACTCTTCCACCTTACCTCAATTTACATACCTCCTTCCAGGCATCTGGCCTGCTGGTAGGTATTGTAAGTCGAAGGGACTCATGAAGACGTTCCACAGTCGTTCACGTGGAGCATTGAAAAATTGAGCATTGAGTTAAGCACTACAGAGTTCCTTATCTGAGAAAGAACTTAAAATCGATTTGGATAAATATAACAGGAACCCTGACCTAGTAGAAGTGAACATTTGAAATGCTTTAGATGATGATAATAATAATAATAATAATAATATTAATAATAATACAGCTATATAAAACATGCATGAACATCATAAATTCATGCATTTTACATTAATTACATTTAAATATCATGTATACATATACATAACAAATGGCATAAATGCTGTACATTTTAAGGAACTCGCCTACCATAAACGAATAAAACCAATCAAATACCGAAATAACTAAAAGACTTTGCAATCTATTGACTTGTTTACTTCTTCAAGCCTGTGACACACGAGTGCACCGTAAACCGTTTGTTACGTCTGGATTCCTGGTGTAAAACACGTCCCCGCTATCAAAGGGGCAGTACTTTTTCAAACATACTTTTCACCTTCGCGCCACCTCGGTGTATTTCGCAGCAGCTTTCGAACCAGTAGCTGGAGAGTGAGCAGCTTTGTGTGCAGTGACTGAGGTTTGCGTAACGCTCAGGCGCTTCGTGACAGGAACCGTCATGATGGCATTCGTGAGTCATTCCCATGAAGCTGATTACGCCTTTTCAAACTGCTCTCTGTGCTTTGACTTGCTCGTTATCTGTATTTCAGGATGGCCTTGCGGAGTGATGTCATGCGAAGCATTGTGACTGGAATAGAAACAGAAAATAATCACAGTAGCTCCTTGATGAGGTAAAAGAAAAGTACGTAACGGGTTGCACGTACGCCGAATTACTCAAAAAGAAAAAAAGAAAAGAGAGAGAGAGAGAAGAAGTATATGAAAATGTGTGGTGCGATATCAGGCTTCAGCTTGTTCTCGTTTTCTCCCCCAGTCACATGTAGCTGCTTACCAAGCCTTACCTCATACACATGAGCTCATCTTTTCTTTCATGCTTAATTGCTCCCTTGTCCCACTGTCTTCCTCATTCTTTGCTGCCTTTGTTTCATTATCCAGTCACTGCTTAAACACCTTCACACCCAGCTGTACTCATAACCGTGTATCTTGTGTGGTCTTGTTTGGTGTGAGTACATACTCGTTTGTGCTTGTAAATATGTCTGCAAGTGCCAGATGAATGATCAAGAACCAGGCTGGAGCTCTTAACCTGAAGTGATGATGTCATCGCTCATGCTTGCCAGCCTTACTTGGAAATTCAGGCTAACGCTTTCCAGATTTTGCAAGATTCCAAAACAGGATTGATAATTAAACAGTTGTTCTTGCTTTAATTGCCGTATTTTCCTCATTAACTTACACACTAAATAAGGACATCGGAGATTTGAGCGTGCGCATTAGCTCTCGGCTAATTTGGTGCCATGTTTAGATGTGATGTAATGTGTCACTTAAGAAAGCATGGAGGCCGAACAGGCTTTATTAGTGCTGCACGAACCAAAAATACACCAATGTAGGTTGTGAAATTGACTGGCTCTAGGCGGATCACTGGTGTCCAAGTGCCGTCCTCACATGGCCTCTTGTATTTGGTGTGTGTGTGTGTGTGTGTGTGTGTGTGTTTAGGAGCATGCCCTTAGCCAATGGTTGGGTGGTTTGTTCTTGTGGTCCACTTCATTCCCACAGTGTGATGCTGGACATTGAGAGGAGATGAGATCATTCAGGAAGCAAGAGAGTAAGAGAGCAGAGACACCGTATTTGGTCTCTTAAAGAGCAAGTTCCAATTTCACTAGTCCCTCCAGATTTTTCATGCCTCCTCTACAGAGTGAAAAAGAATGCTCCTGTCACTTCTCAATCTATGTTTAATATATTCCTGACTATAAAGTTATTTTGGCTAAAAAGCTTGGATGATGACATTCTAGCAATTGGTCCAAGAGTCAAGTTTACAGAAAAAGAATTTAGTCTCACTGACATTCTCTGTTGGGGTTCATGTTCTCGAAATTCTGCATCTGGTAGTCTGTTTAGCCTGAGTCTCTTGGACAGGCAGGATGCGGAAGCTTGGATGTGTGCGTTTCGCTGATGTTGAGTTCTCGTTTGATTTTGTGTATTCGGATGTTTGGAAAGCCCCTCCATTGTTACTCTGCAACAATAATCCAGAGTCTACTTTGACCTACCAGTACAGAGATTGAATTTACATACTGGTGTTCATAATCATGTTAAAGGATAAGGTAGGTTTTGTTGTTCACTATATTTAAGCCACATTTCCTCTTTCTTTATGTCTCTTCTCAGGAGGTTTCGCAGCTTTCTCTTCATGCTTCCCGGATGTGTGTGAGAGTAAGCCACCACCTTATCTTCCCTTGAGTCTGTCTCAGCCGTGCCTACCAGTAGCTAACCTGGGCCCCACACGAATTCTGCCTCACCTCTACCTGGGCTCACAGAAAGACGTCCTTAATAAGGTAAGATGTGGATGCTGTTTGGTTAGCAAGCTCATCAGCATGCCCTAGCATCAATATTATTAGAATACAGTCGCATGAAAAAACACAAAATGAAAAAAATAAAGTTACATTGTACCATATTATACTTGTTCCACAATTCATCTTATTCTCCAATGAGCTTTACTCTACCCCTGTCAAATATGTTTTACCTTCCTGCATTTCTTACTACTTCCTGTTTTTTGCACTCTCGGTTTTATTGCCCATTGTTGGAATCCATTCATGGTTTAGGCATTAATGGTAATACACTACTACACTGCATAAATTAAGCAAGCTCAAACAAAAATCAAGCAGTCAACTGGCTGGAAATTAGAAAGTGTGCATCTTAAATACTTCCCCTTCAATCGGCCCAGAAATCTGCACACTAACCTATGAACAGCTTATCTAACAATTTGCATAGATGTCTTTTGTTGCGATTCCTAAGCTTCTGATTAAACCTGGTTTACATGCTGATCTCTAAACCCAATTTTAAGAATCAAACATTTAACCTCTAGGGCATTGTACTTCGTTTTCATTTTGGGTAAGAAACTGTGAACTCGAATTTGGCTTGAGGTGAAAGGAAATACCATCAAACGTCAAAACAAGTGTCTTTAGATACCATCTCTAGCAAAGTATTTTGTCACGGCATTCCATCACTCTGTATCATATCACACAGTAAAAGAGATAACAGACGTTTTGTATGATGCAATCTTGCTAGATCTGATTTTCCATTCATTCTTTCATTTTTTTTCTTCCTCAAGAAAATACCTAGAACTGATGTCTAGATTTGGTTCTTTGCACAGGAACTGATGGCACAGAATGGGATCACTTATGTCCTGAATGCCAGCAACACCTGTCCAAAACCAGATTTCATCAGCGAGAACCACTTCCTGCGCATTCCCATCAATGATAGCTACTGTGAAAAGCTGCTGCCCTGGCTGGAGAAAACCAACGAATTCATTGGTAAGAATGTTTTACTCAGAATATTATGACATGCCTTGCTGATGCCACATGAAAAGTCAAGTTTGACTGAGTCAACCCAGAATAGCACGACGTCTGTTTACTGTAATGACAAAGGTTAGGATTATGGTAGACCAATTCAAGTGGCACTGTATGAGAAGTCAGACTGATGTCAGCAATCGAGCTAGGCTAAAACCATAGACCTTGTGCTGTAGTAGCATTTCTGGTTCTGACTGCTTTTCCTTATCCTTTTCTTTTCTTTCCTGTCCAGACAAAGCCAAAGTGTCAAACTGTAGAGTCATTGTCCATTGCCTGGCTGGGATTTCTCGATCTGCAACAATTGCCATTGCTTACATCATGAAAACGATGGGGTTGTCATCAGATGATGCCTACAGGTAAGAGGATTATCTAATGTCTGGTTAGGTCAGATGTGTTAGTTACAGCATGTCATACTTAATGTGTTTGTATAGTATGTACACACAAAATAACAGACCTAGTAGCAACTGTTTTGCTATATTTTTGTAGGACTAAACCTAATTCATATATAAGGGGAATTTTGGCATCTAAATTGTGATTTGATTATTACTGCTGAATATATTTTTGGACTGTTTTGGTGAAAAAAAAAGTTCACCACATAAAAGGCTTGTTTATGAGTAAGGGCAGTGGTGGTTTGGGTAGTTGAGGCTGTGGGTTGCTAATCAGGGGGTCGGAGATTTGAGCCCTGTCACCCCAAGATCAGCACTTTTGGATCCTTGGGCAAGACTCTTAACTGTATGCCCCATACAGCCCAGCCACTTTATACAGGATTGGTCCAAAGCCTGGTTAGAAAATGGAAGGTTTATGACATCTGGCGTAAGACCTGTGCCAACTCTTATGAATCAAATGATCTGATGTTTTAAACCACAAGATAAAAGGGACAAAGTCCAAGAATAAAAGACTTGATTTTCACCCACAATGTTGGACCAGGATCATGTTTTCTTTACTTCCCCTAGGTTTGTGAAAGATCGTCGGCCCTCAATATCTCCTAACTTCAACTTCCTTGGGCAGCTGCTGGAGTTTGAGCGAGACTTAAAGCTCAAGACGCCCTTAGCATGCAATCCTCTGAGGTCAACAACTTTCGATTCTGAGGTGACAGAGTTCAATATTGAGACTGTAGAACACAGCAACCAGAAAAATCACTCTCATCAAAGAATGCAGGAAACTATGGTATTAAATGTCAAGCCCCCATCACCTACCTCATTACAAAAGGACCTCAGCAGCCTTCATCTCTCTGCAGACCAAATCCTCCACAACAACCAGCTTAAATGTTCTTTCCACCTCGACATCAAGTCTGTCTACTCGTCCAACCAGCATCTCCGGACCTCCCCAAAGAGCTCTCAATCGGACTCAGAAACCATGCCAACGCTTTTCAAACTTGACAGTCCAAAAAGCACTAGCAATATGTGCTCATTTTCTCCTTCTCAAGAAACCCCAAGGAGCCCCAAGCCAGAGTTGTGGCGATCATCGATAAGGGAATCTACACAGAAAGACAGTGGCACTTTTGAGAGATTATCCACCACAACTCTGTCTCTCAACCTCAACCTGAATCGGCAAGTTCCGATTGTTCAGGATCCTGTTCACAAGACAAACGCCAAGTCATCCTCATTCCTCAGCTTGCCCCTAACTACATCTTCAGTTTGGACCAAGCATAGAGGAATGACTCAAGCCACAACACCTGGTACACCCACTGAAGACCGCTCGTGGTTCTTCAGCTCAGACATAGACTCTTCAGGGTCGAGTTCCGGGAGCACTGTGAGGTTTGGAAGTGCTTCCAGCACCAATGTGATGCAAGTGGAGACACAGTTTAAACGGAGAAGTTGTCAAATGGAATTTGAGGAGAGCATCAGCACAACAAGAAGCAGCGAGGACTTTGGAAAGCTCGGGAAGCAGTCTAGCTTTTCAGGCAGTATGGAGGTCATTAAGGTGTTATGACATAGAGCCTGAACTACATTGGTCATCCTAAAACTTTTCTTGGTCAAGAGATTAAGAAAGAAGACAGCTAATTTATTACAGAGATTTATTTGCAAAAATCTGTACCAAGAGCTGAATGTTTGGAAGTGAATGTCAGAAAGAACATGTTGCATGCATACTTGCATGCAAACATTAGCCCAGGCATTATGTTCTCCGAAGGACAGCAGACTTGAAAGCCTGACTTTACCCTATTGTTATGATAGAAATGATGAATGACATAAGCCATACTCCAAACAGTAAATATGCCTAAGGTACCCTTCGCTTGAAGGGTACATAGTATGGACTATTTATGTTGCAGCATGGCTTTTAAAAATATAAATGAATGGGCTATTTACATAGTGCTGGATCATTTATGACTGATAACAATGTCGAGGTAAAATATTTGCTGTATTATATTTAGGCTCAGTTGGAAAACGACCTTTAATATTGTCAGCGGTGTTACCAACTGCCTCTGTGATTTAATATTAGTTTGTGAAAGTAGACCGCATGTGTTGAGCAGAGATGGACTCTCAGCTGTACTACTGTGCACTGGGCATGCTCAAAAATGACTGGCTACCTACAGACAGACAAGCTGCATCCTAGCAGTACAAAGCTTTATGTGTATCCAGAAGTATTTGCATATGTATATGTATATATATATATATAAACTACATCATTTTAAATGGAGTATTTAATGTTTCATTCATTGTTGATTTAACTTATTGTATCTGTTTCATTCTGGTAATGAGCAATAATATAATATTTGAAGACCTCCTTTGTCTCTGTTTGATTTTGGGGCGGGGGGGGGGAGTTACTAAAGTCATCATTTCAATTAATTAAACACTGTAATGTGGGTTTTATTTTTTACTGCAACATACAGTAATTGCTTTTAATTATGCACATGGCTCCAGGTCACTCAGGCTCATGAACGGTGTCTTGGTCACATTGTCAGAAATTAGGGTACATGTCTAAACGGTGTAATACCGACATAAATAGAGGAGGCGCTGTAGTATAACATGATCTCACACACTCAACTAAGATGTTCCAGTGAATGCCTGGGATATTTTGGCCAACTCTCACCCTGGTGCTGAAATAAACCTACTGTAGTCCTGAACATTTTAGAATTTTCTCTATTTTTTTAACAGCACTGTCTTCACTTCATCATCATCATTCATCATACTGCTGTAAAAGTAAGATGGATCAAGATCAGGACAACAGTATAGGAATGATTCTTCAATACCTCAGAACAAAGTTTTTGCAGAGTGTCAAGTAGGTAGGTAGGCAGTGGTTTGCAAACGTGCATCGTCGTGCAAGATCACAGCACCCGTGGATAGCAGTCCTCTGAATTTTAGGCTTTAGCGTCTCACTGTAACGAGCACTTACAACGCGTAAACACCCCAGAAAACTGTAAGCATCAATATTCCAACTGATGGTTGACTAACCCTGTCTGTTGGTCGTTTACTCTCAGGCTCGTAGTGATGAATCCATGTCTCGTCACCAGTAATCTCTCTTTCTCTTTAAGAAACTTTTACCTTCCTTAGACTAACGGGCCAATTTTTATTCCAGATATCCAAACAAGTCTGTTTATGCTCTTAGTTTGGGCACCAGGTACACCCTCAGAGCACAGAAAAAAACAAATCACTGCACGCTGCTCTTCTTTTGGGCAAATCACAAGCGGGGCATCCATTTTTGCTCACAACTTAATTACAAATTAATTAATGTAACATGTTCACACCGGCACAGTCGTGACTGGGGAGACAGTAGCGTTGAACGGAAAGTGCTGATTAGACAGTGTGGCCAACAGAAGTTTTAATATAACTGGTTAATGCAAATAATTTGTGACTAATATTTGTGTGTAATGCTAAAATTGTAAAATTTATGTATATTTGCAGTTATAAGTACTGTCACTGAGGTGACTACTTATAGATGCCAACACATGATATGATTAAAGCCTTTAAGTAAGTATCAACAATGTTATTTACATGTAGGGAATAGTATACTAGGCACCTGTTTGTGATTTAATGCACAAACTTTCATCTAAAAGCACCAGATGTGTAGGTCAGGTTTGTGCTGTGGGTTGGGGTGGAGTGGTGGTTTGGAGGTGGGTCATGCTGTTTATAGTTTTTCTGAAGAAATAAGAAGTTTCCGACAAATGTTTTTTTTTTAAGCTTTTACATACAGTTAAACTTTGGATTGCAAGTATAATTCGTTCTGGTAGCGTACTTGTATATCAAGTATATCACTCGTATATAAAAGCATATTTTCCGCCGCCGAGTGGCGCAGTGGTAAAGCGCTCGCCCTATAATCCGGGGAGCGCTGGTTCGAACCCCGGGTGATTCTGTTTTCCTCTCACAGCCGAAGGCACAGAGAGAGCTGATTGGCCGAGCTCTCTCAGGTACTTGCGCTCCCACATTAATCACGGCTCTACAGCCAATCAGGGGCGTCTGTGAGCTCGCGCACGCGGAAGGAG
>JAOVVA010000037.1:32038295-32068253 GCA_028565275.1 Leiocassis micropogon
CCACCAGCTTTGGCAGCTTTAGGACTCTTCATTTTATCCAAATTCCACTTGTCTATCTGATAACTATTGTCTATCTGATAATTTCATGCTGAAGAAATCTGAGCTAGTCCTGATTTTTCAGCATTCCACTTCCCCTTAACAGTTGCTTGGGGTTGCTCCTCTAAACATTCCTAACTTTTCCTTTAGAAGTCTTTTTCTTTGTCCATGTCGTCAGCTGTAAACTTTAGTCAACCTTGAAGGTGTCAGTTTTATACTGTAGCAGGGGCATTCTTCTTGAACGTCACTGTATCAATCCATGGTGATGTAAAACTGACTTGAATGTAGACAGTGACACTGGTGTTTAAGCAGGCTTGTGCCTCAGTGGTTCCTGGTTTGTTCCTGACCACCCAAACCAGTTTCTTCTAAGCTGAGGGTGATCATTTGGGTTTTCTTCTAGAGCTTGGCGAGAGTTGGTATACCCCCCAGTTACATATACACATGTACACTTGTTTGAACTGAGCTGTGAATCTGTAGTTGTTTATTAATGCCTTCAAGAAACATTCCTGCATTGTTTAAATCTTCTGTCCCCTTTCTTAGATGTTTTTCTGAGCTCCTTGGACTTTTGCATTGGACTGTGTGTTGGTCAGTCCAGTGAGCGCTGTCAAATAATCCCCTTTTTTATATTGGGAGGAAGAAATACCATATGGAGTCAATTATATTCGCTATAAATGAGAAATGGAGAGACCTTGGTTTTGCAAATGAAAAAAGATTTTGTGACTTTTCAGCACCACTGAATTAATAAGATAAATAAGTTTGAATATTTTTTACCTTGAATTTAAAATTGTGATCCTCTGTTGACATCAGAACACCCAGAATGTCAAGGTTGAACCCCTTATGCGCCAATTCCTTGTTTTGTTTTTTTCTTCTTCTTCTGCTAAAGATGTACAGTATGTCATCTTGTGAATCATCATACGTCCACAGAAAAAGACCAGTTCAAAAAAACCTCACTGAAAGCCTAATATTATTGTGATGAGTGTACGACGGGCTGTTCAAGTCCGCCCGGACAAATTTCTTGTGAAGGCAGACGCACGTGTGTTAGTGTAGCAGGGGAATGTACTGTATACAGGGGAAATAAAGCTAGTTTTTAATTCTCATAACTGTGTTCTGTTATTCTGCACAATCAAAAGGCCCGGTTTGACTCGAACACCCTTGTCTGACCACAAATCTTGGAAGACATTTATTTCTGGACTATGAGAGGCAGTGGAGATAATGAGATAATAAGCGTCCACTGTTTTACATCATGATCATACAATACATAGTGTATAACTGATTATTAGCACACACGGTCATGATTGTTTTATTCTTAGTCTAAGTTTCATTGTGCTTTTGTCAGAGCGGTAAACATTCGCAGATGTCTCCGTCAAAGTGTATCTAATTCAGCCTGCTGTAAGCCTGTATCTAATTCCGACAGCTGCTGTGGTTTCGCAGTTTTTTTTTTTCCATGTTTTTTTTTTTTTTTTTTGGAGACAGTGAGTATTTTTGGAAAGAATGAAGTCGTAGACGTGCTAGAAAGGATTCTGCTTGCAAAGAAAACACACAACGCCCTCTGTCCTTCGTCACTGCTTTCGTAGGCTGGCTCCTTATTTTCTTTTACCTGGAGCCACAGTGAAAGAGGCCTCTGTTCTGCTTCTGTCTCTGCAGTGGGGCCTGTTCTCGCACCATCAGCAAACACAGGCTGTTTAACCTTTCTGACCAGGATTGGATGCATTCCATAATTTTTTTTTTTCTATTTTCTCTGAAGCACACTACCCATCCTTTACTTAAAAAAAAAAAAAACTTAGAATGTCATCTCTAATGCAAACTTGTACAGAGGTATGATCTGATCTGACATCACTGTTAAGGCAGTTTTATGAGACAGCTGTGCATGACATGCAGATGATTCAGGCTCGTTTCGAATCCGTCTGGTTTTATGATGACGAGCGTAACCAGACAGCCAGGCTGATGTCACGCTGCTCCGAGTGAGATGAGTTAAATAGCTAGACGGTGTATTTTTCTTAAAAACCGCACCACTTCCTTAAATTAGAGTTAGACTTTGAAAAAGAGTGGAAAATTTTTAACTGGCTTACTCAGGGATATTTATAGCTCCGTGGCCATCACAGCCTATAGTAAGGTTTAAGACTGACCAGAATAGCACTGGGGTGGGATCGCACATGAGGACGCGAGTTCTTTGCATAGATTCAACACATTGTACAAGTAGGTTTTAACCATGTAATGGTTTTAGTCTTTTAAGTAAGTTCTACCGTATGGGTTGATAGGCATATTTTAATACACAGTTGGTTACCATCCTGATCATCAGGCCATAACATTATGGAACGTTCACGAGACTAGCTTGTTCACTTACACAGCTATAAAGACTTATAAAGAAAGTGCGACCCATCTGTCCCGAGGCCATTTTGTTAAAGGAAAACTTGCCGATGAGCTCTGAGCCACCTCAGCAGGGAGCGTCATTCACAGACATACGTCCTCCTTTAAAAAGCTTGCACCGTTCAAATGTTTTACTGCGGCATAGCTCATTTCTTTTTGTTTAAATATCTCGTTCTCGGAATAGATAAATTAATTTTTTTTTATATATATATAAAACATAGCACCACTGTTTTGTTTAGGGGTCTGCTAACAAAATTCTAGTAAAACTAAACGCAGAGATGTATATTGTCCATATCACTAAAACATATAGCTATGAATATGCTGTGAGCTTTGCCATAATACATTTGTATTCCTGATTAATAAACCACAGCGCCTTTGAGTTGTGGATTCTGATTGTACAAATGTTGGAAGTTGGAGATTTCCATCATGAAAAAATCCTCACGATCGGGGTCCTTGCACTTTTTGGTTAACAAGACAAGCTGCTTCACTGAAATTAACTTCAGTGGAAAAGAGTAAAAAAAAAAGTTTGATGACTGATTATTAAAATAGGATTGAACACCATGATTATTCCCTACCATTCCTTGTGTGGCATATTCCTTGGGTATAAATGAATGAACTACTTGAGGATATGCTGTTATAGGAAAACAATCATCTTGTTTTACCATTATAATAACCTCCATTCTTCTGGGAAGGCTTTCCCATTTGTTTGGGGTGGTTATGTGCCCATTTACGACACTTGGCAGACACACTTGTCCAAAGCAACTTACATTTTTGTTTCACTATACATCTGAGCAGTTGAAGAGATGACGGCCCTTGCTCAAGGACCCAACTGTGGCAACCTTTCTGTCACTAGCCCACTGTTTTAACCACAAGCTACCCCTGACCCTATTCAGGGGTATTCCCTATACCCCTGTTCATTCACAAGGACATTCGTACAGTGCTGGCGATAAGGCCTGGGATGCAGTCTGACTTCCAGTTTTTCCCCCAAAGGTCGAGTTCTTACAGTCTAACCTTGCCGAGCCATGTCTTCATGGAGCTTATTTTGTAACATGCAGCAGGGAAATTTTTAATGCTACAGCATACAAAGACATCCTGTATAAACGTGTGGCAACAGTTTGGAGAATGCCCACGTTTGGGTAAGATGGTCAGGTGTCCACCAGAGCTGTGAATCCTAGTTAGTCTGTTGAGTGGATTCCGTTCCCTTTGGGGACATTGCGATTTTTCGATTAGATTCAATTGCATTTACATTTAAAATCTGTAAGAAATATGGCTGATTGAAATGAATCAGACATTAAAGTATTAAAAACTACTGAAAGTATCTAAATACACTTACAAATTATGTAACCCTTGTTGTTTATTGTTTACATTTCATGTCTTGTACAGTGTGATAATCCTAAGCACCAACTGCCCGTAAATGCCGATGCAGTACTCTTGTAAAACATGAGTATTTGTTAAAGATGCAAATGGAATTTGTCACCTTGAGACCATTTAGTGTTTAAATGTGAATCTAAATAAGTGTTATCTGTTTTTCCTCATTGATTGAATCGCACAGCTCTAGTATTCACATACTTTCGGCCATGTGTAGTGCACTTTAAATTTGTATGAACAGTGAATTACCTGAGAATTGTTTGTGTAGTTAAGGCAAGTGCAATATGAAATAAGTGGTTTATAACAATTTTGTAGTTGTTCTGTATAACTACACTTTGTACTGCAGCTGAAAGTTCCTAGCTGTGCTAAGCGTAAATGCTGCATGTGAGGACCTTAGAGATTCCCAGCATGATTCAGAAAGCAACTTGAGGACGGTCTTAAAAGTCCAACATTTTGGACAACTTTGACCTTTTTGGTGAAGGCGTAATAATTGGAAGAGCAAATCTACAATACCAGGCATTGTTCATTTTGTGAAAAGAACTAAATAAATACCACAGTCACATGCTTACTGCCTTTATCCTATAATGAAGGCAATGAAACACTGGTTTTAGAGCATTATTATTTTCTTGTTAGTGTAGTTTAAAGGGTCAGCTTGTAAAACATGGGCTTTGTCTATACAAGAGTTCTTTTAAACATGCAACATGCAAACGAGGCAGCAGATCTCTGCTGCGTGTGTGTTTGCCTGTTAGGATGAGAATCTGTTTCCCCGGGGGAAATTCGTTCAAGTCAGGACGTGCCCGCTGGGAAATTCCAGCCAGTTTTACATTGAGATTGTGATAACACGTCTGCACAGTCAAAACACAAAATGGCACTGAGTTCACTTTTTGGGGAGGGTTAGGGGGAATATTGCACTCCTGCTGGTTGCATCTTTGACCCCTTGTATGGGGACAGGGGAGCTATCTACTACTTTCCTGCAGGAAGTAGTAGATAGCTGAGCTTGAACTTGTAAGTTAATATGTCACCAGAACTTACTGCCATGAAAGGAATTGGGTTAGGGTAGAGCTACGGTAATATGTTTGTGGGATAGATTAAGAATGGTCACTTTTTTTAATTACCTTTTCGTTTTTAATATATTATTGTATCCATATGGCATGCGAAAGTCTAATGGAGCAAGATTAGGAGTTATAGGAGTGAAATTAGCTCTTTAATAAGCATATGACTATAACGAGCACAGTTGATTGTTGAACCTTTTTCCTGATAATGTTTAAATACTGGCCCTTGCCAGAATCCCAGAAAACTGTAAGCAGCTGATTGGCTGGAAAGCCGGGGGAATTAATAATTTAAAAAGGTCTGGTCAATAAAATTTTCTTCGAGCTGAAGTCCGAATTTCATGTTTCACGTTTCAGATCTCTATATATTCAATCATTGTACGTCTATAAGGAATAAGCTATTTAAAATCTCCCTAGCACTTCAGTAATATTTGTCATTTTTCAGTAATTGTGTTAAACATGTGGAAAGTTTGAACTTTAATGGCCTTATACAGTATATTTCCTCGTATTTGTATGGAATATAAACAATAATCTTTAATTAGTCTTTAGTGATTCTTTATTTGCATGCTGCTGGGTTGTAAATGAATGTAAAAGGACTCTGGTTGCTCTGACATACTGGGCTCTCGGTTCGGACTGCTGCAGATATGTTTGCTCTAGCAACTGGGTCAGAGGTAGGTCAGTAGCTCAATTTTGTCGTATGGTTGCACTTCATATCACTGCTTTTTATTATCACCACAGTTTTGGAACAAAGGAGACAAACTTTTAAAACCTCCTGCAGGAAGAATTAACGTTCATTGATCAGTTCATTCATCACTGAACTTACTGTAAATCACTCTGTCCATACATTAACTATTGAGGTTGTTTGGCTCTGTTGAATAATGTGCACGCACATAAAGAGCTAGATTACTGGTTTAATAATTATCCCAATTTATCAGAAAAGCATCAGTGTCCGGACAGAACAGTCACTCGGATATGGACTGCGGTTCGCTATTTAGAGAGACCTGTTTTAGACTGTTGTGTGTTACCAGCTTTGTGGCGACAGTTTGAGGAAGAAACACACGTTGAGGTGTCCAAAAACTTTTGACCATCTAGTTTGGGTATATATTAGTACTAAAGTGTCTGATTGGAATTGGTTGCAGGACCCTTAATGTAAGAAACACTACCAGTAAAGACTTTACCTGAAATTGTGTGTGTGTGTGTGTGTGTGTGGGGCAGTGCAGCTTTTATAAACCTTTGGTAGACAGTGTGTATTACTCCTTATCCAGAGCAACGTTTGTTTATGTATAGTATGTAGTGATAAGAGATCTTTGAAAGCTAGTTGTTCTACAGTAATAAAGCAGTAAAGTGTAATAAACACACTCTGCAGTCAGCCAGACACACTTCAGCTTTCATCCACCAACTGTCAACTGACGCCAAAAAAAAAAAAAAAAACGGTTCGGTGTGTGTGTGAGAGAGAGACACCTAGTCCCCTACATAGTGCGCGTACACGCTGTTGTTTAATCTTACATGCAGTGCGCGTGTGTAGGGAACATCCATTTGTATGGAACGCTGCGCCTTGGCTCCGCCTCCTCGCGTTCTCCCCTGCGTTCTAATTGGCCCGAAGTTAGCCACCAGATCCAGCGAGCGCATGCACTGAGAGCCGCAGATGAAAAGTAGTGAGACAAATCTGAGCGCTTTCAATGTGAGTGCGCGCGCGCAGCCGAGTCTGTTACTCACATTAAGGTAGAGAAGGAAAGAAAGAAAAAGAGGCAAAACTCAGACAAAAAGAAGGAAAACAACTGGAGTTTGTATGCAATGGTCGGAGATCACAGTATATCTGGGGAGAGCGCGCTCACTCAGCGGTCTAAAAACGGATTAAGCTGTAAAATGGTCCTGCAGGCGGTGGGCAAAGTCCTAAGGTGAATGCTCAGATTTATGTATTTTTTGCGAAATGTGAAACTTTGCATTGAGTTTAAGCTGCATGGCATTGCTGTTTTGTATAGATATGGATATTTTTCCCGTTTTGCCCTTTAATGCATGGCTTGAGTGCTGTATAAACACCCACTAAAGTCAACTTCTGTAAACTGCCCTGTACAAGAGATATTAGCCAAGACCAACATCAAAAAGTGGGTTAATTTCTTTGCTTTTCTTTCTTTCTTTCTTTTTATATGTATATATGCATAAAAGTGCAATTTAAAGCCTGAGGTGTGTGTTGATCTCTTATCTATGCACTTGATCTGTGTTCAGATCTTCTTGTTCAAACACATCTGTCTTGTCTTGGAATTACCCTGAGGATTTCCAGTGGGCTTTTAGGACACAGACTTGCTCTGTCTTGTGTGTTTTAGATTGTCTTCACCAACCTGAAGACCTGTCAGTGCATGAAAAATGTGATGGTGCATTAATTAATGCACACACACACACACAGAGTTTTGTGGCCTGAAGCAATATAATGAATAATACTATTGCAGTTGACTTTTAGTTAAGGGTTTTTTACGTCTTAAAATGAATGTATGCACAATACACAGTATTATAACTACAACTTGCAATATTATGAGTAAGTGCTATCTATTTATCTATCCATCTATAGTGTGTATATACGCTACCAGTCAAAAGTTTGGACCCACCTTCTAATTCCGTGGTCTTTCCTGATTTTTATTTCTTTTAATGCTAAAGGCATCCAAAATACAATAGTATCCTTTGAACAGTTGATATTGAGATGTACTGTATCTGCACTTGACAATACTGTTCTTGCAAGAACTATTCCAGAACAGCTGACTTTCATGTCTTAAATGTCATAACAATTGGTGGTGGTTGTTGTTAATTAATTACCTAATGCCATATGTTATTTCATAGTTTTGGTGGAAAAAAACCTCCAGTATTGTTCTAGAATGTAGCAAATGCATCCAAACTTTTGTCCAAAGTTTTGACTGGTACAATATGCTATATATGTATGGGGATGGGGAAAATCTTTTCACTTACACATCATGACTCTTTTGTGTGGGAATTAATGTAATAATAATAATAATAATAATAATAATAATATTTGCATTTGAAGTAGGAACATGTTGCTGTTCCCCTACAGTCCTGCAGGTGGTGTGCTCTAAACTATTTGACAGAATCTCGTAGAAGCAAATTATTTGCTAAATTTGCCTAGAATTATAACAAAATCGGAAACAATGTAAACGGGATTTTTTTTTTTTTTTTTAAATATCGCTATACAAATCAAATTGGCACCTGGGTATCGTTATATCGTATCAGCAGGTCCCTGGTAATTCCCATCCTTAATATATCCCTTTTTTATTTCCCTTACACTTTTTCTTAATGACTACATTATTGTTACAATTAATCTCCTGGAACATCAATGAGACAGTTATACAACATAAAAAACTTAGCAGCAGTATCTCGAATATGTATTTTACTACTTTTTTTTTTTACTACTAAATTTAAGTTACAGAAACATTTATTTAAACTGAAATTCAAACTATAGATACCATAAAGTGACTTTTAGAAATACAAGTATGGAGTCATTAAAAATTCCAATGTTAATTTGAACTAAAGTCTTTTGCCCCTAAAATATTGTCTTAATATTCTTAAAACATTTAAAATCTCTGAAATTATAGAAAATTAAATTAAGTATCATGCTATCACTACACACCTTGGCTAACAAACAGGATTTCTGAAACCACTGATGTCTAGAATTATTGATTTTCCAATGATTTTTTTTTTTTAAACCTTTGTGACAGCATTAATACTTTTTTTCATGTTACTTCAGCCAATATTGTGAAAAAAAAGTGCTAAATCTAAGTGACATTGTGTTATTACAGAAACTATAATCACTGGAATATGATGTGGAATGGACAGCATGATCTTGAAACCACATGAGATGAATGAAGTGAACACTGGATCCACTGGCTTGATTGCCAGTTGAAGTAAAAATGGAAGTGAAAACTATTAATTGTACAAAACTACAGTTTGCGTAATGCTGTATCCGGCATCATGTTCCAATTTTAGCTCTTTTTCTATCTGCAGCTTGCTTGCATAGTTGACTGGTTGGCTGACTTTAAGTTTTCAGTTATTCCACACTATTTGAAAACCCAAATAATTACCCACAATTGAATCTAAAGACATTTTTGTGGGACAAATTAAAGCAATTAAGGATAATAGCCAACAGACAATAATGTAGCATGTCTCAGTAATATTCCTAAACATTTTGTTAAAAGTATTCTGGGCCATACTTCTGCTTTTTCTCCACCTTTAAATAACAGTACTGGCATTGCTGTAGGCGAAGCATTCCCACACACTGTGGCTTTTCGGAGAAAGGCCTGATTTGGGACTTCTATAATGGGATTTTAAATGGCGGTTTGAAGGCCCCGGAGTGCTCATGGCAGCCACACTGGAGTCTGAGCCACTAAACGACACTCTGAGTAATGGCTACAGCTGAAACACATCGGATGGATTTCTCGTTTCAGCATGTGGTTAGATGAGCCTGGTTTGTTTGGGCGTCTTTTGATTGGTGGCTAAATCACGTCCACTTTAGTTTTGGCAATTCCTAAAACAAAAAGCCAAAATGATATTATATGAGGGGTGTTTGAGTCAAATCAGGACTCTTTTGAATGAAGGCATAAAAATTGTTGAAATTTCCAGTAGACCAAATATTTAAATGGTCATACGTCTTTAAATAACGATCCCGACCAAGATGGGTCGGAGCCCACTTGCCGAAGAGACGAATCTATCTGTAGGAACATCCACCATTCAGTCCTGACCTCGCTCCAAGCCATTTCCACATGTTTGTGCCATTAAAGGAGTTCCTGGGAGGCCAGCGTTTGAGACATGAAGCAGGTGGTCCAATCCTGGCTCCGGTGTACTGAGAATACTTTCTCTTAATGGTACTCAAGCACCAGTGAAGTGTAGCATGGGATGATGCAGAGAAATAATGGTTGTTTTTAACTCCCCTACGTGTGTTGTGTTATTCTGCGCAAGCAAAAAGTCCCAGTTTGGCTTGAACTTCTTTCGTAAATTATTATTTTTATTTTTTGGTGTGTGTGTGTGTGTCTGTGATTGTTTAATGTAAATGCCTTAAACATTGACTTAGTACACACGGATGGCTTGTGCTATTTAGACCCGCTGGGATTTTATTAAGGGTCTTGCTCATATTTCACATTTTGCCCGTGTTTTGAAAAATGAAGGTCAGTCAGCGCGTAGGAGGCTTGTCTTTCAGGATTGTTGCAATAGTTAACATTCTGGCAAAGAAAAAAAAAAAGATTACTGTACAATCCGTGCATCTTTTAATGACCCTACAAGACGTTGTTGATGAGTAATAATAACATACCGCCTTCACCAGAACTAGCATACTTCTCCTTATTGGTGCACCTACTGTCTTGTACGTTGTATTTTTTCCTTTGTAGGTTACATAATGCATCAATAAAGGAAGGAATGCTTTTTATCATGGCCCTTGACGTCAGCAAAGGCCTGAGGAATGTTTCTCAGCATGCCTTTCCCATATTTCTGCTAGTTTAAGGGAAGTATTAAGATTATCATGATTCAACAGTGAAATTGTTTTGAAGCAAATCGGCAGCGTGTTTAAAATAGAAGAAAGGTTTTTAATTATCCGTCATGCCCTTTCACTTCCTTAGCCTTAAAAAAAACTAGATCAACACAATCATGGATGTAAAAATGCATTTGCTGCTATTGCGCTTTCTAAACCCAGTTCTATTATGTGCTTAGCATTTGCTTTATGATCAAAATGCTCATCTTTCTGCACGAATGCAGACACATGACGTGGCTTGGAGACCAGAATAGTTCCTTCCTTCCCACCACCTTTGTCCATTCACGTATTTCTAATTCCCTCAAAGGCTAGCAGCATTTCCCATTGACGAACATCTCCCAACATCAATGGCTGACGTACGGGCAGACGATCCTTCTGAGAAGCCCTTAGAGCCGCATCTATTCCCAGTCGTCTTTATCCTTTGTCTTAAAAACGGAAGCGGCTCTATTAAGTAAAACATTCATTGCTGAAATCTGCTTCCAAAACCCATTTCCAGCATCAATTGTGGTTTTATTTTAAGGGAAAGAAAACTTCCCCAGTGCCAGGAATCATCCTGTTTTCTGTCCTCCACCCACTATTTCAATGATTAGCCATAAATGGAGCTGATTGTAGCCAGGTCGGGCAGCAGAAAGCAGTCTTGCATGAACTGAGGCCACAAGCATCTGAAACTGTGGTTAGATGGGCTTCAGGAACTTTTAACTAGAGGAAACATATCATGAAAAATACTGATATGAATGAAGGACTATGATTAAGGGATTCTAAACACAGTCTTGGGTTCAGTATAATTCTTGAATGGGCGGTCTGAAAACTGGATTGAACTTGTATGTATTTGGTAGACATTCAGCATCTGACGGGTACGGAAAGTACACTTTATTTCTATTTATGAGTAGCATTACTGCTGCATGCGAATTTCTTAAATCTGCTCAGTGGAATGTCTGTGTTTCATTTGACCTTGTGGTCCAGACTCACAAGGATCCAAATTCTTTTGAGCTTGTTCAATGCTTGCTCAAGATATGAATCAAGATTAAGCCTTATCAACACAAGTTTCCAGTTTTTGTTCTTTTTAGTTAGGCTTTGAAGTTCCACCACAAGTAATAGGAAATGGTTAGACGGATCTGAACCCGCCTATGAAAGAGAAGGCACAGGACTGAACGTGCCTGAGAAAGCCGTTCCTAATCTCGTAGGAATGCAAGCAACTTTTGCGCAGCGTAGTGTGAATACAGGGAAGCGCAGAGGCCGTATAGAGCTAGGTTATGACATTTTAGCGAGGAGATGTTCTTTATTTGGACGCCATTACATCCAACATCAGATTCATGTGAGGAAACATGAATAAATTTGTTAATATTGGACATTGTAGTAAGAGAGTGGGTTATAAACCCTGGCATCAGCATTTCCATGATCATTTTGGTTGCATTTGCAAGATTTACTGATATGTTCTGCCTCTCTGTTTATATACGTAGCATATGTGGTGACTGATTTCATGATGGATGGTGGATATTACAGGACCCATTAATCAGTTAAGGAACAGCAGCATAATCATTCAAGTCCCAGGACTGTCAGAGAATCACTTTTGGACCCCCTTGAGTGAATAAATCCTGTTTTCGTTCCACTCCTCAATTGTACACTGGCACAGGTTTGATTTGTTCACCTGGACTAACTCTCTTAAAGGTTCTATGTTGAACCATCACAACAAAATGTTTTTTTCAGAGAGGCTTCCACGTTCCCTTTCGTACCTTAAGTGTCGTAAACTAATCATAGACCCCTCAAGCAGCTCATCTTCCCTCCTAAGGATGATTCCAAGTAAAATGCCATTAGGTAGTACTGTAACATTGAGTGATTTGTATCTCTTGTTGTCTTCCATTTTTGGGTTTGTGCTGTGGCTGTCCAGTTGGCAAATGGCTTTTTTGGACCAGGTTGTGTAATTTGTTTGTCTCCAGTTTGTACACCCGTCTGAAAGAGTCTGTCTTTTACAGTCCCCATGTTTTCCAGCAGGCCCATGTGCTTGGCACAGGGCAGCATTTTTTCCTTTAGTGACCTACCAGCTGTGTCTTCATCTGTCACCTGCCTCATCCTCTCAATGCTGCAAGAATTTAGGGCATGGTTTGTTTTACTTCAGTGGGAACATCCTCCTAAAATCCAGTGGAATTTACTTCGGTTTTCTTGCATTTTCATGGGTGATCTTAGACTTACTTTTTTTTGCTTAATGGATCAAAAGCTTTTTTTTTTTTTTACCTTTCTCCTCAAGTCCTGCTGGCATCTGATTCTGATTGTGCCATCTTCTAAGTAGACAATTCAAAGCGTGAAAAAGTACAGTCTTAGCTCATAAGCTAACTGTGTGCTTTTCCAGGCTTGGCATTTGTCTTTTTTTTTTTTTTTTTTCCTTTTTTTTTAAAGGCCAGGATCAGTGGCCTCTTCTTGGCTGGATCGCTGCACGTTTCCAGGAACTAGAAACTGTTTGTCTGAATGAGCAGAAAAGGGAGAGGAACAAGCCCAAAAATGCGCTGTAGGGGGTTGCAGCTTTGCTTTTGAACACAGTGATCCCTCATGGAGGCCAGAAAAAAACAAGCCTTAAAAAAGACACATTCTGTAAATTAAAGCCAGTTTCTGCCGCTCGTCCCTGCTGTCCTCAGACAACCTTATCAAAGCCTAATCGTTCTTAAATGAAGTCTTTCATGCAACAAGGAGTGTCCTGATGCTATAGCCATGTTGTATCCAAGCCATCATAGTATTACAAATTGATTAAGAAAGTTGTGATCTGGAGTCTGCTGGCTGGTTTAAATAATTTAAATTAAATAAGATGAAACAAAAAACAAGATTGTTGTTGAGACTACATAAGACTGTTAAAGTTGGTTGGTGGTCTGTGATGTTAGTTTCTGAATTAGTTGAATTATAATTAATAGGTTTAATTATAAAGATCTCTTTTGGAAGGGCTTGGGAGTATTTTATCGAAAAATATTAAGGTTATTTTTTTTATTTAACTTTTACAAGAAAAGAGCATAATACATCATAAATATGGTACTTTGTCTGTAGCTTTTTGCTATTATTTTAATAGGTATTTCAGTCACTTTTAATTTAACAAGGCACCATTATGACGAAAAATACCATTATATTTACACAACATACATTAGAATGCTAACAAATTCCAAAATTTGCACTTTAACCAAAAAACATTTCAGGGGAACTAGGTGGCTAGTCATGATTAGAATTACACTGTAATTACTGTTAGCATTGAGCATTAGCATGACTTCCAGTGTTTAAACAAGGGCTTTTAAACTGTGTTTATTTTTTTCAAAACATCAGGAAAAGAAACTTGTTTTCTCAGATATGTTGATGAAGTTATAATAAAAGAAAATGAAACATTATTTATACTACATGCTAATCTGATGCTAATTTAAACTGTAACCAACCCGCTTTAAATTGTGTTATGGGTTCAAACTATTCAGAAGATCAACATTCCCCTCAGGTTTGTTGAGAATCAACTAGGAAAAGTCTTTTAATGGCCAGAATGATACTGTGTCATTACACTTCACATAGAAAGCTAACACACTACAAAATACTATAATATTAATATGGGAATAAACATTATCCTCAGACCTGTGAAGAAAATATGAAGAAAAACTAAATGGCTAGTCATAACTAGGATAACATTCTTATTAATTTTAACCTTGATGGCTAAGGCAACATCCAATGTTTATTAAAAAAAAAAAAGACTTTTGGTTTGCTTGATGAAGTAAAAACAGTTCCTGACTAGAATTACCCTATATTTACTGTACACTTAGCACTGAATGCTAACCCAACTCCGCTTTTAAACTGTAAATAAGTTTATTGAAATTATGTTACTGATTCAAACTATTCATAATATTAGCATTTCCCTCATGTTTGTTGAAAAACTACTGGAGAAAGAATTTTAATGGCTAGAATTATACCGTTTTAAAACTTATTCTCTTCCAGTCTTTTGTCTCGCAACAAAACCGGTTGTCTTATTGTTTGTTTTGTCAAGACATGGTCCTGAATCAACCACGTGAGTAACGATGATATTGAACATGATGACCATTGGGTTATTCTGTTTTAGCAATCATGGTGAAGTCAACAAACGGTTTGTAGCTACAAATGCTCTCCTCCTTTCAGTTTGTGCAGATGGTGTTCGGACTGCTTGTTGATGGTGGTGATTAGTGTTCAGGGTGGACAAGAGCCTCCAGTGCCTTAGGTGTGTGTGCGTGCGTGTGTGTGTGGCAGAGCGTCCAGCCTAAGAGCAACAAGGACACGCTGTATGTGCGGACCAGAGGCCAAGCAGGATAACATGGGAACAGCTGCTTAAAGAGCAGAGGCACACTGCCTGCACACACATCCAGACATTTATACAGTAGCTCTGCTGTTATTGGCCAAATCAATTGCAATATAGAAGCCAGCCAGACTTGAGGCCAATATGGCATAAAATCAAGTTTTGCTCTTTTCACTAAAAGGGTCATTGAGTCAGTGAAAAGCTCTTTAGTCAGGCTAGACAAGAGCACAGAAGTAGTCGCGGCAGATGCTGTTACAGTGATAGCCCAGTGAACACAGATGCTTCTCAAATTACCCTAAAGAAAAATTGGTTTTATGGGTACACTCACCTGTTTCATCACATGATCGACCAGAGTAATGAGGTATTTGTGACCACAGGCGGAACTGAAGAATTGTCAAGGTGTAAAAATGACAATTTGCCATTAAGTGTTGCTAAACATAAAGAGTTTATTGCAGAGAAGAATTACTTTGAAAGATTTAGAGCTCTAGTGGAGCACAGTGTTATATGGTGCCAGACCAGTGTGTGAAGTTTATGGATTCTTTATCTATAAAAATGCAGTAAATATTTATTCTGTGTTCTGGTCAGTGGGATTATAGCATTTGACTACAAGACTCGACTACAATAATGTGTCACTGTTCCTAAATTGTATCCTGTGAACGCCCAGATTTACATTGCGACAGTTTTCATATTGCATCATGGATTTCTTTCGGTTTGCGCATTTGGCATGCAGAGCTTTTTAAAGTGGCATGGCTGTATTTTAAATACTACTTTCATTTTAAATACTACTCGTTTCCCACCCAACTAATACACTGCTTACTGGTCCAGTACTAGAACTCTGGACGTGGCCTCGTTTCAGGATTCACACAGATTGGACTGATTTACAAACACAAAGTAAAGAAAATAAAATATTTAAACCCTTAGGATGTTTTGACAGATGAAATAACAGTCACTATTGTCAGGTTAAAGGCTTCTGAGGTCACTGTAACTAACTTTAATACCGACAGCATGCAAGCTTAACGGGTATGGAAACTAAACGAAAGCATAAATTATTATTAATATTTCTCTCAGATGTAAGAAAGGAGGTTGACTAGAATTACACAGTATTTACAGTAAGCATTGAATACCGAGCTAACTGCCCGTTGACCAAGCAGCCTAAATTTTGTTTTTGTGCTTATTAAAGTTTTAGGAATAGCAATGTTGCCCTCAGCTTAAGATTTTATGTGAAAAGATTTGAATTACACAGTAATTATACTTACACCTACTACATCACTCAGCTACCATTTATTCTGCTATATTAAAGGGATAGTTTGGATTTTTTTCAAGTCTGTCTGAAATCAAAATTGAGGTGCATACAAGTACGTTACAATAGGTCTTGGTCTTGGAACATTGCAATTTTCCTGCTCTGCACACCATCCGTGAAGTTTCTCATCCGGAATGTGAGTATTATGTCAGTAATCAGAGTCAAATTCCACAACCCTTGTTCCACGCAAAAATGCATTCCAAAGTCCATCTGAGACTCGTATGAACCTTCTGCAGTCCCACTGATGTAGATTAAGTTGGTATGTTTCAAAGTTCTGATGTATTTAGTACAAATTAATCTCTCTTGTTTTCCCAGAAATCGTCAGACATTGCTAGCTCTGGTTAGCAATACAGCTGGTCTCGGTTAGCCATATGGCTTGTTCCAGTTAAAGAAAAGAGTTAAATTTGTCTTAAATTTATAACGAACTGAACTGTCTTTAATTAAATCCAAACCCGTCAAGTATAGCACTATCAAAACATTTGGATTTGTAAGTATCACAAGAATATCACATTCCACCTTTCTTACATGATTCGAACAGTTATTTTTAAATAAGAAAATAAACGTAAGGTTTATCCATTTGCCTCACTGTTTGGCAAAATAAAATTGTACAACCCCAAATCTTAAAATAGGGAATGAGGTAAATAGTAAAAAAAAAAAGAAAAAAAAGTACCCACCCCTCTTCCACACAATCTGCTTGTCTGTGGTTTTGATAAATTGTACCATGAAATAAAGTCAACGCCCCAAAACCTCATGAACCAGTCAGGCCCCCTTTATGGCCTTCACTCCTGCTAGAGGATTAAGTAGAGGGTTTGATGTTTGACATTGGGTGTGGTGGAGTGAAAGTGGGGTGGAGGTCTGGTTGCAATATGACCCTTCAGCACTAAAAATAGCCCAGGCAGGAAAAGCCTACATGTCTGGGGACCTCATTGGTTAATTACAAGCCAAGGTTAAGAGCGGCAGCAAGTACGCACACTGCTTGGGCTGCGCAGCTCATCTGGCTACTGGGGAGTTCGTGCAAGTCTGGAAAAGCATGAGGCTTTTAATTTCGAGGTGCTGATTTTTAAAACTAGAATAATATTGTAAATCAAGGATATATTGTGATAAAAGACACTAAGAATTTAACTTTGTAGCCTTTAGACATGCCCTTAACTTCTACACTATTTTTTTTCCTTATACGCTTAATAACGCTTAAAATGGCTAAGGAAGCTGAAAATGCCGAATATGGAAAGCTTGAAAATCAGCCTTAAATGGAAAGAATACCAATCATGATGTAGACCTTGAGCTATTTATGCTGCATTTTTCTGACATCCCTACAAGTGCAAATATAGGAACTAGGAACCGTAATAACCTGTTCAAGTTTCTGATTTTATCCTTTATTGAAAATTATCTCGTTAAGAAGCATACAGCACCGTACACGAATGTAGATGGAAGCCAAATTTAAAGTGGTACATAAATACAAGCTATATCTGTTCTAACAGACTCGGGATTTTGTTTTTTGTTTTTTTCTTGGTGTCTGTCTGGATTAGTTTTGTACGAACTCGGTGAACTTTGTTCTAGTTCCCAAAATATTTGTGTAATTTGTAAATTATTTATTTAGCCATTGCAGTCCTCAACCAGAACCCCAGAACAAATGATGATTATAAACACCACATCCTTTCCAGTATTGTTCAGTATTTTATTTATTTATTTTCACGAGGTTCATGCTTGACAAAATCGCCCAGTACCGTGGGCTTCCAGTCCCAATGCACACTTCTTGTACATAACTGTACAGTACTGTGCAAAAGTCTCGAGCCACCCCTCAACTAAATTATGTAGATTAAATGAAAGAGATGGGAACAAATGTTTTACTGTGAGAGGCTGCAAAGTTTCTAAAAATGCATTTTTTTAAACTTGGTTGTTTATGTAATAACCTCAGCAGCAACCTCATTTCACTTTTCGTCTATTCCAATTACTGAGCATTTACCTTATTAGTGCCTGATCATCTGCACCTGTTCCTCACTGATCTTTATGCTTGAATGATTCATAGGTTACTATTTGACTTAACAAACTAAAACATTACTGTGAAACTGGTCAGGTACAGGGACTGGACTGAAAATGAGAGACAAAAACTTGCCAAAAATGAGACCACGTTAAAACAAGACAGTTTGGTTCCTTGGAAGCAAAAGTTTAAGAGACCAAAATGGTGCAAAGTTGGAATACATGAGACTTGAGATGGGGAAAGAAAGACTAAGGAAACTTAGACGGTTTAAGAGAGTTATATATCTAGCATCCAGACATTTAAGGTGAAGCGAGATAAAGAGCAAAGACAAAAAAATGTCAAGTCTAGGCCTAAGTAGAGAGGGTTTAGGAATCTATTGATCTTTATGCCTCACATGTAACCTTTTTTTTTTTTTTTTTTTTAAACCAGAAGTCTGAAACGAAACGCCATGGAAAAAACCAGACCATAAAAAACGAGAAAATATGGCAAATGGAACTTGTTTGTAGTGACACCTACTCATCTATCTGTCTGTTTTTACAGGAAATCTAAGACGAAGCCGAATGGAAAGAAGCCACCCACAGAGGAGAAGAAGCAGTACCTAGAGCCAGACTACACCAAAGTAAGGGTCGTCGACTTCGACCTCAAGGAGCTTGTGGTGTTGCCACCTGAGATCGACCTGAACGAATGGCTCGCCAGTAACAGTAAGTGTATTAAGTTACCTTCCCTTGTCCTCATTGTCTCTCTGAGTATGGGCTTGCTTTTTTTTTTTTTTTTTGGTTTTGTTACTCAGGAGCCTGGTTTAACTATGCATGTTTCAGTTGCACATAAATCCCAAATAGGAATGTTACAGAGTTGAATAACAGCCAGATTTGGAGCCAAAGCCTCACGAAAGTCGACTGGTCTCATTATGTGCAGCCTTAGCAGATATTATACAAACACCCGTTATTTGTTGGACGTTATGTGTCTGTCCATCACAAGAAGAAGCAGCACATTATTTCAGGCTTATGTAACGAACGCACATTGTCGAAAGACCGATCTTCGATTAACATTCCTGCACCACAGAACCATTGTTTGCATTTCCCGTGATTTTTATCTTTCTGGCAGATCTTTCATTTCAGCCACGGAGAGACATAAAACATGGAGCTTATTTTGGGAAACTGAATGTTTTTTCATTCCTTTTTTTTTTTCTCTCCCAAGATTAAATCAACACAATGTGTCTCTATCAGAGCCTTTTATGGTTAATGGAGGCAGTAAGTCCACGCCCACTGGGTGGTTTATAGTGTGTATCTGCTAAAGGGTGGTAATTATTCCGGAATCTTTTCAGCGGTTTTCTTTTAACTTTTAATCTGGAGTTGGTAGAACTTGGGGCAGATGTGCATTAAAGTCTAAGCATGTGACGCCGTAGTTATTTTTTCCAGCTTCGCATTAAGGTTATAAAGACGTTGTCCCCTTCGCATCAGGGTGCAACAGATCACAAACCTCAGGATTTAGGTTGTGCATTGGTCTTTTTGGTCACGGATTGAATAGGTTTCTTTTGTTATTTTTTTAAAGAGGATTGTCACCTTCTTTATGTGAATAACTAAAATAATTGCCCAATTTAAGTATTGAGTTTTAATACAGATAGTACAGTTTGACCTGGTTTAAAAAGCGGTTGGAAGGTTTTCAGTGCTGCATAAGAAGATTCGAAGAGTGTGATCTGGCAACCCTAGGGATAGAGTGCTTGAATGAGCGTAAGGAATACAGTTAATTGCTGAGGGGTAAAAAAAGTGAAAATATAATCTGGAATGGGCACAAATTTAACGCTAAAAAAGTGGCAACTTTTATTACACGAGGAAGATGAAGCTTTGCAATTACAACTCTGTTTGATTGCACCACTGCTTTGCAATATTCTGTATATAAACATCATGAGGATTAATATTCAGTAAAAATGCCTGATTGGCAGTTATCGACATGTAGACAAAAAGGCAGGGTTCCGAAACATTTAAATCCAATATAATGTTTTTTTGTTTGTTTTCCCTCCTCTCCAGCCACAACGTTCTTCAATCTGATCAACCTGCAGTACAGCACGGTGTCCGAGTTCTGCACAGGAGACACGTGTCCCGTCATGTCGGCCTGCAACACGTAAGAACACTCTCTCCTTCATTATTCACTCTCACTTCACCATAACTTATTGATGCTGCAGCCACTCTGGCAACCCAACACTCACTCTATGACAGGTAACTGCTCCGTGGTCATGACCTTGGACGTGAGCTTACTTTTTGCCCTATCAGCAGGCTTTACCTCTGGGAGTCAATGTTTGCAGTGTTTTAGCCTTGATGGTTAAGGATGATACAGGAAGATTAAAGTGCCCCGAGTACCAAGGGCATGCAAAACTGATATCCGAGAACGTCCCAGGGTGTAAAATGCTGACCTCTTATTTCATATGAGTTTATTTCTTACTGAAAACTTTATGCACAGTGCAGTGAAGGTTCATGACTGGATTTTGGGAATCAGTTTGCAGAAATCTGAATACAGGATGTGACCACCTTTTTTTTTTTTTATTGGTTAATTTGTTTTTATGAAAACTGTACAAAAACGGATGCTTTTCAGGGAGAACTGAATTAGGAAGTAATCGATTCAGTGAAACCTTTAAAATGTGAAATTCATGTCTTAATGTAAAGTCATTAAATGACAGTTATGGCATTTAAAAAAAAGATAAATGATTGAACTTTTCATGCATTGCTAATATCTTCTTAACTACTGATATAATTGATATATACATGATGTTAAACTGGGTTTTGACAATAATCAAGTGATTCTGCCAGTAATATTCTTTTGCATCTCTATTTTAATGAAAAAAATAACAGCAACGTTTAATTTCTTTTTAGTTGGGTTACTTTCTAACCTTCATGCAGCTGTTAAAGATCATGTAGGGTAAGGAGCCATGTTACTGAGCTGTTACTGGACTGTTACCGAGCGCAGCTGTAAACCCATTTGGTCTGCATAGTGGTAAAAAATCTTGATTTCCTCACATGGTGAAACGTCATGATTTAATTAGCTTACGGGAATGTTGTGCAAATGTCTTGAGCCACCCCCCATTAGTTCATTTTTAAATAAAGTATATACAGTTGCTAAAATAAAACAGGAAAAAATTTTTTTTTTTTTTTTTACTGTGACAGGCTGTAAAGTGCCTAAAGATATACCTAAATCCCTCATCACCAGAATACTAATCACTGGCCTGATCATCTGTCATCATCTGCACTTGTGTAAAGCTCCGTAGTGGGCACAGAAATCACGGACACGAGGCGGATTTGCAAAATTACACACAGGGGTCTGCTGCTTCCTCTGCTGGTTCCTTTGTTCCCTTGCTTGCACTTCGCCTTCGATTTCAAGTACCTGGGTCCAGCAATGTTTAAGGCGTGTATCCTCGCGCTGCAACTGTGCAAAACTCCCATCTTTCTGCACCTGCTGAGACAGGGGAAGAAAGGGAATAGTACCAGGAATTTCCTCACCTTCTGCTTCTGCGTCAGCTTCCTCCTCTGCAGTGTGTGCAAGCCAGACGGGCTGGGGTTTTACTGGTTTCGGCGTGCGTCGGTGTCTCAAATCTTTTTTCTTTTTCCGCTTGCTCTTCTTGACCGGGAGCGTGCCAGGCCAATCTCTCACCAGGAGGAGGGGAACCGGGAGGTTAGACATGATCCCGGCTACTTTAAACCTTGCCGCTGGAACTTCCCATTGGTCGCCGTGCATACAGGTGATCGGGAGGGGCTCGCATGGTCGCGCTCCAACGGGAATGACTGAGGGGCGGGCTAAAGTGACGGCGCTCCCTGTGTCTATGAGAGCCGGTAGTGGAGCCCCGCCGATTCGAAACCAGTGGGTCCGGGAGCGGGGAGGTGATTCACTGTTTGCTGACTTTCAGCCCAGAGGCCTCGGGAGGAGGCTGGGCGGGAGAGCTCGGGTTTTGTGGGCATAGGCTCGTCCTGGGGAATATCTGAGCGAGGTGTTCTCGGGAATGATTCTCGGCGGTGGGGTGGGATGTATCACTGTGGACTCCTGTCCGGAAGGCGTTTCTTTTCTGGGCCTAAAGAGAGGGTAACTAGTGCACATTCCAGCGCCTCGATCATTTTGCGGAGAGATGCCGGGGCACGCATGCCCACCGCTTTTCTTTCTTCTCTCGGGAGGGCGCACATGACTCTGTCCATTACTACTCGTTCGGTGACTTCTCTAGCCAACAGTAATTCTGGCTGTAACCACCAGGTGGCGATCTTAAACAGGCGATCTAGTTGTGCGCGCAGGGGAATCTGTGAGTCATATGCCCAGCGGTTAAACTCCAGGGCAGCCTGAGTGCTGGATAGTCCACAGCGGGCTAAGATCTCGGTCTTCAGGACCTCGTAGTCTTCTGCCTCATCCACTTGGAGGGCAAAATACGCTCTCTGTGCTTCTCCTGTGAGTAGTGGGACTAGAATAGTGCTCCATTCGCGCCTTGGCCATCCCCCTATTTCAGCTGTCCTCTCTAAGGTGTGTAAGTATGCTTCTACATCATCATGGGGAGTCAGTTTGGAGAGTAGATGCTCTGCATCCTTCCGAGGGTCAGGGAGGGTCAGTCTCGTCCAGCACACTGCTGGATCCTGGTAAGCTCCGTTGTCGCAGTTTTTAGGCCCTGCGTGAGCTGCTGCAGCAGCGTTTGTTGTTGGATGCTTGTTTCCAGCAGGTGCCTGAGGGAACGTTCAGGTGATGATGGTGCCCCAGGGTCTGTGTTTTGTGCCCCGCATTCTCCACCAATGTAAAGCTCCATAGTGGGCACAGAAATCACGGACACGAGGCGGAGTTGCAGTGAACTCGGGTGCGCTTTATTTATGGTGCTTAGTGTGAAGCAAGAAAACACGCATATAGTTAACCTCCAGCAAAATTACACGCAGGGGTCTCGATCACCGGCACTCAGCGATTTGTAGGGAGGTGAACAGACGGGGCAGATACCGGGACGCTTTCGGATCTCGGCCAGAGCAGTGCGGGAGAACCCGCAGGTTGAATACTCAGGTTGACTCTGCTTCGGCGACGTGCGAGGACCTGGGCTCTCGCTGGTGTCGGAGTCTGTAGGTACAAGAGCACATATGAGAGACGTGCTTTGTTCATACTACTCACCGGCCAACGTCGCCAGAGTCCTTTTATAGTGAACCGTCGACAGGTGGATGGCAGGTGATTCGCTGTAGCCAAAGCCGGTGATTTGTGGCGCCCCGCCCCTTTTCCCGTTTTAGCACAGCTGCTCCGGTCATAGGAAGTGTTATGGATATGGGGTTTTCCGGATGAGTGAGTTGCTGCTTTTATGTGAGGTGCACTGGCTATAAGCCCATCGCCACAACTTGTTTCTCACTGGTTCATGCCTTAAGTTAGATGTTTTATGCTCGATTGATTTATAGGTACAATGTAACTTAACCAAAAAATAAATAAATAAGTATCCTAAAGGTTAGTCCAGATACAGGGACTGGTCTAAAAATAAGCAACACAAAAGTCCTTAAGGGAGCCTGGAGAACTATTCCTTAAGACTACTGTACATTCAAAATACAATAAGGTCTGACTATTTGAAGCAAAATATGAAGCAGTGAGGGGTCGCTCAAGACTTTTGCCCAGTTGTATATTAGCCTTATCACTTTAGTACTACGTAGATACTGTCAGCCAGCGTCAGTGATGCTCCAACATAGTATCATCGGAGCACTTCGAGATTGCACAGTCTGTACAGAAAACAGTAAAGATTTTTGAAGATCAGATATGTGCCTAGGTCTTTACTTGTGATTGGGATACATGTAAAAGGTTAATGTGTTCCCAGATTTAAAAAGCCCTTCATACAGTATATCTACCTTAAAGGTCCCATATTTTTCTATTACTTTACCAAGTTTATATAAGTTTATATGTTATACTCTATACACACACACGTACGCAAACAGAAAAGATCTATCTTAATGTCTGAAAATGACTATAAAGTGATTTTTTTTTTAACATGTGCCCATAAACATTTGCAGCTCGAGTTAAATTTAATAAAATAAAAAAAGGGAATGTATACACACAAGCGCTATAATACACAAACGCTAATTTGTCCAAAACGCACTCCTTGTCCTCAGTCAGGATGTGCGCACAGAAGCCCTTTTGTTTTGTAAAGCTGACGCCCCAAAACCCTGCAGCTGCTCTTGCGCTGTAAGTGGGTCACCTGCCAGGAGATAAACTGAAAGACGAAAAGCGGAGGCTGATCAAACACGCGTTCAGCTTCACACAGATGGTCAGCTACACAATTTAGTTAATGATCCACCAGCGTGTCGGATTATGAGCATGCCGGATCATGTTTTTCTGTAATTCAAGATGATTTGCAGTAAGGTTATACAAATAAAGGAATTTTGATTAAAATTATGTGTGTCCTGAAATAATAAGCTTTTCTTTCTTCCTTTCTCTCAGGACGTACTACTGGTATGACGAGAAAGGAAAGAAGACAAAGTGCACAGCGCCGCAGTATGTAGACTTTGTCATGAGTTCAGTCCAGAAGCTCGTCACTGATGAGGACATCTTTCCCACAAAGTATGGTGAGTATGATCCACTACTGCCACCTAGTGGTGACAGAGAGACACTGATTCCATTTCTGCTTCTGCAAATTAAGACACAACTAAGATTCCTGAGGCCAAAAAACATTATTAGCCATTCTTTGAGGCAAATGTGTCATTTGTCCCATGTATTTTGCCAGTCAGATCACATGACCTTACTCAAGGTCATGACTTTGGACATGGTTACTTTATGCCCTATCAGCAGGCTTTGCTTCTGGGATTCAGTGAGCAATGTGTTGTGTTTAAGCCTCAGTGGTTAAGAATGATAATGGAAGTGCGCCAAGCCCCCCACATTTTTTTTAAATAAAATTGCTCTAAACTAAGTTTGCTAAGTGTAAAACTCATTCTCAAGTCTGATTGTCCAGAAGGTGTTGATCATGATCATTTGTCTTGCGCAAACTAGCATTATCAACCATTCACATTCATATGAAAGGATAGGACTTCTCAAAAAGATCTTCTCAGAAAAATCTTCTCAGAAATGCTGTCAGGTTTGTTTGTGTAACCTAGCTGGCTAATTTTAACAGTTAGGTCATGCTAGCTAGCATGCTAGATAAAATTAGTCAGAAATATTATGAATCTTTATAGATAGCATTTTATAAATCCTCTTAGAAATCTTGTCAGGTTAGCTTACGTTGTACTTTTAACACTCCTTGCATGACCCAACTCTTAATGTTAGCTGGCTAACATTAGCAGTTAGTTGGCAACTTGGGTAATATTAGTATAGTTGACTAATGCTATCAGTAAATACTAAAATGAAAAAAATAAATAAAAATAAGGTTTGACTTAAAAAAAAATCCTGTCAGAAATGCTCTCAGATTAGTTTGTTATTAAGGTCATGCTAGTAGTGTTAAAAGTAAACACAGTCATGAATAGAGTATAATTTAAAAATCCAGTAATGTTAGCTGTAATGAGCTAGCTGGCTAACAATACCCAGCTATCTAAGTAACTGCTACAGCATGTTAATGTTAGTAGGTCCTTCTTGTAAGATAGCTCACTTATAGTATCAGTAAATACTTTAAAAATTATATAAATCAAATAAGGTTTATTTAAAAAAAAATCCTTTTAGAAATTCTGTCAGGTTTGTTTTTGTCAGTTAGCTGGGCTAACATTATAACAAGAGTTGGGTCATGCTAGCTAGCTAGCTGGGTAGTGTTAGTAAATAGTATGAACATACATGAATAGAGAATATTTTTAAAATCCTCTTAGGAATCCTGTCATGTTGGCTCTAATCAACTAACATGGCTTCATGCAATATAAAGCTCATATTTAAAAGATTAGAACTACACATTGTTGTTTAACAAAGAATAAGTTTTGATATGGGGAAATGGAGGTGGTCTCCAGGGGCAGCACTTTGCAGTGGTTACAAATTTGTCTTCAAAAAAGAGGTTTTGGTGATATTTGGCCTACCAAGTGGTAAGAGATTACAGCCTTGATCACAAGTCCTATCAGACAATGTGGTGTTTTTCCACAACTTTTTTTCCTATGAGACATGTTTGTTTTTCTGTTGTGTTTTGATATGTCATTGATACGTCATTGATGCATTTTGTTCAAAAGTGTCTCAGATTGTTTTTATTTGTAATGAATTACCTTAAGTAAACAGTAAAAAATATATAAATATAGAGAAACTGTACTAATCTAACGCCATGACAGTGATACTATTTGTTTTGGTGTCATTCTGGTTATTATTACATTTCATTCTCAGAGTTTCATTTTTTTATTGGTTTCTTTATGTAGCAGATGTAAAAAAAAATTCTGTATTTTCTAAAGATAAAGAATTAGTCAGATATGTAATTCACAATAAATACAAATACTGTACTTAAGTACCCTAGGTCAAGTATTAATCAAACCCCTGCTTCATGATTAGGGATGAAAAATCATGCAGTTGTTCATAATAGACAGCAGGTGGTACCAACTTTCGTTATGGTTAACACCATGCAGAAATCTATTGAAGTACAAATATTTGTTGTAGGATGTAGTGGAGTAAAAATAAAAAGTATCCAATAATAATTCAAATACAGACATATGAAATATGTACTTAAGTACAGTAACAAAGTAAATGCCCTTAAATACCTTCCACATCTGCTTCTAACCCTGTGCTCTATCTCTTTCCAGGCAAAGAATTCCCAAACGCCTTCGATTCGCTGGTGAAGAAGATCTGCCGCTACCTGTTCCACGTGTTGTCGCACATCTTCTGGGCTCACTACAAGGAGACGGTGGCCATGGAGCTGCACGGACACTTAAACACGCTCTACACGCACTTCATCGTCTTTATACGGGAATTCAACCTGGTGGACCCCAAGGAGACGTCCATAATGGACGATCTAACCGAGGCCCTGTGCACGCCCCTGCCCCCTCCTCCACAGAACCACGTGACAGAGAGATGAGGCTCGCATTTGCGTCCCCTCCATCCCTTTGCTCAAGGGAGGACAGAAGGACTACCCTTTTGCCTCCCACAAACCTCACTCTCTTTTTTACAAACCCGGTCAGGATGGGTCAACCTGGCCTGCGGGTGGCAGCACTCGTCGAAACATCCCCCTCCCCCCTTTCCAGAGGCTGTACTGTTCTGAGAGCCCTTTAACCAGGAAGCATTCACACTTTCACCTTTTTTTTGGGGGGGGGGGGTCTTAGTCGGTTTGGTTTTCTCATGCCCATTTACTAATGAGTTTGGGTTGGGAATATGGGACATTAGACTTGGTAAGTCTCTTCCTCCTGATATTAGCACCATATGTCCCTCCGTGTTAGGATGAGAGAAAGTGAGGAAGATAATAGTGGCACAGTTTTTCTGTACAGTTTAAGAAGGCTGAACCATAGTTATGTCGCCTACGGAGTCCCTGTAAACATATTTTTTTTTTGTTGTTTATTTTGGTTCGTTTTTTTGAGGCATACCGAGTGTGAAATTTAGATCTTCAGCACCAGACTGTTTATCTATAATCCTTTTAGTCTGACTACTTTCCACCCAAGATGCTCTTTAACCCAGCATTTTACACAACAGCTGCACCTTTTCTGTCTCCTCCGCCCCTTTTTTTTCTTTTTCTCTTCCAATATATACTAGATAATCTAGTCAGACCTTATGACCCCTCAGCGCCTCCACCAGCACCGGCGGCGTACCACAGGCGGCCATATTGGATCCATCTAGAAAGCAGCACCAGTCCAAAGGGATTACTTAGTGGTGCTTTTTCATTCCGCAGCACACTGACAAAGACATTTTGTCTGCTTTATTTGATTGTTCCATATCCCATATTAAGGTACATCAGAATTCCCCTCCATGATTTATTAAAAATCCTTATGGGAACAATTAGATTGGAATTGCGTCAGAGATCGAGGTATCGCCCAGGCTCGCTTGGCAAGGACACTTTCAAAATGGAAAAGTGGCAAAAGAATGTAAAACAAGTCTTTACGTATTTAACTGTTTGAGAAAATTATCCAGAGTGAATGAGTGTGAGAAAGAGAGAGAACGAAAGGGAAAAAATAGTGTATGTAAGCATGAAAGAGAAAGAAAGATATTTTAAAGTCCTCCCTCATCACTGTTCAGAGAGTTCTCTTGGGTTAAGGTTCTCTCTTTAGAGGGTTGGATGTTCATTTTAATTTATTTATCTTTTGTTTCCCCATTTGGTTTAGTTTTGGCTTTTTTTTTCAGGACATAGTTCTGGCTTTCATTTTTATGTATTTTAATAATACTTAAGTTAAAAGCGATTTAATATTTTAAGCTCTGCAAAATATACCCTAATAAAATATTTAAAATGTCACTAATTCCTGTGTTGTTCGCATTATTTTAACTAGCAATTTGTATCGAAATCAAACGTTACAGTGGAATAAAGATTAAGACATTTTTTATTGGAGAGCTTTGCAGGGAAATTACTTTAGATTGGGACTTTTTATTAGACAGGGACAGGTAAAGCTTATTGTTTCCAAATATTCATATTATCTGTCAATAATTCTATGTTTACAAATGACATACAGATCATAGTAAAAGTCCTTTGTCCTGCTCTGCCTGTGAGAGACACACACTCTCCTCGTCACATTTCTCACTTGTCTGCTCTGACAAAAGAATAGAAGACGCTGTCTTTCTGCTCCAGCAAGACATCAGGTCGGTCATATTCCAGAATCGCTCCACGCTTCATCACAATGACCACGTCTGAGCCCAGTATGGTGTGCACGCGATGCTGCAGCACGATACACAAAATATTACATACATCCATGTGCGTCCTGTCCTAAATCGCAAACACCTTGCTTTATTAATGAAAATTTTATCCACATATACTTTGCAAACATGATTCTGTACTGAAGTGCTGCAGTGTTTTACTAAATAAATAAGTCAGTATCAGGTGATTAGTTTTTAAAGAATCATGGCAGTTAACACTGTGTGAGCTTGACTAACACTTCAATAGATTGTTTCCTTGGATGATTCTTTGATTTTTTTTGTTTCTTTGGTACTTTAAATCCACTTGATGTGATCACTTGGTCATTCACTACATCCAGGTCATTCCCTAAAGTCTTTATCTTCGTGCTCCCTAGCAAATGTAAGGTTTTTCTGATTTGTCTCACTAACAAGTGGTTTTCTTGTGGCTACACAGCTGCTTAGTCCCAATCCTGAGAGTTCTCGTAACATTGTGTGTGGGTATGGGGAAGTTCTCCTATTTCCACCACATTAAAAAAAAAATTTTTTTTGTTTGTTTGGTCGGGCAGTGTATCTTGAAAAAATTTGGGATTCTTCTTCTGAGTCATTTATACATTTAGTCGTAAAGATTTATAGATTTACTTTAGCCATAAGTGAGATTTATGCTTATGTACGTTTCTAGGATGATTCTTAGACTGACTGATCAGTGAAATAAACTTTTGAATACTTTGATTCCTTGTTAGAATTAATACATAATATATACTTTATTACTGTTTCTTAAATTATATTATAAATCTTTCTGACAAACTCTGATATATTCATAGAAAATGTTGAGAAAATGCAAGCACCGTATTTGACAGCATTGTATAAAGACTTGTGATCTGTTTATGCTGTACTGTATATTACATTTAAGCTATGTTAATGTTTTATCAAGTACAGTACTTACGGCAATGTTTACAACTGTCCGATCTACAAAAGCAGTCATAACGACTTTTTGTAGAATGCCTTCCTGTTTAAGAGAAAAAATATATATCCAAGGTTAGGTCACTTCATTTTATATGTTTTAGGAGATGTGTAAAGTGTATCTGATCTCTCACAGTAGCCATGTCGATGGATGCTGTGGCTTCATCCATGATGAGGATGCTGCTCTTCCTTACAAAGGCTCGGGCCAGACAGAAGAGCTGCCGTTGCCCCTGGCTGAAGTTTTCTCCTCCCTCTGTCACCATGGCATCTAAGATATGGGCATGATAATCTTATTAAGCTGAATTAGGTAGCAAGGTTTTGTTTAATTACTTAAAAATAGTGAGAAAATAGCAGGCTGTCTGAACAACTATTCATGCTCAGAAAATGCTGCTAATAACTTTTGGATGTCTT
>JAOVVA010000037.1:32093751-32117772 GCA_028565275.1 Leiocassis micropogon
CACACACACACACACACACACACACACACACACACACACACACACACACACACACACACACACACACACAAACACAACGCCTGCGCACATAAACAGAAACATCTTATCTGTTGGTATTTATTTTTTGTGTTTATTATTTTTATGTATTTATTTTTTTGTGCTGTGGAACGAATGATTTGAGTTTCTATTATTTCTTATGGGAAAATTTGCTTTGGTTTACGATTGTTTTGAAATATGAACTCAACTCCGAGATTTTTTGTGAAAAAAATACATCTGACCATAGCAATCTCAGTATTAAGCAAATACAACCTCAGACAAACAGCAGCGTATAATTTTTTCACCATGAAATTATCGATTTATCAAGAATGAAGCCAAAAATAAAAAAATGCAGGCAAATTTTTGTTGAATATATAATGGCATGGTGAAAAAAACATTATATGATCTTGTTCATCTGAGGTTGGATTTGTCGAATATCAGGACCCACTATGATCAGATGATTGTTATATTCTATTTTTTTTGTGTTCCGGTATTGATTCTGTCAGTTTTGCAACTGCTCTTAGCTCTACTTTAAATATTAACATGCTCTTTCTAATATGGTTTCTATGGTAACAGCCTATTCAATCTGACCTGTGAGATGGATGCTCTGCATAATCTAAGCTTAATAAAAAAAATTCTTCTTAGAATTTAACTTATGGGCACATGTTGAATGGTCCTTACTTTATATAAATTATAACTATTGCCATTATATTATTAATTCCTAAATATTTCCTGTAACAAGCCCTGACATATTGTAATCTCCTTAAGATTCTTATGAACTGTTATTCTAACCCTTTCTTCCTTTGCTTTTGTACTAATTTGCAGTACTGCAGTTTTAATGAAATGTATTATATGAAACATTGACTAATCTTGACTAATCTTTTGTCCCCTTTTGACATCTACTTTAAGCTAAGACCCAAGCCCTTTGTTGAGCTAATTCATAAAATCCACAAATTAATTTGTGCAAAAACATCATAGCCAAGACCTTAAAAAAAGCATGCTTATGCAATAAAAATTCGGATTGTAGTTATTTTCATTTTTTTAAACATTGTATTTTTATTTAAAGTGGATAATATGTACAGTAAGCAGATACCGGTGGCTCGATGGTGTGATTATCACGGCTGATGTGGTGGACGATTCCAGAGATGCAGAGCGGTCCAGCGAAGCCCAGCAGGTCAGCCAGGAAGCGGTGAGTGATGCTGAGGAGGAGAGGGCCTCCAAATGCCTGCCTCAGAGCATACCAAATTGACTGTGGGCCTCGTGCAGGGACCATACCTCGCTCCTGCAATAAAACCCCCACACCACATACACACACACACACACACACACACACACACGTACATTAACTCATACAATGTATGTAATACATAGTTATATGTATTAATGTTTACTCTTTATTTAAAAAAAGAATGGAATTGTATGAGCAAATACAGAACTGCTCAAAACGAAGTAAATAAACTTTTACATACAAAGGCTCTATTTAAAAATCCCATTAAGTGCAGAAAACAGTTCTAAATTCAGATTTATAATAATAATTATAATAATAATAATGAAAAATGGAGGCCTATTGTGTAATATATAGTTATCTTTTCTACCATAATATTTTCTGCAACATTCATTTCTTTTTTTTTGCTGTTGTTAAAAAAGAAAAGGTTGAAAAAAAAAACATTTAGTTATATAGAAAAGTTATGTACCTGATTCACTGTTTGCCTTTAAGATTTTTTTCACAGTACTGTATGTTGAAATAAGAATATGAATAAGAATATCTTATTGCTATAAGAAAATAGACTTATATTACATTTTGTGTCCTCATTGTAATTGTTGATGAAGCACATGATCAAACACAGAACTGTCAGGGAAATAGATTTATGCGCTCACCATCTTGGACTTTTACTGGACACTCTTGGTCTCAATGTAAGACACAGTGGTTTAGTTGAAAGTGGGTAGTTCAGAGACTAGAGATAGTGATTGTTCCTGTTTTTCCACTGAAGCCAATTTTGGCTCCTCAGATTCTGCTTCCTTAACCACAAACTCTGATATTATTTTTAAACAACTTTAAGTGCTTTTTGACTTTATCTACCTTTAGTGCACTGAAGGCCGAACGTAGCTTCTGGTAGTTAGTGAGTGCTCTCATAGCTATGGGCAGCTTGCCAATGGTTTTCAGGTCGATGGGCTGTTTGTGAGCCGATGTGATGAATGTGTTCATCCACCAGTATGTGCTCTTGGACAGCAGGTTGACAAAAGGCTGAAGGAAACGCACACCAAGATCCTGCTGGTCTTCAGGAGGCTTCACCTCGTTCGGGAATAGAAAGAATATGTAGCGCTGCAAAACGAGAGCACCAGACAGACAACTATGAAAGATTAATAAATAAAATAAAAGATTTTGTCTTTAGGTCTTGGTCTAGGTCTTTCAATGATATCTTTGCGTTTCATATATTGGAGGACCGAAACCAGCCTGTCTGTTTTCGAAATTTTCTGTCTGTCTGTATGTGTCTGTCCACCCAGATTTTGTCACAGCATCAGAAAAAACTGTCTGGACAGAATTTAAAGCTTTTACAGTTTGGCAGTACTTTGGTATTGGTAACTAAACCTGTGGCATAATTGAATTCAAAATGTTGAGTAGAAGAGAAGTTATAAGCTGTTATGTGCCCAATTAAAAACTTTTTTAGACGATTCCAACAGAAGTAGAACTGTTGACTCCTGGATAGAATTTAATGAAACTTTAGCAGTACTTAGATATCCGCCTGACGTTTAACCTGCACCATAAATAAAATCCAAATGTTAAATACAAGCAACGTTATGAACAGTTATGTGCTGGATTTTCTAATCTACTTTAAAATTAGCTACTAATAAGATACTTTTAAGCAATCTAGCAGAAGACTTTGTGAAAATTAATATTTGTGTCATTCTGTAAACTTTTGAGAATTCATTTGTTCATTCATTCATTTGTAGTAGCTACTTCATCCTATCACATTCACAGTCGATTCAGATAATCTACAAATAATTTGCAACACATAACTTCTTACTTTATAAACCACAAATGAACGTAATACAGTAGCAAAAATATTTCTCTTTCTTTCTTTCTTTTTTTTTCAATTAATTTATTCTTCAAACAAATTAGTTTGTCCTTACTGCAAAGGTCATGGCAAGATCCCAAGATTATGACAAAACCTCTATTCACCTCAGCCTGATAAACCGCTTAAAACTGGATAAAAGTGGTGGGTTTATTATCTACCCCCCACTGCTGGAAGGGAGGCCAGATGGACAGATGTTGGTTCTGAAACAGTCAGAGTTCATTGTGTGCTACAATGACATGTGACAAAGATATTTTGTCATATAGCATAATTTTTTTAATGTGTTTCCTTTCTTAATCTTTCATAGACTGAAAGAACTTTCTATTTATTTAACAGAGAGAGAGAGAGAGAGAGAGAGAGAGAGAGAGAGATCATTGACATCATAGGCGTAAGTTTCCCCACTATTTAATTTAATGTATTGTAGCTTATCATAATTTATGTGAAAGGGGTCACTAAGAGGCAATTTTGCATCAGTCTTAGCTTTGCTCCAATATACATATTACCTACAGTACAAGTGGTTTTGTCGTTAGTGCCTTAATATATTCACATTAATGTCCTCTCTAGACAAGAATGAAAAGAATGAGTCCGTTGAACTTTGTCCCTGATTATACTTTAAGCATCAGTTACAAAATAGTAACAAAGTATTCACAGCCTAACACATTCACTCAATTCCTTACTGCTTCCTAATCTTCTCTCACCCTGCGCAGTATAACGCTGATCTCCACAGTCAGCAGCAGGCCGTAGATTAAAGCCAGCAAGCCTGTGATGCAGAAGCGCAGCTGCCCCAGGCCGATTCCGTGTTCATTGTACTTAGAGAACTTAATGGTTTTGGTGACAAAAGCCAAAATCCAGTAGATAAGCAAAGCTTGATGACATAAATGAAAATCACAAAGTGAGTGCATATTGTAGAAACAAATATAAAATATCTAGAAAATATGTATAAAAGCATTTTCTAAACAATCCACATAATGTGAAACAATTACAAATCAACTGAAATAACTATTACTCAGTATGAGAATTTGACAGGGGGCCACTTTCGCCCTGTGTTGAATAAGCAAGTTTTTGGTTGACATTAGGCTACTTCTGGTCTATAGTCCAAATGTTATTAAAAATGATGAACTGCTTACAATTTGGAATCTATTGCCCAACAATATGCATAAGGACTGTAAGGCAATACCATTATGTGTGTATCTATGTGTGACCGCTTAATGACCTAAATATTTGTAACTACATACGAGGGTGAGTCAAAAATTAAATAGAAGCATTCTTTTCCATATGGTTATGAATGCTGGCACTAACAATTCATCAATCCTCAGTTATAGCGACATCGATCAGCTATAACCTTAGAAACATTAACAGTAGGTCTTGGTTTGCCCTTGGTTTGTTAATGTGTTAATGTTATGGCTGATTTTTGTAACCTGCTATGACAGTTATATGTTTGTTCCAACTGCTTCTCAAAGTGCTCTCCAGAGTCTCCCGCATACATGAGATCACAGACACAAGTGGCTCGTGTAGCTGTGATTGTCAAAGATTGGAAAGAGAGACTATGTAATCCTTCTCAAAAAGATAAATAACAATTTTGCTCGACCTCAGATCCATGTTACTCAGACTTGTATTTTTACAACAGGAAAACACTTTTCTGCTGTAACACTCATGAGACACTAGTCATCATGACCGGGGAGTTACTAAGGATGACTGAAGAAACACTTGAACAACAAAATAGTTGTATAATACTGTATATTCTTAAATCAATAACACTTTTTTTTTTCTTTTACTTGTGAGTGAGAAGTCATTAAAACCAATGACATGCACATACCTAACAGCAATTTGGGAAAGTTAGACGTCTCTATGTTGTGATAGTAGACTATGGAGGTTATAGCTGCCAGGATTCCCAGTCCAGCAGGCATATAAAGATGGATGTGGTGTGACTGGTTAAATCTAGAGAAACATAATAGGTAATTTAATAGTTAGATCATGTTTTAGTTACAAGTTGCAAAGCTTAAGCTTTTACAAATGATTTAATTATTAATTTTGTTATTCATTTTTAAAGTCATGATTTGTGATAGTAAATCCTGTAAAACTAATAACACTCTATGATGAAGTATTTAACGCTATGGATTACATAACAAAACACTTACCCATCTGAGACAATCCCCTCAGCGACCTCGCACACCAGCACAAACAAGAGAGCGATTGTGAGCAACCAGCGCAGGTTATGGCCAGGGAAGTGCAGCCATGTGCTATGATGGATATGAACCTTAGAGCTCTGGCTGCCCCAACCTACATTACAAACACTTTTAATCATGTCACCTATTGACAGAGTGAGAATTTATTGACCACACGCTTAAAAACTTGTCGAAACTTCTTTGGTTGTCCTTAAACAACAAAGTGTTTTTAAGTGTTTAATTATCATAAAGAGTTCCTGAGGGTAAACCCATAATTATCCAATTAACCCTTTAAGAACCCTTAAACAATGCTTTCTGAGTTGAACAAGAGTTTCTGCATTAAAGGGGGAAGCGTATGTGATATGAACTCAAAATGATCAACAACTATTTTGTTAGAATCTGACCTTAAAATTTAGATGAAATGTAATTTGTGAGGCAGCTACATCATTCTGTTCAATTTTAAATTGGGTCAATATAAAATTCTGTCATCATATCCAAGAGCAGTGATCTGTCTGATTTCAGGATAATTCCACTAACCAATGAAGAGTATTGGGAAGGTGCTGAAGAGGAGAAAAACATGTGGCACAAGCCCCAGGGCATCTAGGAAACAGCCGTTATTCAGAAGCCCATTATCCACCTTATAGGCGGACGAGTTATCAGTACCACAGAAAGACAGGGTGCTATTGGAGATTGGAGTCTAAGAGAGGAAGAGAAATGAAAAAAAGAGGAGGCAAGCATGACAAAATGTATCACAATGGTAACAAGTATTATCATTACTTAAAAAAAAAAAAGTCTTGCAGGCAGTTAATGGAAACAAATTAAATAATGAGACATGGCAGTACAGGAAAATAATCAATGATGGGGTAGTGTAATGTTACTGAGTTATTGTTATTACTTCAGAGTACATGGATTTCCTAGAACAGCATGTCAAAATGTTTTAATATTCTTTGTGCCACCAACACCAATGTGCAAGTGATTACAATTATCTTTTTTTATATATAAAATTATAACAAATGACACATAACGCAATTAACCTAAGTGTAATTTTTCCTGATCACTTTATTACATTATAACAGTTACTATACAAACACCAGCATCTCTCTCTCAGAGACTACAGCAGCTTAATGTGTTAATAGGGTGTAAAGAAATCACAAAGCACTCATAATCATAATGTCACTGTCAGGAATTTTTATTTTATAGATAGTTATCTAAAATCTGTTTATTATAGCCAAGGATAATGTAGAAAGTCCACCCTACAAGACCATATGTAAGTTGTTAATATTGAAAAGATAACATATTTTACAAAAGAGTCTCTAAACAGTGACACGTCAAGGCAAAGAATTAGATAGATAGATAGATAGATAGATAGATAGATAGATAGATAGATAGATAGATAGATAAAAAACAAAATTATTAACATAAGATGCGTACATCATTTGAATAATAAAAAAAAATTATTCCCAATAATAAGAAATGTAATGATCAGGAGTATAGTTAGAGCATTACAGTAAAGTTCAGGATTTTATTATTATTATTATTATTATTATTATTATTATTATTATTATTGTTATCAGTATTAGTATCTGTGATCTGTGTTCTATATAACAAATTTAATTAAATTAAGCTAACTTTTTAGCATTTAAATATTTTAAGACAATGTAGCACTGTATATAAATGACTGTGCGACTCCTTTTTTAAATTTGGGTTGAAAGTTTGATTCCTTTGAAAACAAAACAAAACAAAACAAAACAAACAAACAATAAACAGCATGCAAGGTAAACTCACAGCTCTGTATCCGTGCATCCTGGTGGTGAGAGGCTCCTGGCTGTGCGCTTCCCAAACTCCCCTATGTACTGAAGTCCATCCGAACTCCTACAGCACCGCTGGAGCTCCTAATCCCTGCGGATTATTCAGCAGTTACTGTTATATCGTCTCAGATCATCCCTCAACCGCTGTGTGCGCGTGTGTGTGCGCGCGCGCCTGTGCGCCTTTGCTCCAAATCATTTTTACCACCAGACTACTACAAATACTATTACTACTACTACTACTGGTACTACTACTGGGATATTCCAACGTTATTGATGTGGCATTTTGACTCATATTTGTTGCTGACATTTTTTTGGTCCTCTCTTCTCTCTAGATTTTCATTTCTTTTCCTTTGTGGTTTTCATATTTTTGTGCCTTACTGTTTAATTTACAAGTAAATATTTAGGCAGTATCAGCAAATGCAGATTTTTTTAGTGTATGAGTTTGGTTTGGTAAGAACCATATGAATTATGCTTACTATTCCCCCATGGAAAGGATGATATTTGCATGGAATTCCCCTACTACTACTATAATAATAATAATAATAATAATAATAATAATAATAATAATAATAATAATATAAGTAGTAGTAATATAGTGATGATACTGTTGGTGGTGATGGTGTTAGTGTTGGTGCTGTTGTTGTTTTATTTCTTGAACTATTTGTATGTTAGCATTTTGGTCAAACCCAAACTACAAACAATTTAAAGTCTTGGCCTATTTGAACTTTTGCAAGTTTTTATGCTATTGAAAACAACTAGTTCTAATCATAAATGTCTGACATCTAGTCACACACAGTGCATACTAGCACTTGACATATTAGATTTTTACACAGTTTACACCCCATTTTTTTTAGGAACATTTGGATCCAGAAAAGTGAATAAGTAATTAACTGTAATTATTTAGCTATTTGCTGCAACAATTATTATTATTATTATTATTATTATTATTATTATTGTTGTTGTTGTTGTTATTGTTTATAGTAGTAGTAGTATTCCATGAGTCCATGGTGCTTGGTAAACCATTTGTCATGAACCAAATGTTGGATAGACACTGCCCTCTTGCGGTCACATCATATATGTCGAGAGAAACACAGTAGAAATGTAGAAAAATGTAGAAAGTATAAGGTTTATATGCATAAAATTCAGAAACAAAGTAAGAAAGTAAAAGGTTTGAAGAACCTCTTAAATGTTTAATACAGAGCCTTACAATCTGTATCAGATCGAGTTCCAGGTAACACCTCTACAGAAAACTAGAGAACCTTACATATTCAAAGAGACCCCTTTCCCCAAAAGTATAGGCACCCAATGCCTTGTAATCTTATAAATTATTGCAAAACTTGTTTGGAATTAATTCATATCCATCTGAATACATATACTCGTAATATATTTCATGAACCAGATTCTCTATAGCTATGCCACAGAACAACAAGCTTCTCTGGAGAATTATTATCAGTGTGTAAAATTATAGGCGTGGTATAATCATGCTCTTATTTTCCTAGAATGGAACCCATACACATGTTAATAATAATGATACAATGCATTATTTATGCATCCACACCAACTGCAGTGTACTTTTTCGAAACCTCATCCTTACCGCTCTGTTGTGTTACACAATACAGTCGGATAGAATGACTCGTGACCAATCACGGCGCACAGGACTCAGCAGGGGGCGTGGCGAGTGCTTCAGAGCGTCATGCGGGAACGTGTGGAGGATTCAGCACCGCGGACAGCGACCGAGGTGCACACTCGTGATTTGCTCAGCGAGCGAAAAAGGGGCGGGGCACCACAATCATGCAGTTCAGCTATTGGATATTAAATGATGGTAGGCGGACTCGACAGGTGTCACTCTGGATGTTAGATGAGATCAGTCGGAAAATATCCCAGGCCGGAAATAGAACTATTTTCCCCTCAGTAGTGCTTAATTAAAGTGGAACACAGTTTAATCAGAGGAATGAGCAGTATAAAGTGCACTTCAAGGGGTTTAGGGTATTGAGCGTGCATGAAAAGGTAAGAGGATTATTGGATATCCGGTTAAAGTCTCTAAATACTCTCTCAGTTGGTATTTGTTCTTATGAGGAACTATTCTTAATATATCCTCATTCGTTAATTAATAAATCAATTTATTCAGTCATGTTTCAATTAGCATTGGTTCAGTAGAATTTAGCAAAATGCATGGATGGTTATATTTCTATATATGTTAAGGTTTTTTTGTGGCAAATAATGTGTACTAACCAACATATATCTAATTACCTTGTAGATTATATTTAGACAGACAGAAGACATAGACATCAACATATTTCCCAATGGCTGGTATTATTATTATTATTATTATTATTATTATTATTATGATTATGTTGTTGTTGTTGTTGTTATGTTATATTTGATTTAAATCTTCTTGTCCAATAGAGAATAATTTCCCTCCCCTGCCACCGTTTATCCCCCTGAAGCCATGTTTCTACCAGGACTTTGAGGAGATTCCAGAGCAGCACCGCAACTTGTGCAAAAAACTTTACTACCTTTGGATATGTGGGTATTTGATATAGGGTGTATCTGTCTCTTGAATAAATACTTAGTTTAGTAAAGGTCTCATAGAAATTGTCCTCTCAAATGCAGATCTAAAAATCTGCATGCGTTTTTGTAATATTGTTTAAATACTGCTGTGGGGTTAATGAAAAGTTATTAGAACCATTATTGATTATACAATATCGATGTTTCTGTTTACCTTCCTTCCTTCTTTTTCCCTTTCCCCCCAACTTTACTTCCACATTTTATTCCTATTGTTTCATATACTTCGACTCAACTAATATTTCAGAAACATGAGCAGAAAAAATCCTGTGTTTAAGACACTTCTAATCATTTAAAAAAATCCTTCCTTCCTTCTACTTGTAATCGTTTCTTTGTATTTCTTTGACTAAGCTAATATAGAAAATAGAAATATAATTTAGTGAACAACACTCCATTTTTGGTTTATTCCTTCCTTCCTTCCTTCCTTGCTTCCATAGACTCAATTAATATTTCGGGAACATGAGCTGAAATCAAACAAACAACAACAGCAGCAACAACAACAACAACCCTCACATTTTCCTTCCTTCCTTCCTTCCTTCCTTCCTTCCCTCTTTATCTTTTTCTACTTGCAGTTACAGTCAACGGTTTGGACACACCTATTTCATAGTTTCAAAACTATGAAGTAACACATATGCAACTAGGTGAATAACAACAATAAAAGTAAAAGTAACAATAACAACAACGACAGTCAATTATTATTTTAAGACACAGAGGTCAGCTGTTTTGAAACAATTCTTGCAAAAACAGCATTGTCAAGTGCATTTGTAAAACCCATCAAGCACCATGATGGAACTGGCTCTCATAAAGATCATATCAGGAAAACAAGACCAAAACTTATTTCTTCTGTAGAAGAAAAGTTCAGTTACCGACATCAAAACAGATTTTCAGCATTGTATTAAAATGTAGAAAGAAATAAGGATCAGGAAAGCATTGATCATGGAATTAGAAGGTGTGCCCAAACTGGTTTGACTGGTAGTATGTGCAATATATGCAATAAATAATTTCAATGATATTTGAAGACAATACATTCCTTTCTCTCTCTCTCTCTCTCTCTCTCTCTCTCTCTCTCCCTCTCTCACTCTCTCTCTCGTTGACCCTTCCTTTCTCTTATTTTCCTTTGTCTCCAACTCCTCTCCTGTATGAGGTCCAGTACATGGCGTTGTTTTTGCACTAACATGAATGTTGTTTCCTCAGTGTACAGTGCCACTCTGGTAGTAAATTTCATAGGCTGTATGGCTTGGATGTTTGCTGGAGGAGGAGTGACGAACTTTGGCATGTCCATTATGTGGCTGATCCTCTTCACTCCTTGTTCCTACGTGTGTTGGTTCAGACCAGTCTACAAGGCTTTCAAGTAAGTCTCATTAGTCCTACAATTGAACAGCTGTACGCTGTATGTCACATTTTTCCTGCACTTACACTATTATTTTAACTTAATGATGTGGTTTAGAAAAAAAAAACCTCTCATGGCAAGTAGATAATATATTAAAAGGATCATTCTATGATGAATATCGAAAACCATTATGTGTTCATAACTTTGCATTTTTAATAATTAAGTATTTGGTTAGGAAAACAACTGGAATATTTTATTATATCCAATTTAAGATTGGATATGGTTAGCTTATCTTAAATTCTTCTTCTTCTTTAAATTTTTTTTTTTTTTTAAAGTTTTTTCTTATTAAATCTTGTTTGATATTTTATGGGATACATGTTACTTTTTTTCTTTAATTACAAGAGATAGTGTGAAATGTCAAACAATGCACCCTCATTATGTAAGTAAGTTACAAAAGCAGGTAATAATATTTTGTTTTCAAATGAGTTGCATGCCATAATCATAAAATAACTGACATTACACACAATTTGTTTATATTTAAAGTTTCATTTTATTTTAGTGCAACGGATGAGCTAAACTTGGTGACAGTTGCTGTTATTGGAGCTCATATGATGTCCACCTCCTGACAGTTTTGAACACAGTTATTTATAGGACAGCAAATATGGCCTGTGGGTTTGACAGTTTGAGATAGAATTCACTTTTCACTATCTGTCTGCTGTCTTCTCCCACTGTCCATCTGTTACCTTTAGGACAGATAGCTCCTTCAACTTCATGGCTTTCTTCTTCGTCTTCATGGCTCAGGTTGTTATCAGCACCTTCCAAGCCATCGGGATTCCAGGATGGGGGGTCTGGTAAGCGACTCTGTTTGTTTCAGTGTCTAATACACTCAGACCAGCATTTTACCCACTACAATGCTTAAAAAATAGACCAGCACTCAAATGATATTGGAATCTGTAATAATGACTTTTTTATGATTTATAATGACAAATTTTAAAAGCATTACAAAATGCATCTATATGGTACCTGGTGAAATTCCAAGTAATTGTACAATATTTATAAGTATAACAATTCTGTCTGTTCATGTTTATATTTAGGGCAGTGTCTGGTCCGAAGGTTAAGGTTCTAGGTTGCCATTGTTGTGGACTCAGGCTAGGTCCTTACCAAATGCCCATACAAATTACTCCGGTGTTGCTGGTCCTTATGCATGGATGAGAAAGGAGTAGGGTTGGGTGTTGGGCTAGCAACCCGGCCCCGTAAATACCTTCATTGCTACAAAACCTATGGAACCTGTTGCACAAAATGTTCAACAGTATGAGAAGAAGAACAACTACAAAAAAAAGGACTGCAATACAAACATGGACAGCAAATGCAAAATCAGAAAAAGGTCAGGTGGTCAGCACAGGGGCTATGCAAACTTATTAAGAGAAAGCAGGCACAAGGTCAAATAACATAGTAGCTTAAGTAATCAACAAGAGAAAAAGATTATTTGTTTTAGTCGAATTGACATAAACACAAAATGGTCAGGACCTATATTTTATATGGTCAGTTATACACAAGATCACTCACTCACTCATCGTCTATACCGCTTTATCCTGTATTCAGGATCGCAAGGGGTCTGTAGCCTATCCCAGGAGGCATAGGGCACGAGGCGGGGTATACCCTGGACAGGGTGCAAATCCATCGCAGGGCACACACACATATACACACACATACATAATCATACACGCACACACACACCCTACTGGCAATTTGGGAACACCAATTAGCTTGATCAGCAGGTCTTTGGACTGTGGGAGGAAACCAGAGTACCCGGAAACCCACCAAGCACAGGGAGAACATGCACACAGAGAAGGGAATTGAGCCTGGCCTGGAATCGAACGTGGACCTGGAGGTGCAAGGAGACAGTGCTAACCACTACACAAGATCATATTATTTTTATATAATAATTAGGATAGAAAAATTGCAAATTTATTCAAATTCACTTAGTTTTTCTTGTTTGCAGTAAAACAATGCAGTACATTATTTTGAAACACACAACAAAACAACAAATATAGTTGATGATGTTCTTTGTGAACTACCAGAAAATTTTGCCATCACTAATTACAGTGTATTTGTATTTTTTTTACTTTTAAATTGACATTTTCTCTGATAATTAAGAGACCTAGGTTTTTTTTTTATTTACTTTTTGTACTATTCTTTTCCTTTTTACTGCACTTTACTGTCAATTGGAATTGAACTTGTGAAAAACAGAAAACTGCAGATAGAAAAATGTTTTTACAGATACGTCCCAGGCAGAAGAAATATTTGTCCAATGAGAAGGTAAAATTGGCAAAAAGACCAGATTTACTCAGTGAAAATAAAAACGGTGCGACTTTCCCAGAAACCTCCGGCAAACAAGCCCAGACATGTCCTGAGTAAATTTGCCAATCACAATCTGCCAAAGTGCTGTGGGGTTATGAGCCTACGTACAACATGGTAAACTTAAGTTTATTAAACTTACAAAAATTAGTATGTCTACTGTAGTCATTGCCTCATATACTTATAATGTTTAAGCAATGCAATAAATAATTGATAAGTACACAAATGGTTTATCACAGAAACAACTTTTGGTGTTACTGTGCACGATCAGAAGGTGTAAGTTTTCTACAGTGGTGCTAATTGGAACTCAGGTGAATGGGAGTGTGGATGTGCTGATTCCGATGCGTACCAACATTTGTTTAAGACACTTCTAATCATTTCAAGTTTCACATTTTGTCATTCTATTAGCAGAATGATATTATAGATTGCTGCCACAATCTATAATACCCAGCACCCACTCACATCCACACATCACACCTACACAAAATTTCAACATCATTGTAATCACAACTACCCAGGAACAATTACAGTCTCAATAACAGCATTTAAGCAGTTCCAAATAAAGCTTTTGCATACTTGCTCTTGCATGTTCCTGCCTCCTGAAATCAGTCAATACAACAAAACTACCAAAATGTCTAGAAATAGTTTAAATAATCATATAGTTGGCTTTGCTATTCTAGTTTCATAAAAAGAAGTACTAAATTAATTTGACCAGATTGGATATGGATGCCTTTTTGATTTCTTTTGCAGTGTAGCCATGGAAAAAGTTTTTGTTGTTGTTTATTAACCGTTCCAATATTTCCTTTTAATATTTGCATATTCCATATTTTTTTCATCATATTTATAGACCTGAACATGCATGTCAGCACGAGAAATTGAGGTTACATCAAACTGTCAGACAATGGAGCTGGAATTAATACTGCTTCTCGCTTGAGTCGAGATTGTGCAAGAAAACTTGAGAGGACGTCCCTGGTCTAAATCAAGTGCAACTAAGACAGGCTACTGCTTTAGCCAAACATCATCCTGTGTTGTAACTGTCAAACTTTAAAATAGTGCTTGGAATGTATTGTATTCATAGCCTGAATACAGATGTGTGCAATTTTAGTATTAAATCCTGACTATGTGTCATTACAATCTCTAAATATAGGGCTTTGTCTACCTGTTCATATACTGAAAAAAGTATTAACATCTAAAAATACTGCTCTGCTCTGTGTTTTCTCAGTGGCTGGTTGGGCACTATTGTCTTCTTTGGCACTAACATCTTTGCCTCCATCATCATGCTGGTTCCGACCATCATGTTTACAGCTGTAGCGGTTTTGTCCTTCATTGCTCTCACTACGGTAACACAAATATTCTATTGATACTCTAAAACAGCTTAAAACTTTTTGTTTAATTTAAAACTTTTGTAATTAATCAAATCTTCAAGAGTGCTGTTTTACTGAAAATCAAGCCAATCACATGGTAGCAACACCATACATTTAGGGATGGTCAAGATGATCTGCTGAAGTTCGAACCAAGCATCAGAATTGGGATAAAACGTAATTTAAGTGACTTTAAATGTGACATGGGTGTGTTGGTGCCAGACAGGCTGGTCTGAGAATTTCTGAAACTGCTGATCTACTGGGAGTTTCCCACACAAGTATCTCTAGGGTTTACAGAGAACGGTATGAAAGAGAAAAAATCCAGTGAGCAGCAGATCTCTGAGCAAAAACGCCTTTTGGCCAGAGTTCAGAGGATGATGGCCAGACTGCTTGAAGCGGATAGAAAGGCTACAGTAACTCAAATAATATCTCATTACAACTGAGGTATGCTGCAGAGCATCTCTGAACATGTCAAGCAGATGGGCTACAGCACCAGAAGACCACACCAGGTGCCACTTCTGTCAGCTAAGAACAAGAAACTGAGTCTACAATTCACATGGGCTTACCAAAACTGGACAATACAAATTGGAAAAATGTCACCTGGTCTCATAAGAATTGGGTGGTAAGGTCAGAATTGGATGTAAACAACATGAAAGCATGGATTCATCCTGCCTTGTATCAACAGTTCAGGCTGCTACTGGTGCTGTGATGGTGTGGGGGATATTGTCTTGGCACTCTTGGGGGCCCTTAGTACCAATTGTGCATAATTTATATAACACAGCCTGCCTAAGAATTATTGCTGAGCATGTCCCTCCCTTTATGACCACAGGAAGCCACACCAAGTCACAAAGCTAAAATCATCTCAAACTGGTTTATTGATCATGACAATGAGTTCACTGGACTCACATGGCCTCTACATTTAGCAGATCTCAATCCAAGAGAGCACCTTTGGGATGTCGTGGAATGGGAGATGCTGTACGCATGATGAATGTACAGCCGACAAATCTGCAGGAGCTGTGTGTTGCTATTATGTCCTTTTGAACGAAAATCACTATGAACTGTTTCTAGCACCTTGTTAAATCTATCAATCAATCAATCAATCAATTAATCAATCAAGATTTATTTGTATAGCACCTTACAGCAACCTAAGTTGAACCAAGGTGCTTCACAGCATTAAAACAAAATAACGCATAAAAAAAATGAAACTAAAAATATTAAAAGCCATTCTAAATATGTGCAAAAAAAAGGAAATTAAGATAAATAAATAGTGATAAATAGTGAATAATTGTATAATATAGCAATAAAAATAAACATTATAAAATTATAAAAGACATATACTGTTATAAAATATCAAAAGCCATCCTGAATAAATAAGTCTTAAGTTTTGCTTAAACAGAGGCAGGTCAGTAATACACCGTAGCTCAGGCGGAATAGTGTTCCAGAGTTTAGGACCAGCCACTGCAAGAGAGCGATCACCCCACTGTTTGTACGTTGACCGAGGGACCACCAGTAGGTTTTGGTGAGCAGAATGTAAAACTCTACTTTGTTGATAAAAGCTTACTGTCTTACACAAGTAAGAAGGTGCCACACCATTAACTGCACTAAAAACAAACATCAAAAGTTTAAACTGAATCTGGAACTGTACAGGAAGCCAGTGGAGAGAATAGAGGATTGGTGTGATGTGTTCATATTTACGAGTATTAGTTAGCATGCGAGCTGCAGCATTTTGCACAAATCGCAGGCGATGTAAACGAGCTTGAGCGACTTCAACATGAAGAGCATTGCAGTTGTCTAGCCGCGAACTAATAAAAGCATGAATGGCTTTCTCCAGGTCACTCTGATATAAAAAGGGCTTGACCTTTGTGAGGAGGAGAAGATGGAAAAAGCCTGCCCTGACAACAGAATCAATGTGTGTCTGAAAGTTTAAACTGCTGTCTAAAGTCACTCCCAAATTTTTGACTGCTTGGCTAAAATGATGAACTGGGGAATCAAGACCAGACAAACCAGGAAAATCTGAGGTGCCCAACAAAATACATTCTGTTTTACTCTCATTCACACAGAGACGATTCTGTGACAGCAAAAGTTTGATGTCATGCAAACAACTATGGATTGATTTAAGTGCATCAGAAGAATTTGGCACAATTGGCAAATAGATTTGTAAATCATCTGCATACAGATGAAATGAAACATTGTGCTTTGAAATAATCGACCCTAATGGCAGCATGTACAAGGAAAATAGAACAGGGCCCAAAATGAAACCCTGTGGAATGCCAGAGGTCAAAGGGGCTGGGATGCAAGAGAGATCACCAATCATGACAGAGAAAGTTATTTTAAGCTATTTGTTAAATATGACCTAAACCATTGTAGTACAAGACCTTGAAGGCCAACTTCTTGTGCCAGACATTTCAGGAGAATTGAGTGGTCAATGGTACAGTATCAAAAGCTGCAATGAGGTCCAGCATCATGAGCAGCACATTTTTTTTGTAATCAAGGGACAGGAGAATATCATTCTGAACCTTCAGGAGAGCGATTAAGTGCTGTGACGTATTCTAAAGCCTGATCAAAATTTCTCTAGAACATGATTTTTTTTTCTAGAAAAGACTGCAGCTAGATAGAGACAATTAAAAAAAAAAAACTTTAGATAAAAAAAGATAAATGAGAAACTGGTCTAAAATTAGACAATACTGCAGGATCAAAATTGGATCTCTTAAGAAGAAGCCTTCCCACAGCGTGTTTGAATCTATGCCATAAAAATCTATGCCATAAAGAAATCAATGAAATCTATGCCATAAATAATTAATGCAGTTCTGAAGGCAAAAAAAGTCCAACCCAGAACTAGCAAGGTGAACCTAATGAAGTGAGTATAAATACTAAAATGTATAATAATTTCATTTAAAAATGTTCAAAGCATGTAATTATACTAAAAAGTAGTATGGAAAACTGAAAGTAGATGAGTTCTTTTCCGTTTTTGAATGTTGTCTATTGTTTTCTTAACATAGCAAACCATGGAAGCTAGAAAATGTTAAATTTGATTGAATTTGATTGGACAGACTGTGTTGATCAATTTCCTATAACAGCAACTCTAATCTTAGTTGCATTTGCTAGCCAAGTCATATGTTATTGTTTATGTACTGTAGTAACAACTAATTCATAAGGGTTTATATCCAAATGATCTTATAATAAGATTAATAATAAGTAGGTAAACATACAGTAAATAAAACATATCATATTCTTTTTTTTTTTTTTTTTAAAAATTGGATATTCTGAAGGTTAGTGTACTAACTCTTTGTCAGTAATGCTTTGATGTTGATGTTTATCCGATCCACCAGGTTCATAACATGTACCGGGGAAGTGGAGGCAGCATGAGTAAGGCTCAGGAGGAGTGGGCTACGGGTGCTTGGAAAAACCCACACGTTCAGCAGGCCGCCCAACAAGCTGCCCTCGGAGCTGTCCATGGAGCCACGCAAGCGCAGGATCCGTCCAATACACCCAACTACAGCAATGAGACGTTAATACAGAATGAAATATAAGGCAAGCACCAGCACAGAGACTTGCCAGAAAGCAGGCCAGGAATGTTGGATCTTACTTCTTACAGATAGATCAAGAAAGCTTTGAACACAGCTCTTCTGGAGTAAAATGTAGATTGGTGTACTTATTTGGCAGAACTAGTCAGATTACTGGTTTTCTTTAGGCTGATGGTTTGTGATTGTGTCGTTCTTTAGCTCCTTTGTATTTAAAAGAAAAGCAGGCAGATTTATAATTGTCTCTTTCTTTGACTTCTTTGTATGTAGTAAGATGGGTTTTATTAACTCGTATGAATTTCCCCCCCAAAAAAAGTACAATTGTCTGTTGTGACAAAAATGTACCTTAATGATGTCAATATAAGCTTAACTTCATATGACTACTAAATACCATGAACAAGTACTTATTTACCAATAAATAACTTTAACAAATAAATACCTTGGACATAACTTGGCAACAGCAATGGAATTGAAATTTTGAGTAAACAAAAAAATTATTTTGTTTTTTAATGTCCTAATGGTCCTTAATGTCCAGTGTATCTTTATTATGATTTTAGATGCTATCTACACATACCACTATAATGTTTTTAGAATAAGCCACTATAGCTTATTTCTATACATTTATATTAATGTTAAATTGAGATACCTGATCAAATCGACAGATACCTTTTAATAAAAGTAGAAAAATAGTGCCTAAAAGCACACTGCTAATTGAATAATTCCAATAATTATTTTTATTCATAATTTTTTTTTTATTAATAATAATAAAAAAAACATTATTTCATTTTCAGATGTACCTATTACTAAACCTTACCAAAAGGGGGCAGTCTTATTCCAAAAAGCAAATTGTATATTTCCATCATTTCTCTAAACCACAGAGGACTAGATTTTTATTTATTTATTTTTTTATGTTTTTTGCAAATCTCTGATTTCCCAGATGCTTCTCTGAAACCGAGTGGGCAACCACTTTCCTGTTGGCACAGCACCCATAACGCTACCATGTCCTCCATCAGTTTCTCCAAGCAATAAATTCACTCTTAGTAAAAACACAAATTCAACCACGTGCGCTTTCACCTCGGACGTCCTCTGAGCCCAGCCTCTGAAAGTCCGGATTAGATTGGAAAGCTCTTTAAACAGATTTATTTGCCTTACTTTCTTTATTACTTTATTACTTTCTTTATTAGTGATGCACTTTTTCTGCTGCTTGGGACTCATAAAGCAACCAAAGACTTGACCCCCTTAAGCAACCCGTGATATAAATAAAGCATTGAATTAAAGAGAAATCACATTGAAACTTGTGTGTAAAAGACACCCAATAACGTTCTGCGTGTGTTGCTCCACCAGAGTGTACTTGAGTCATTACTGAAACATAAGCAGGCTAAAACTTCCAGTGCGGAATCAAAACCCATAATGTAGTGTGTATGAGGCTTGGTGCGCTCCAACCCTGCTGAAGGTCAGTTATGGACACAGTGTGATATTTTTAGTGGTGGCACTGAGTTTTGATAAAGTAATGGCCATTAAGGCATGATCTCGTTTCTCAGTGGTGGTATTTGGGTCAGTGCTGCACTGAGAGAGCTCCGAGGACAATCTTTAACTGTTACAGTTCCAGAAAGAAAATATTAAATGATTTCTAATTAGAATTACAGTATATAAGTAAACATCGTCCTGAAACCATGTACCCACATGCTTGGAATGGTGTACTACCTTTAATTCTGGCTCATGTTTCCTGCTGTGGGAAGAAGATCCATCATGTACAAACCCACTTTTCCTGTCTTTGCTGCAAAAAAGAATCAAATTTTTTAATACCACTTAGTTGTGACATGATCCAAAATTGTTTTATATAATCAAGACTAAATGTAATGACTGTGCACTTTTCAGTAAATGTTGTCCATCGTGCCAATTTTCTCCTTCTTGTTTTGACTGTCACTGTTTATTTTCGTTATCTATAGAAAACAGGTACATTTTAGCCAGACAGCGTCTACCCTCCCAAATACAATGGGTGCAGATTTCAAAACGATATTTTGACACAATAGGGAATTAATATATATACAAGGGAGGTTCGAGTCAAACTGGGAATTTTAATGAAATTTTCTCCTAAATGAAAATGTAAAACCAATTGACATTGAGAGAAGACTTTAAGCACAGCACGGTTATGCGATTCTTAGCTGTAGTAAAATGCTTGAATAGTGCAAACTTTTTAAAGAAGTCCGTACATCTGTGAATGCCGATCCCGGCCGAGGTGGCTCGGAGCTCCCTGCAGTCATTCCTGTGACTATTTATCAAGTGGAATGCTTTTACCATTAAAACAATGACAGATTACTTGTCACCAACCTGCAAAAGAGACACATCTGTCTGTGAGAACAGTACACACAATCATTCATGAACACCACTTGCACATTACTGGAAGTTATCGCAATAGTCCTGACCTCGATCAATGCTATTCCACCATGTTTGGACCGGGAGTTCCTGGAAGACCAGCATTTCATACTGTACATGAAGAGACAGTGGTGTACTTTCTATATTGATGGTATCCACATTGGGATAAGTGCATTAGTGTATCCGGTTTTTATATAGAAAAAGAATGATATTTTCTACTCTAATAATTGTATTCTGTTATTCTGCATACAATAGTCCTGGTTTAACATCCGTCATATTTAATCTGCTTTGATTACAGCGTGCATTTGCTGTGCAACTGGTTCACAACAACCTTATGCAACATGACAATTTTTTTGGCTGTGATCTTGTATTTATAACCAGGGAGTCAAGCTTCTCTGTAAACTCTTCTCTAGCACATCCCAAAGACTTCAATAGGGTTATGGTCAGGGCTCCCTGGTGACCAATTCGTGTGTGAAAATGATTCCTCATGCTCCCAGAAGCGCTCCTTTAAAATTTGAGTCCTGGAATATAGCCATGCCATCAGGGAAGAAAAAGAAATCTATAGATATGATAACCTTGTCATCTTGGACAGTTCTTTACCCAATTCCAGTAATTCCAGCAATCTCCTTAGTTGTATTTTTGCTTGATAGAGGCCAATTCGACCCTTCTGATCTTTTCAATCACCATGGGATATGAACTAGTTACTTTGATAGTCTATCTAGCACGTAACAGAACCAAATTTCACACTAAATAGTGTAAAACTACTGACACAGAAAAAAGAGAACATTATACAGTAAAAAAAGAATGAATTCAGACATAGCATACTGTGTGTGTATCGTCAAATCCTTATCCTGTGTCTGACATGTTTCTTTAAAATGGCTGCCAGTCTAGTTGGAAACCTATCAAGATTTTTAGCAGTTCAGACATTTCTCAGTCTCCATCCTTATCAATATTATAAATATGCTCTCCAGCATTTCCTGACAGAGGATTCTGGAAGGGCAAACACATTGTGGGCCTTGATGTGGTTCTCGGGTGGGAGTAGATCACACGAGTCTAGGGAGCAAGTTAAGAACAGAGCCAGCCCTTAGCACACACTGGAGGCCAGTGTCTGAACTCACAGGGGCCGTGAAACACACAAAGCGCTTTATGTGATTCCTCACCGGGGGGGAGGGCAGGGCACTGACATGGTGGACAAACCTACACATGCAATTTCTTTTCACTTTGTGCTGTTTATTCTGTGTCACCTTCCATCTTTCTCTTTTTCTCCGTCTTCATTTCTCTCTCCTGTCACCCATTCAGTCTCACCCTTTCTCATTCCATCTACCTTTTTTCCCTCTCGTTCTATTTTTTCTCTATATATCTCCTGTCTTTTCCTTCTTTTCATTTTTCTTTCTCCTGTCTGCCCCTCACCCCAACCCCCATCCCTTTTACTTTCACATGCGTACCAGGAATTTACAGCATTAATAGCATTTCAGTCTGCTTGCCAAGACCCATGTAATGTTACCAAGGCATATAAACACATGTAACTAAGCTAAAACCTTTTGTAATGTGATATTGACTGGCTTTGTATATTAAGCAATGACTTGTGTATACTGTATATTATGCAATGGCTCTAAAACGAATCTGAATGCTGCCATTGTCTCTATTTCTCTCTTTATTTTCTATTCCTACCATGTCAAGTTAGAAATATGTTACTTAGTGACACACAATACATAAAATCCTTTCTTTTACCTGTAGGGTTAACATGCAGTTTTTTAAAACCTACACTTCAAAGAAATACATATTGGTTGGCAATATACATCAAAGTTTTTATAGTACAAAAAATGCGCCCCATATCACTAACTAAATACATGCTGTTCTTCATCCAACAACGTAACTAAATTCTGTGTCGTAATATCTTGAAAGCCGAGTGAAAGTTTCAGCTTTAACTTGTTTTTCCAGCCACATCTGGAAAAGCTGCACTTATCCAACAATCAAAAGTGTTTATTCTCTGATGACAGTTCCTGATTTTATCACGAGCTGCTGGTCAAAAGGTGTTGTTTTTTTTTGCACTGACTTTGTCATTACTTTTACATTAACAACCACTTGCTAATAATAAAAGTTATTCTAACGGTTAAACAGGAAAAGGCTCGTTAACACCTCGCTAATGCATGTGAATTTGTTATGAGCTCTGCAGTGAATCTCATAATCTCACGCGGCCTTAATGAGGCACATATGTGCATAGCAGACTTTCATCCCTGTGTTCATTCGGTTGGTGAAAACGCAGTGATGAATAATATAGCGATGTCCTGCATTTTTTCTTTCTTTCCCTCTGGAATTATCTGGATAACTTCCTCCTAATTTAGTTAAAGCCAATTTCCACGTTAGATCTTCTTTTGCACGTCAATGACCAAACCAAAGGAGGTGAAAGCTAACACAGGCTTCCTCTGATGACATGAGCACCTTTTTCAGGTCACTTTTTAGCATGTTTTTCAGGTCACTTTTTATGAGGTCATACATTGGATACATATTTATCCGTAGTCATGCAACTCGACTAAGAATGGGCAGATTGGATTTCATTTGACTTTTTTTTGGCTCTGCGCCCCGTGTAGAGCACTCACTGATATCAATAAGCAATGGTAGCATGAGGTTTTCATAACAGTATCAGCAGTAGCCGCTAAACCGGTTAAAACGAAGCTGTCTGCCTTTCTTTCTTCACAAAAACAACTGACTGACTGCTTGCTATCCTCCAGAGCAAAATCACAAACATATTTTTTTGTTAAAATTGTGTCCCTTGTTTAAACTGAATGAGCTTTCGGACTTGGGTTTCAACCCAGAAGACTTGAGTATGTGCCCACATTAGAGTCAGATAAAAGACACTTGTGATTATAAATCTCTGATCTGACAAAAAAAAAAATCTGAACGTAGTCTAATACAAAGGGGGCTGAAAATATTTGGATGAGAACACTGACATGTCCTAAGCAAATGAGGTAAGAGATACCTATAACTGGCTAGTATTCATGTGATCAACAGAAAAAGGAATGCTTTTGTTCCCAACTGAAGGCCCTGTTTTAAATCGTGTTCAACAATTTGGTATGTTTATTAAAAATTCAGTAAAATAGAGATGAACAGTATCAAAAAATTGCTGATTATGCTAGTTAAAAGATGTTAGTGTATAAGAAATAAATCATATTTTTATAGTGTATAGATGCAAAAATGCCCCCCCTCTCCAAAAAAAATAAAAATAAAATAAATAAAAAAACACTTAAATACTGGCTAGCCATAACATCATGACCACCTGCTTAATATTGACTAGGTCCCTCCTTTTACCATCAAAGCAATATTGACATACAGTGGTGTGAAAAACTATTTGCCCCCTTCCTGATTTCTTATTCTTTTACATGTTTGTCACACAAAATGTTTCTGATCATCAAACACATTTAACTAT